>OY821519.1:132245611-132845611 GCA_963682025.1 Cordilura impudica | reverse complement strand
ATTTATTGCCTCAGCACAGTTGGAACTACTTTTTACAGTCCTTAATTTGTATTTATTACATTAAATACTTCAATAATATTTATAACGAAATTATTTTATGCATAATAGGGCTAGACTTCAGAATAAAAAAAATTATTTATTTGCATAAAGCTGTTACTTACCCATTTTAAAGTGATCTGGACATCTGCATATAACCAAATAATGTGATTTGCCAGTACGTGTATTTTGCAAAGCCAACAGAGACCAGTCTTTAGGTGAACGACATTCTCGCATTTCCGTGGTGGCTTCACAAGTTTTAGCCAACGTTATAGCCTGCAATAAATAAAAACAAATATAAGCCATTTATAATAAAAGCGGTAATACCGAACATAATCAAATGTAAGTAGAGCTTTTGTCCTGGATTCTAGCTCTTTATAATATATCCGCTTTTTGTTTTATTATTTCCATATAATAATTTCTCTTATTTTGCAGAGTTTGCTTATGACCTAAAAGCGCATTATCAAAAACTCGTAGGGTTCTATTATCAAACTTCTAGGTTCATTGAACTCTGATATCCCAGAATCTTTTAATTTTAAAACTAAAACTCCAAACTCGAGATAGGCGGATATTGTTGATGGCATTTCTATATGTAAATTTAATGAGTTGCAACCTCTCTGGAATGCTTTTACTGTCTCTCATCTGAGAATCATGCATTGCCTTAGACATTCAGCTTTTAAACTAATTCCCTCAAGTACTTAGTGTTGTTGTTAATCAAATTCTATCAAGCATTGTCAATATATGCTGAAAAATTTCTGATAAAAGGAACATGACAGTTCTTACAAACAGATACATTGTATGTACATTGTACAACATTACGATTAAGTATATTTTGTGCAATTATCACCATTTAAGTCTGGAGTTTTGAGCTCATGTCTCATCATCATGTATGATCACGTTTAGATAATGATCATTTTTCATTTTCTTGCCATTTAGATGTTTTCAATTTTTAAACTGACGCATTTTTAACTACAACATGTCATTAAAATACCGCTAATCACGATTTTAACCACAACTACTGGCATTTAGACGAAGTTTTTTTTTGTAAAAAAAAAAAAAAAAAAAAAAAATGGAAAAATGCAATTTAAAAACCTTTCATTACGTACATTCTACATAACATATCCATTCATTCAATTTTAACAATCTATTCATTCAATTTTCAATCTCAAAAAAAGCTCAAGCTAATATATTTTTCAATTGCTTCTTCTTCCTATTCCTCTCTCTCTCTCTCTCCGTCTGTCTTTCTCTTCAGTTTCTTCACTTCAGGTCAATTACGTTTAAGATTTTTTTTCAGTATATTCGTATTTTGTTTTTGTTATTTAGCATCTGGATAGACTAAATTTGACAAACGGTAGACTTTGAATTGTCATTAATAGCTTAACAAATTGGCGTTCTTCATGTCTGTCTATATGTCTACCATTTGCGCCTTTAACTTAAAAACATACATGTTTCAGATACCGTATCTACGTTTAGTCGACTATCTTTCGGTCTGGCTGTTTTTCTATTTAACAGTAATTTCTGTTTCAGTAGTCTATTTTATGTGTCTACTTTAGCTTTTAGCCATATAATTAATGCCAAACTAATTTTGGTTTTAGATCAAAAAAAGGAGAATTGACTGTAGCATTAAATTTTAGCATATAACAGTATTTTAGTGTGTGTTTATATGAAATCGTCTTAACATTTAACGTTGGATACGTTTAGATTCTAGAAACGTTATCCTACACGAGATTAAGTCATCAAATCTAATTAGTTGGCGATAAACAAGTACAATAACGGATAAGAAAGTTTAAGTTTGGTCTGAGCTGACTTTTAGATACCCTACCCTATGAGTTTTGGAGGAGGGTGTTGGGACAAGTATAAATAATGAAAAAGAGCATCGTCCAAAATTTAGTGTGATTGTCATGCAGTTGATGACGGATCAAAATTGGTCAGATCAAGACCACTAAAACATTTTCCAAATTTTGAATATATTTTATTTTGGGGTGGGGGGTAAGGTTTCAAAGGCGAAAAAAGGCGTATTTTCATATTTTATTTTAAGATATGAATAATGTTGGATTATCTATGTCACAAACACGTTATAGTATAACATTTGAAGTGTCTTTGAAAAAATGTTGAATTAAAAAGTTTAATAAATAGTCCGTAACAGTGAATCTCTGGAGGCGGCTCGAAAAAAAAATGTTTTGCGGTGAACATCATAATACGTTAGCGGATCATGTGAAATAGAAAAATCGAAATGCGTTTAAAAGCTGAGATGTTTCCCGAGATAATCACGAAGAGTTTTATTTTTTTTATTTTTGGGCATTTTGAAGTGAAAAACACGAGTTTTGCTATAAGATTTCTGTGAAAAAGGGGGAAAATGGTAAAAAAACCTCTTTGTGATTACCTGGTGATTTATGTGTAGAAATAATGCATCGAATTTCAAAAGGATCGGTCAACTAGATTTCGAGTTATGATGTTCACGGACTTAAAAATGTTGTTTGTGAGAAATTTGATTTAAAGTTTTTAACATATACGTTATACCATATGAGGGCCAGTTACTTTTGCTCCGAATTACTTGAAATTTTGACAAAAAATGGAAAAAAGCTTTAAAAGGTTACCGCCCTTTAACGTCATTGTAATGCAAAAACCCCAGACAAGGAACCAATTATATAAATAAATCCGCGAATTTTTTAATATGCAATTTTATATCGGAATTTAAGCCACGGATCATAATTGCTAAATTATTAAGTATATATTACATGGAGTGAAAAGTTCGTGGCCTCACATAGAAATGGCGTGACAAGTGCCAATTTTGTTTGTTTATTCAGTATAGCCAACTGTTAGAAAAATTGCATCAAAATTTCATCATATTTCATTAATTTAGAAAAAAGTTACCGTTATATAAATGATGCTGCTTTTAAAGTTTGAGAAAAAATGGATTGCAAAGAGTTTCGTGTTTTGATTACACATTGTTTTTTTGTGGGAAAAAATAATGTCCAAGCCAAAGAATGGATTGATAAACATTATGGTGAATCTTCGCCCTCATATTCAATGGTTAAAACGTGGTATTCCGAACTTAAACGTAGTCATAAGCGTACAAATGATGCAGATCGTTCTGGTCGTCCAAATCAGGCAGTTACCGAAGAAAACGTAGGAAAAGTGCATCAGGTTGTATGGGTTGGTCGAAAATATAAAGTGAGTGAGGTTGCTGGCATCATAAAGATATTAACAGACTGAGTTCGGCATATATTACATGATCATTTAAATATGAAAAAGCTTTCTGCTTTTGAAAAGGTAATGGCCAGTGTTTTTGGGATGCATGTGGTACAATATTTATTGATTACTCGGAGAAAAGGAAACCAATAACTGTCAAGTACTATTTTGAGTTTTTGGACAGATTGGATGAAAAAATTAAGAAAAAACGACCACACTTAAATAAGAAAAAAATTTGGTACCAGCATGACAATATTTTTTGGCTTCAGAAAAATTGAAGACTTTACATTACGAATTGTTTCTCCACCCCCCGTATTCTCCAGATCTGGCCCCCAGCGATTATTATTTGTTCCCAAACTTGAAAAAATGGCTCCAGGGAAAGAGTTTTTTCACAAATGAAGAAGTTATATCAAAAACGGAAGCCTATTTTGAGGGGTTTGACAGATCGTTTTTTCTAGGGTATCAAGATGTTTGAGTATCATTAGGAGTGCATTTCACTTAACGGAGATTACGTTGAAGAATTAAATTAATTTCAAAACTAAAAAACTGGTTTTTCATGGTTAGGCCACGGAGTATTCACTCCATGTAGTAGTTATAGCCAGAGCCTGCAAGAGAACATATCGCACCTGTACCTCTCTAAAGTGAGTGATATGTGGCGCCCCATAGAATAAAAACTAATAAAAAAAATATTTTTTGTTCATCAAAGACTTAATGATGTTTGATTTATCTTTAAATAAAAAAACAAAAACGAAATCTTTCATATAAAACTGACATTTTGTTAAAGTGGGCGTGACACCACCCATACAAAGTAAATATCTAATTTCATATATCTGGAGAACTATATTAGTGAGAACCTTGAAACTTTGTGTGAATTATTAATGTGAGTAGTTGAACTAAAAATGGGAGGGATCGGACTAATGGGAATGGCACCTAACAGACATAGCCATTATTTATTATCGTTCATCTAGAGCATTATGATAGCCTGAGTATTCACGAGTTTTTTGATTATTAATGTGAGTAGTCTTACTAAAAATTCGTGATCGAATAGATGGGCGTGGCATTTCCTATACAAGATTAACACTTATCATCGTATGTATTGGGTACTATGATAGCAATAGCTTTGAAATTTGTGTGGTTTACTGTATTCTTAATTTTTGTACTCGTACTAAAATTGGGCAGGAGCCGACCTCTGGGTGTGGTACCTCCCATGCAAAGTTAATATTTAATATCATATGTCTGTAGTACTATGATAGCCAAAATCTTGAGCCTTGCGGAAGTTCAGTGGTTTTTAATGTAAGTAGTAGTACCGAAAATATGCGTGGTCGGACTCATGGGCCTGGCACTTTCCATACTTTCCATACCCGAAGCGAGAGTTTTTAATCTGTTATGTGAGTTCATATATTATTATTGTACGTTGTCCTGACAAGAAAGTCGAAATCGGACCAATTGTTTTTGAACAGACTCAATGTGATCGCTGTGAACGGCATAATAAGGATCCCAAACAACGGAACCAGCTTCCAAAATCGGTCTGACAAGAGATGTATACAATTGTTTTGTTATGATTGGATAACAAAATTCTTTGGCCCAATATTTGATAAAGGCAAGTACTCCACGAGCTTTGTTAGCGGTCATAGTAAAATATGTTGAGAAAATATATCAAGATAACTCTAACTGATAACCACCAAGAGCATATTTACCGAAAGATCCATGTTTTCTTGAAAAACGTATGTATTTACATTTTTTTAAATTTAATCCAAAAATTTTTAGTTGCACCAATCGTTTTGCAGGAAAGCTTGATCACAGGAATATTTATAGCTAAGAAAAATATTTACGTCATCAGCATAAATTAAAATGTTAGAAAAATTTATTATAGAGTAGATCGAAAATCATTAATGAACAGAGGAAAAAAATTACAGTTGTTTGTAAATCCCATTGAATTCATTTTCATATATCGGGACTAGTGTCATCGCAGTTGCCATTATCTTATATATTAAAAGAATTTGCATTCAATATTTTTTTTCAATATTTTTCTTCTCTCAAACCTCTATAACTAGAGTTCTAATTAACGTAGGCTGTTGACTTAGGTCTAAGAACACTCAGTGGATCAAGCTCCTTCTTTTGAGCTATTAACTTAAATTTGTTAGGTTTGAGGAAAGTTATGCGTGGAGAATCAACTTTACTTTTACTGTACGTTAACTTATCTTGGCATATTTTGGCATTCTGTACGTTAACTTCTCTTGGCAAATTCGTTGGGTTTGAGGAAAGTTATGCGTGGACAATCAACTTTACTTTTACTGTACGTTAACTTCTCTTGGCATATTTTGGCATTACTGTACGTTAACTTCTCTTGGCAAATTTTGGTATTATATTATAAAAATTAATATAATATAATATAATGCGGCGGAGCAGCAGGGGTGATATTTCAATTAATATTTACACAATTCTGGATCATTGTTAATCTCAACATTTATTTTTTGTGTTTAAAATCCTATCTGCCTCTTCTAGGTCAAAGGGCAAGGTTAAGAAAACCTATTCCATTTAAAAGCTTGCACGGTTTTGTACAGCCTTAAAATTGCATTTATACCCACTCTCTTTTAAAAAATTTATATTCTTGCTGAAAAATATGGCGCTATGAATATGGGCCCCAGGAAAATGGACCCCAAAGTAAAAAATTAAAGTGGGCCCCAAATTTGGGGTTCATTTTCATAATGAAAATCGACCCCATTTCTAGAAATGAAAATGAACCCCAAAAAATGAACTAGGGCCCCAAACCACGAATGAAAACGGGCCCTAAACTATTCTAGGGCTCATTTGCATAAACACTATTTGGGGCTTATTTTCATTTAAAGGATGCGGTACGATGAAGTATATGAAAATGGGCCCCAAAATGTGAAAATGGACCCCAATTTTTTTTCACTTGTTTTGTTGATTAACTTGTTTTGTCTGAAGAATTAGTGAAAAATTAGGTCGGCTCACTTAAATATAAAAGATTTGTAAAACAATGTGACATTTGTTATACAAAAACATTTTTTTAATTTTTAAACGAAAAAATTGCAATGAGATGTCGTAATGTGGGTTTAAAAATTTAACCGCTTGACTTAAATGATTCAGGAAATATTAAAAAACGGTGGCATGACATAACGTCTACAGACATTATGGCACTTTTACGAGTGACATAATGTCTAAAGCATTTCAAATCTTGTAAACGTGGTAAAAGTGCCGTTATTTTCTCTTTTACAAAATGTTTAAATTAGATGTAAACATTCCGCAAAAGGGAATAATATTAATAATAATAATAACATTCTGCAATGTCTTCCCGGAGACACTAAAGTTAAGTATTGAAATCTGGCTTCGCATACAAAAGTTTTTCTGCGTGGCGGCCTGCGGCCGCGCTTAAGGGTTTTCTCCTCCAGTAGGACGCGGCAGGTGGCTTCGCTGAATAAAGTTTTCCTGCGTACGTCACAAGAATAAAAAAATGTCTTTTCCCTGCAAACATTTCAAAATTTGCTCAAGCTGTTTGGATATTTTGGATAAAAAATCTCAAAGTAACAATTCGCCTTTGCTGTGTCCTTATTGCAAGCAAATTGTTGAAACAAATTTAAAAATATATCAATAAATTGCTATTATTTGTATTCCATTTATAAAAATATTCTCTTAAATTGTTATTATTTGCTCTAAAGTGTATTAAAGTTTAAAAAAATTTCAATAAATTGTTATTATTTGTATTCCATCCATAACAAAATGAATTGTTATTTCCATTGCATCAAATCAATATTTTAGAATTCTGAGTGTCATAGTGTCTATAGACATTATGTCCTTAGACGTTATATCACGCCACCGTAAAAAAGTAGTCCGGCTCACTAAAATTATACAGGAATTGAATCATTTTTATAAAATTTAAAAGAAAGTCTTAAAAAATTTAATTAAGGAATTAATATTTCTTTTTTTGCAAACAAAATATTTTTTATAAATATATTTTTTGTTACATTTTTAAAACAAGTAAGAACGTTATAGTCGGTCGAGCCCGACTATACGATACCCTATACCATGCCTTTAGAGACCGTATCTCTTAAGTTCAACTAATAGGAAAAGAAAATAAGCATAAACCAAATTTGAGTGGAATTGTTATTAGTTGTGTTGCCTTCGGATATGAAAAAGTTCATATGGGATGCTATATTTATATGGGGAATAGGTCGAAAAATGGACCGATCCTGACCATATTTGGTAAGGTCACTTATATTTTCAAAAAATATATACAAACCAAATTTGAGAAAAATCTGTGCAATATTTTTGTTTTTCGATAGATTTAAGTGAAGATCGGGAAGCAGCTCTATATTGGGCCTATGACAAAGAATTGTCCAATAGAGATTATTTTTGGACTACTGATTATTGGATGTAATAAACACATTTAAACCCAATTTGACTGACGTTACTAAATAAAACTGAATTCAAAAAAGAAAATATTCGATTTTTTTACATCATGGAAGTTTATAAAAGTTTATTAAAAAAAAAAAAATTAAAATGAACCCCAAAATATGAAGTAAGGCCCCACCAATATATGATATTGGGCCCCAAAAATTATTTGGGGCCCTTTTTCATTTTCTTGTTTGGGGTCCATTTTCATTACGAAAATGCACCCCACATGAAGAAATGAAAAGCGACCCCAAAATGGGAAAACAGGCCCCAAAATTTCGTGTTGTTGTTTTCCATACATTTTTTTGGGGCTCATTTTCATTTTTTTTGGGGCCCATTTTCCTGGGGCCCATATTCATACCACCGAAAAATATCTGCTGCTTCAAAATTCCAAATTACTTTAAATAAATTGAATATAGAGGACATGGCCTCTGTCAATATATTATTGAATCAATGTACTTCTGCAGATCTTGATCTTTTATTCGGCTGTTTATCATATAATCTGTAGTCATTTCATTTTCGTTAATCTGAAAATACTGATATCCGTTTTAAATTTCCTTTATATCTTTATAAAGCTATTAAAGTTTTTTTTTCTCAGAGTTGATTTTTTTTTGAAATGTGAACATAAATTCCGTGATTGATGCAATTCTCGCAGCACAATTTGTTGTGAGAATAAATTTCGTGAATGCTAAAAAATATTATATACTTGCTGAATACACTCACATACACCAGAAAACAGATTCATTGTGGTAACTAAATTTATTCTTAACCGAATTGCGATGAAGTTCATAATCGATTATTGAGTGGATCGCCATTTAATATTTTATTGTCTTAAAAATAAATATTTTATCACAAAAGAAAATGGTTAGTTGTCATAAAATTTATATTGAGCAATTCGGTTGTTAAATTTTTTTCTCAATGTAAGACATCGGTTTCAATGAAGTTGTCTTAACTGAAAATTTAGTTGTAACAACCGATATTCGGTTGTATAAATCGAGTTATTCATTAATTCAGTTGCAATCGAATCCCCTTTAATTCTATGTTAATTCGGTTAAAGTATCCGCATTGTTATTTATTCATTTACAACAACAGAATTTTATAGTAATTCGGTTACAGAATCAGTTTCTGATTCGGCTGTTAAAATAAATAAAACATTTGATAAGAAATACACCGAGGGAAAAAGTAACAAAATAAAACACTGAAATAATTAAAAAAGCTGCCTATAAATATAATTTAATATTCTTTTACCTTGATAACACATACTGTTCTGTTGCGTCGTTCACTTCAACAAACAATATATTAAATAATAATCGGTCCACTACAGAAAATGTTGCTATCCGCTAAAGTACGGGTACGAATTGGCGAAGAAAATGAAAAAATAATGTTCTGTTAGCAATGTATTTGCTAAAAATTTAATGACTGATTATCGGGAATTATTTTTTATATCTTTTCTGGACCATTTTAAATAAAAAGTTCGTGTCAGTCCAAAATTTCTTTTGAAATCATTAGGGGGACCCTCAAGGAACATTTCAAATCAATTTTCAAAAAAATCGACTCGGCGCTTTTTTTCAAATCGCGAAATACTGATTTTTAGGGTCTAAGCGTATTTTCTGTGTTTTGTATATATGTATGCGTGAAGATATGTGTATGTGAGCCATATTCAGATTGGTTTTGTTTACTTGGTAAGAGACTAGCGGCTTTGTTTCTGTGGAGTAAACTTACAAAACTCGGACAGGGATGTAAAAAACAGAAGTCTTGAGTTATAATATTGCTTTATTCAACGAATGTAGACTAGGAAATACTATACAAACAGTTTACAAATGGAGAGTGTTATATTCGCATACAGCGTGCAATAACTTGACCGGGTAATCTGGATGACCCTTGAGGACTTTGTATCGTGTCCAAGTTTTTGTGAAATATGAATGAGCTGATTCTACAGATTGTTCGCTGTAGAAACCTAAACCTCTCTTATTTTTCGAACAGAATTCTTCTACGTGGCGCAATATGCAGTGTATTTTCGGAGTAACGATCACCCCGAGAGCTTTATAACTCAAATGGAATTTCCGTAAATGTGCCTTAAAATCCGGATCAAGGTTAACAGAAAAACAAGATTTAACAACTTTCTTCAATGTCCTAAATGCTTCTACGTATTTGACACAACTGAGACATTTCTTTGCCTCTATCGACCTTATCAAGCAGTGTTTTACACGCATTTCCTTCGAACATGGGACTACCGTACGTACATTGACGGTCTACGTGACAATCGCGAGCCCACTGAAGACTGACATCTTTATTTTCACGCATCATATGCTGGAACATTGTGTTGACAGCTCCCAATAATAAGTGTAATTCTGGAGGCGGAACTACGTCAAGTATTCGTTGATTCAAACCTGAATCAATAAATGCAGTTTTTGAAGAATTTTCCTCGAGTCTTGAGTCCTCCATCTAAATTCCACATTTCCGAATTCTCTTTGCAATTTCCAACAGTTCTGTAATTTCTGCAGTAAATTAAACTTGTTTGTTGAGCATCGCACCATGTACATGGATAAGTGCTGCTGTTGCTCATCAGCCCCGAGATTATATTGCCCAGCTTCAATATCAGTCGCGATTGTCCCAAGCCAAGGATAAATGTTCAAATGTGACCACATTAAAGATAAATTCTCATAACATTCTTGGGTGTTCGGCGCTAAGCAAATTATAAATAGTCTCTTAACTCCGGATTCGAGGAACTTGGCTGTATACTCTGCGCGCGAAGTACTTGGTTGTGGTTCTTCTGTCGCTCTCTCTGTTAAGGGCTGAATGGATAGGCAGAATTTTAAAAAACAACCCCCGCCATCAATGCCAAATTTCATATGATCCTCAGAAGCTTGACGTTTACCCAAAACTTTTTCACTGAAGGCCCCCTAAATTTTTGTAAATAATAACTGTTTGGGGAGATTTGACCGGAGTTTGCGACTTAGTGACGACGAGAGGTAAATCTCTTGCTTCAAAATATTCGTCAAAAATATGACCTTGTGCTAACATTTTTTGTTTGAAATTGGGTTCTATTATTTTCCGTGTATTTGTTCCTGCGATTATAAAACTAGCGATGTTTTTCTAGTACTCAAATCTAGAGCCGCATGGAATCAACCGAGATCGATGGTGACACGTTGTTCTCCTTGCAGCCAATATCTACAGTCAACGGTTTCCCATGCTGCTGGGGCAGAACCAGTCCGCCATGTCCAGCTGAATCCGAGTTTTGAGTCACGTCGCCCATTCTGTCTTTCAATAGTCTTGAGGCTAGTTGGCCCTTTTGTCTAGAATTTATGGGCAAGGTCTGAACATTGACCATGAGATTCGTCATATTGCATACATGAATGATACCCCGGCCTAATAAGCCCAGGCATTTCACACAACGTTTATTTGGAAATGATTGTTCTTGCCGTTTCTTTACGAGTTTCACTTTTACGGACGACCACTGGTCTAGCTTGAGCCGAAAAATTGACCACAGATCTACTCACTAGAGTGCATATATGACACTGACAATATGGTGTTTTTGTCATTCCTCTCGTACTGAATTTAATGGACACAAATTTTTCCATTTCTGGTATCACGCACATCTGTCCTTCTTTCAACAACCTTCTCAACCGAGTATCACAAGCTAAACATAATACGGCAGGCACATTCAAATCACTTGCAACGAAGCCCGGGAATAATTTCTTCAATCTTAATTGAACTTTTCCTTGAATGACGATCATTTTTTTGGACTTCTTGCAACAATATAAGCAAATCTTGTATCGGTTCTCTTCGTGATTTCCACGTTTCTTATAATTCGGATAGAACATTGCGATTTTAGATGGATTTTGATGGTTAATCAAGTAAACCCACTTTAACACTTACATCTTACAAGGATAATTAAAATTTTTGAGAATGACAAATAAATAATGACAAATATCTTTGTTGTTTTGTTGAAAGGGCAAACAAAATAAAATTTAAACGGGGTCCTACCATTTGTTTGGAAAAATAGAGAGAATATTCTGGCGCTTCTCTCTCTCTCTCTCACCCCAAAAATCAGTATTTCGCGATTAAAAAAAAGCGCCGAATCGATTTTTTTGAAAATTGCTTTGAAATGTCCCCCTAACGATTCCAAAAGAAATTTTGGAGTGACACGAACTTTTTATTTAAAATGGTCCAGGCGCACCGTGCCAGTACACGAAATTCGAGTACAAATTCTAGGAATTTTTTTTTTCTTTAAATTTTTTCTTTCAATGTTTTTTTAATCTATATATATATAAATCTAAAATTTATGATAATAAATAATTTTTTAAGAACATAAAGGTATGCTAATTAATTTTAGGCAATTCACAATTCAACACAGGCGTGTGATACACAATTATAATGAAATTCGATGAATTGTGAATTGATTATCCTACATTTAAGCTCTTATAAAATTATTTATTATTATTTTATTTTATTTAATTTTATATATTTTTAACGCATATTATACATACATTTCAAAATTCTGCACTTTTCCTCCATATGCCAATTATAACTATGCCACTATAACTATGACTATGCCAATTTTCATACTCCTCCGTGCCCGCATTATGCTTAAAAAGGGATGAACAAATTTTTTTCCTACACGTCTTAATAAATATATATTTAATTAGAGCTCTTACAAAACGTTAAATAAACCTTTTTTGTGGATATAATTTTAAGAGTTTAATTCAGTTGTGATAATCGATTGCCCCAACCGAATTAATGAGGTTGTGGAAAAATTGGTTGTGTGGTGACATCAGAAGGTGTGTTGGTTGGAAGCCCCAAATTAAGAGGCCAATGCCAATAGACCTCCTTGAGACAGCCTATTCTGGGGCCAGGTTATCGCTCTATTGTACAGTCTTATATATCCTACACAGTATTTGTGGCTACGGATTTATGGCCAACCAAATTGCGTATTTCAAATGGATTAAGGAAGTTAGTGTATAACATAATTCTTAGAAAATTGTTAGCTACTATTAAACTTCAGTTAATATAAACATATTGTTGTTCAACTTTTAAACAATTCAGTTGGCGAATTTTTTTCTGTGTGTTCGAGTGAAAATATTAGCTACTATTAAACTTCAGTTAATATAAACATATTGTTGTTCAACTTTTAAACAATTCAGTTGGCGAATTTTTTTCTGTGTGTTCGAGTGAAAATATTTCACATCAGACTTTTTATTTGACCCCATAAAGTCAACTATTTTGTAGTATGTTCTAACAATAAATTGTTGCCCATTTTATAGCTTAATTCTAGTTTGAGAGACATAAATACATTAACGTTAACGTTAACGTTGATCTACAACTGTGCACTGAAGATATAAATTATAAAACAACAACAGCAAAAAATCGTACATAATGTAATATTTTTCACATGTTTTTCACAATTTGAAAAGTAATAAACTGCTCTACCTACCACTATGTAACCTTTATTACAAGTACAACTATGTTCTGGAACAAGAAGGAATATCCATCCATTCATTTGTACGTGGTGGTATATAATTCTGAATTAAGTAGATACTGGTAACATTAACTAACAGTCATCTCTCAATTGAGAAGTCAGAACATTGAATGATTTCTTTGTCTAAGACTAAATGAAGAGTACGAGCGTTTATACAAACCTCCAGAATCTTCAGAATTTACAATACTGTTAAAGTTAAACTTTATCTTTATTGATCGTTTTTACCCTTTCCGGTTTTTTTTCCGGGAAATTAAAGTCCAAATATTTTGGCCTTCATTGTGGTCAGAACAGTTTTACTCTATTCGATTTTGGACTGACGATTAACAAACATTTATGGGTCAATTCGACATAATTACAATCATTTGTCAACCGGTTGTCTTAAGAACCCATGTTTTTGAAACATGAATTCAGTAAAATTTTTACCATATATCACTTTACACCAAAACAACGCACCGAAATAGTGACACTGTACATTGAAAATAGTCGTTCAGTTATGTTAACTCAACTTGCGTAGCGTTGCAAATATCGCGGCCAAGAAGCCGCGCCTGACATTATTCGTCATTTAGTGTCGAATTTTGGTGAGCACGGGATAGTGCCGTTCATCAACGCTCAAGCCGGTGGAGGCGGTAGGAGAGAGTTGCCGAGAACCCAAATGAGTCGTATCGTGATTTACATGGTTGCGGCATAAAGTGAAACTGACTCAAAGAATTTTGCTTACAGATTGGCCACGCCGCTAGAAATATGACCAAACAGTCACTCGAAAGATTGACACTGAACCTGACTTTTGAAAGCAGATTTTGATGACCAAAGAAGAGGCCCATTTCATACTATGCTACGACGTTCACAAGCAAAATCGCCGCATTTTAAACAATGCAGTTTCTCCAACAAAAACTGGACGTGGATGTCAAAAAGGCGACATTGACCGCCGAACCAGGTCTCAAGATCTGACCCCTACGAACTTATTTTTGTGGGGTTAGTTGAAAAGCAAAGTGTAGGCCAACAAACTACAGACAATTGACCAGCTTAAGGCAAACATTCGAGCCGAAATCATCGGTTGACCGCCCGAGACGCTCGAAAAAGTTATGGAAAATGCAGAAAAAGGGCATATTGATGTTGTATTAAAAAAATAGTCCAAATAGATTGAAAACGATCAAGTTAAATAAAAATATCACACATACGGAAAGCGGCTTTTTTTAAGTTATTCAATATTCAATACCGACGTAAGAGATGGCACACCCTGTATGTAATTTCTGTTAATAGAAAAGATAATTTTAATTTATTTTAAGTTGTATTGCTACGACATTAATACTAGTAACTTACGGGCTAGCATAGAACTGCAGAAGTATGCTATTTTTTATTTAATATTTACTTTGTATGGGAGGTTCCACTAGCTCCCTCTAGTCTGATCACGTTCAGTTTTGCGACGACATTAATATTTTATAAACTCACTTAAAATTTAAAAATCTCTCAGTAGCAAAGCACTGCAGATATTTTTCTTTATATGATCGACTACTCACATAAAGTTTAAAGGCTTCCTCTATCACATTACTCCACATATAATTTGTATAAAAAGAAGAAGTGCCACGCCCACTTGTTCGAGCATGCCCATTTTTGACTCGACTACTCATGTCAATAATTTATAGCCTCACACAAAGTTCAAAGACTCTAATTTTCATAGTACTCCAGGAATTTTACTTTGGATGGCAGGTGCCACGCCCTCTGGTACAATATCGCTGATTTTGGAAGTAGTACTCACATAAAAAATCAATGAACTGAGAAAAACTTTTGCTGTCGTACTATTACAGACATACATATGATGATAAACATTTATGAGTATTCCTCTTAGTTGTAAGTCGCCAAATATTTCGTGTTCATAAACCATTTAAGGTGTTTTGTTTTTAGCTGTTATACTTCATTATGTCAATTTAAATTGGCGGGAGTTTTTTAGCCTAAAAAAAGGGTGAATTTCTATAAGACTTAACAAATGAACAATCATGTTTCAAAGTGCAGCGAATGGCATGAGTTGTATGCAGTTTATGGCTACAATAATGAAAATTTAGTATTTCAGTAAGGGTAGAAATGGTTTAGGTCACTTGTGGACGTGGTAATTAAAAAAATGCATACAAGTTTAGGAAGAATGTTTAAACTGAAAAAGTTTGAAGTGAATTCATGTTGATTTTTTAATAGGTAATTAAATGGTGAATTATCTTATTTAGCGCAGGTTGAATGCACAATTAATTTTAAGGTAAGAGAAATCATCATTATATCCAAAAAATGGTATCTATATAATTATCGAGTATCTATGTCGTTTGACCGATATTGATAAAAGATTAATCTTTTATATTTACTTATCATTTTGTGATCCGTTTCTTTTTGACTTATTTCATGGATCGAGAGATGGACGGACATCACATATTTATATACGTATGCATGTATATTAGGGTGGCGCTTCATTATATGGAGGAAAAAAAAAGTGTTCAAACTCTCGGTCGCACCCCCTAGAATTATGCAAATAGCAAAAAAGTGAGAAATATAAAGTTTTGGGCCAATCAAAAAATATATAGAGGTGGCTTAACGCGATTGAAAATTCCAACTGTGTTTTAATATGGGGAAAATATGACTTTCTTTCAGATTTTACGAAAATTTCGTTCTACAGTTTAATTTTTCCGACAATCTGTTATATAATTGTCTTTCCAAAAAGCTATAAAACTTCAAAATTGAATAAAAACTCGCCAAGAAATAGCAAATGCCCCAGACCACTTTTGTGTCAAAAAAAAAAAACTAGGCCATGAAATTTGATGGCATTTTCTCCAACTTTAAGAAATTAATTAAAGCCAACATTTTGTTTTAGTCTCTATACCTGTAAGTACTCAGATATGAAGTATTGTTTTAGTACCACCTTGTTAACCTATTAAGCATTGAGACCGAAAATGGAATTTTTTTTTGATAAAATTTTGAAAACTCCTTTTTCAAGTTTTGCAAAATTTTCTTCAACAAAATATAAAAGATTTGATCTAGCTCTTGTTAAATGCATGTTAGAGATTAACTGTGTGAATTTTTAGGTAAATCCCAATGCCAGAATTTTTTTTGGCAAGGATTTTATTCTTGCGGATTTCGAGAAAAATGGGATTTTTGTAAAATATTCTGTAAATGTACTATTTCCAAATACTTTGTATCAAAAATTCATTACTTTTCTACTTTTAAATGTTATATTTATAATGAAATATTTATAATGAAATTTAATAAATATCATTCAGAAATTCACAATTTAATGAATTTTATTTAAATATTCAAAAATTGTTCATATATATAGATTATAAAAACATTGAAGGAAAAAATTAGATAAAATATCCTAGAATTTGCACTCGAATTTAGAGTGCTGGGCTCTGCAAATTTATTATATATAGTGCAAGTCCAGAAACTAATGCAAACGTAAAACCGTGTTCATAAACCATTTATTTAATTTTATCGAGTTCAGAAACCATTTGTTTTGTTTATGGAGTTCATAAACCATGCATGTGATGCGTAAATAAATATTTTTTGCGTGGATTAAATAGCAATAATTTCGTAATGACAATAATATTTGGATATTTCCTTGCCAGAAAAAGTATACATAAACTTGAAGATGAGAATTGTAAATATTAATAAAACAACTTGAATTTCGAACTTTTTCCATTGACACATTTCGAATTATGCTTGTGTATCAAAAAACTTACGGAAAGTTTCTACTTAACTTTTAGTGCAACAAAACTAAGGGGAATCCCAACAATTATGCCACTCCGTACAGGTCTGTAACATCGATTTTATTTTAGTAGATGACAAAATTGTTTGAAACTATATTTTGAGATGAGTCCCAACATCAAAGAAAAATCAGAGACAAATTACTATAATTATCAGAGCCAGAATTTTCGGGAAAAACTAGGATCGTAGGCAGAAGCCATTCCTCAGAGCAGAATTTTGTCAAAATCTCGTTCTGATCGTCCCTCCAAACTAACAGAGTGCGAAAAGCGAACTGTTTTACCGTAAGTAAAACAGAATCCCAGAATTACTGCTTTCCAAGTTAGTTATAAAATCAAAGAATCTTTTGGCAAAGGTATCCATGAAGATAGCGTTCGAAAATATTAAAAAATCTTATTTTCATGGTCGTGTAGCAGGTGGGAATCCATTAATTTCTGATGTAAATAGAAAAAAACGTATGGACTTTTCAAGCGAGTATGCAAATAGGGCTCTGCATTTTCTACATTATAAGCAAAAAAAAAATTGTTTGGCGAAAAAGTGGAATTGCACTAAATAAAGAAAATCTTTCGTCAACGGTTAAACACGGTGGAGGTAGCTTTATGTTTTGGCAGGCAATGGGGTTGGTAAACTCGAATTTATTAGTCTATAATGGAATTGGAATACTGTTCCCTTTTCAGATGCGTTCAAGTTTATTTTAAGTGGCCATGATGGAAGAACGTTTGAACGGCGACCAATGGGAAAAACTCTAGACACACAATATACAAACAAACCTTTTAAGTTTGGAGGCGGCAATATGGTATGGTGTTGATTTTGGGGTCAATGAATGGGTCCAATTTATTCAGTAAAATATATTCTAACTGGAATTGAATACATGGAAATTCTAAATGACATTATGTATCCATACACGGAAGTCTGGAATTTCCAACGTGACAGTCGCCCAAAACATGCAGTTAGTGTTTTGGAATGGCCAACACAATCACCAGATCTTAATCCCATAGAAAATGTATGGGAAATTGTAGATCGAAAAATACGGAGACAAAATTACACAAACAAGTCAGATCTCACAGAGGTAAAAAGTTTAATTGACACCATTCCTCGACGTTGTGTAGCAGTATTAAAAAATAATGTATACCCATCAAAATATAGTAACCAAAAATAGAGGGAAAGTTTTCAATTATTGTTATTTTTTAAACTCTTTCTTTTTACTCATACTCTCTGTCTGTCCTGTTTGTCTGTCTATCTGTCATGGGTCAACCCCATTCCCCCATATCCAAGTGATCTGAAACTTGGCCCATACAGATGTTGTTGCGACTTGTTGTGGCTACATATTCATTTTGGGGTAGTCACGCACATTCACGAATAGTCACGCACAGTCACGGAGTGATCTAAATGTCATATCCCCTCATGCGATCGATCTAAAACTTGGTCCATACTCTTGCTGTCCATAACTTTGACTTAGTCATGCACAGTCACGCAGGTCACGCACAGTCACGCAGAGATTTAAAACGGATTTCCCCTCATCCAATCAATCTGAAATTTGGTCGGTATTTTTGCTGTAAAGTAATATTAACTTTGACATAGTCACGTACAGTCACGTATAGTCACGCACAGTCACGCACAGTCACGGAGTGATTTAAAACCCATTTCCCCTTATACGATCGATCTGAAACTTGGTCGATAGACTTGCTGTGAAAAAAGATTAACTTTAACATAGTCACCCACAGTCACGCATAGTCACGCACAGTCACGGAGAGATGAAAACCTCACTTCCCCTCATCCGATCGATCTGAAACTTTGTCCATAGACTTGTTGGGGCCAGAGATTAATTTTGAGATAGTCACGCACAGTCACGGAATGATTTAAACCCCATTTCCCCTCATCCAATCAATCTGAAACTTGGTCCATAGACTTGTTGTGACCAAAGATTAATTTTAAAATAGTCACGCACAGTCACGGAGAGATTCAAAACTCACATCTATAAGTTTAGAAAGAGTTTTAATAAAAACTTTGTTTTTTTGGGTTCGATTATTTCTGAATGTAAGCTATTTTATGTTAATATTTTTTCGTATTTAAATAAATGATCCAAATTTTTGGTATTGACCGTTCAAGTCGTCAAAAATATATTTTATTAAAAGTATCCATTGTATTGTCACTCATGATCCAATTTTTTGGTATTGACCGTTCAAGTTGTCAAAAATATATCGGTAGTTCGCTAGTCTATAAAGTACTTACGAACTGAAATTGATTTTTATTTATAAAAGGAATTTTTTAAGCCCTATAGAACTTAAAAATTTTAAAAACTAAGACAAAAAATTAAATTTTAGTCCAATTTTTCAATATCTGCACGTCCAATTCTGCGTCATTTTTTCGAGAATTGCTGGCCTATGTCATGAATAAATGAACAATATTGGCCTCCAAGGCCTCAATTGTTGCTGGTTGATCAGCATAAACCAGTGACTTCACGTAGCCCTACAGGAAAAAATCGAGAGGTGTCTAATCGCACGACCTTCGAAGACAATTGACAGGTCCATTTCTCGAAATCAACTTATCGGTAAATTTTGATTTCAATAAGCCGATGGTTGAGGTCGCCATATGTCACTTAGCGTCATACGGTTGAAATCACACCTCGCCCGGATCAATGTCATCCATATTTTCAAAAAAAAAAAAAAAAAAAAATCATGCTGCGGTACCGATCTCCATCGACCGTAACACGAGAAGAAGACATAAGGTCTGATTATGCCACGCCACCAAACGGTGCCTTTATCTGGATGTCTGTAGGGTCTGTTGTGGACTCGTCTTACTCCATGTGCGGCAATTTTGTATATCAACAAAACCGTTAGGCCAAAAATGAGCCTCATAGCTGAACACGATTTTACGATAAACATCGTCTATAAGTTGCGCGAATCCATGACTGATTTTCAACGTAAATTTATATACTTTGGTAGCGTTTTTCAAGCGTGAATTTATTAATGATGATTTGCCAGAGCATTCTGTTCATAAATGTCAAAAAGTGAGTACCGTATGACAGTTCGTTTGACAGCTAACCCTTTCGAAAGTTCTATCTAAGCAAAAAAAAAACACCCTTTATGAGATGTTAGTCTCTGCCAGAATTTTTAATAAATTTGTGTATGGTATAAAAATTTGCTTTCGTCAGAATCTAGTATTTTGTCTTCAAAGTGAATATCGGTATTGTTACTGCGTTCCAGCGTAATTGTATTTACAAATTTTAAGATCCAAAAAAAAAGGAATTTTTTAAATAAATTTTTCCCCTTTGAGTTGAACATATTTTTCCTTTCAGTTTTCTTCATCAGTGATTATATTAAATATTATATTTGATTTATAAAGAATGCCCTTAAAAGAAGAATTCCTCTTTAGAACTTCTGCCTGCAGTCATATTTCAAAAACAACAACAACAGTTAAAACATCTTCCCCAAATGTAGTAATAAACAATTTTCTATTATTTTGCTATTCAACTCAATTATGTGCTTGTTGCAAAAGATCACTTTTGAAGTACATAATGTTGTTGTTCATCTTTCTATTCCATACATATAAATTTTCCTTTCTGGTTACAACTATAATCTTTGGATTCTGTTTTTTTTTCTTCTTCTGTGCAATATTATCAAACAGCAATTTAATAGATGAACTAAACACAAGAGCAAGTCTTGAACATGTTTAAGAAAAGACGTGTTCATTTGATAATTTCCTACCGCTTCTTCTTCATGTTTCTTTTTCTTACGTACAAAGTAATTTTTAATACTTTTTTATCGTTTGCTACTGTATGTTTTGTTCATATGTCTAAAGGTTTTATTTTCAAACAATCAATCTTAATTCCAGTCAATCTTAATCCCATCCTAAAGTTAGCTTAGTTGCACGGACAATATATTTTGCCTACAATAATTTAGATTTTTTTTTTCAAAAAACAGAACATCTGTGTATCCATCATGATGTCTTTACTTCACATATGAACATGTTTATAATGGTTTCTTTAAATAGCAATGCTTCCTGAATAATTGCTGAACTTTGTTGAATGGTAATATAAATTTCTTCTTCTTAAACTTTTGGCTTTAAACCATTTTTTAGAAATTAATAAAAACTTAACTTTTGTGTGATTTTAACATAATGAAATCTTTCTTGTACGAGTAACTTACAAATGTGATGGATTGATTATGTTAAACTTACCTTCTTCTTGCCATCACCTATTAATTTAGTTGTATGTTGATCATCTTCATTTAGACTAGCAGAACAAGGATCACGATATCTAGAATTAGAGAAAGCATAAAGAAAATCATAAATAAATGAATAGAACACGCACATATTAAATCATTTAACTATTGAAATTTAATATCACTACTTTCAACTCAACAGAAACTAGCATTTACTCAGAAAATAATAATAATAATAAACAAAAAAACTAAACTAAACAAACGAGCCATAAAATATTTTAACCAAAACAAATCTCTTGTATTCATGCCAGCATGTATCTATCCATCCATCCATCCATCCATCTATTTATCCTTTCTAGCATTCATCTATCCATGTAGTATTTACAACTTTGTGTGGTAAATCATCAGTATTATACTTAGTTACCAGCATCATACGACTTTCAATTTACCTTAAGCATTATGAAAACAAATCTGTGGTTGTTTTCATATGACGATTCCATGATGGTTGCACAAATAAATGTATGGTTGGATGTATGAATGGATTTGATTTGAATGATTTCGATCTTATGGAGAAAAATTAGACTTCATATACAATATTAAATACCCAGCAAAAGTTTTTGTTTTTACCATGAAATATAAATTTAAACTTGAAAATGTAATGACTTTTATTGTAGAATTTTCGAAGAAAATTAAAATGGAAGTGGAGTATGGATTGCGCGTATAAAAATTGTAACATATACAGTTTGTCAAGAAAAACTTTGCACAGTAAAAAAAATTTTTTTTTAAATGGTTTTTTTCATTTAAGAATTTCAACAACAAATGCTGTACATACGTATTTGTTTTTTTTCACACACATTCCGTTTCTGTACATGTTCAGGACTATAAATTATCAACACGCACTTTACAACAACAACAAACAGCGATGTTTACTTAAGGTGCTATTACACGAAGTGTTTTTTACATATGTACTGTGACTTTTTTTTATCCATATGAAATTACTCATATCTGTCAAAATTGTCTTTTACATACGATTCATATTTTTTGCTATCACACGTGCATATATATTTTCGTATGACATAACCTCTAAATGTAAACAACAGCTGATTTAATTTGTGAATTTACAAAAATTTATTGTTAAAAAAAATACTAAATAATTTAATACTAAACAATTTATTTTTCTTTCAATATTAATCTTTAAAATTTACTCTGTTTTTCTTTCGCCACAAGCAGTGTTGTATTTTCATATGTTTGTCATGCAGAAATAGAACCTGTTCTAATTGAAAAATGTAAATGTGACTTTCCTCATGTATTGTACATAAACAATGTTTCATATGTATCACACGATGTGTACAACTTTTGTTGTGGGAAAATTTGACAGTACATATGTAAAAAACACATCATGTAATAGCACCTTTAATATGAATGGTGTTAAAAAGTCTTTACATAATGAGTGAAGACAACAATCAAATCGTTTATTTTCCGCGAATTTTGTGCATTTGTGTGTGAAAGATGTGTCCCAAATATTATTCAATTGGTATATTTCAATTAAAGGGTCACCAGGCAGACCGAAAAAAGTGTTGAAAGAAAAATAATTAAAACTACTACATGGAGTGAAAAGTATGTGGCCTCACATAGAGATGACGTGATAAGTGCCAATTTTGTCCATTTATTCAGTAGAGCCAACTGTTAGAAAAATTGCTTCAAAATTTCATAATATTTCATTAATTAGAACAAAAGTTTCCGTAATATAAATGATGCTGCTTTTAAATATTGACAACAAATGGATTGCAAAGAGTCTCGTGTTTTGATTACACATTCTTTTTTGGTGAAAAAAATAATGTCCAAGTCAAAAAATGGATTGATAAACGTTATGGTGAATCTTCGCCGTCATATTCAATGGTTAAAACGTGGTATTCCGAATTTGAAACTGTTCGTAAGAGCACAAATGATGCAGATCGTACTGGTCGTCCAAATCAGGCAGTTGCCGAAAAGAAAGAAAACGTAGTAAAAGTGCATCGGGTTGTATTGGATGAGCGAAAAAATAAATTAAGTCAGGTTGCTGGCATCATAAAGATATCAGCAGAGTAAGTTCGGTATACATTACATGATCATTTAAATATGAAAAAGCTTTCTGCTCGATGGGTGCCGCGATTTTTAACAACTGAACAAAAACTGAAACGTGTTCATGATTCCAAGCTTTCTGTGGAGATGTTTGAAGTATATTCAACTGAATTTTTTCATCGATTTATGACAACGGATGAGACGTGGATTCATTACTACAATAGACAGTCTGCGGAGTGATTACAAGTGTGCGAAAGCCGACCAAAGCGGACAAAGACTCAACAATCGGCTGGAAAGTAATGGTCAGTGTTTTTTGGGATGCACGTGGTATAATATTTATTGATTACTTGAAGAAAGGAAAAACAACAACTGCCAAGTACTATATTGAGTTATTGGACAGATTGGATGAAGAAATTAAAAAAAAAACGACCCCACGTAAATAAGAACAAAATCGTGTCCCATCATGACAATGCATCGGTGCATTCATCGGCTTTGGCTTCAGAAAAATTGAAGTCTTTACATTATGAATTGGCCCCCAGCGATTATTATTTGTTCTCAAACTTGAAAAGATGGCTCCAGGGAAAGAGATTTTCCACAAATGAAGAAGTCATATCAGAGATGGAAGCCTATTTTGAAGACTTTGAAAAATTGTATTGTTTCAAGGGTTTCAGGATGTTAGAGGATAGTTGGAAGAAGTGCATTTCACTTAACAGAGATTACTTCGAAGAATAAAATTGATTTCAAATCCAAAAAACTGGTTTTTCATTGGAAGGCCACGGCGTTTTCACCCCATGTAGTATATACGATAAACCGCAATCCAGCACAAGAGGATTAGCTCTTCAAGTGATTAATGGTTATGTATAACAAGAACACATATATTCCTCGCTTTAAATGAAAAATATTATTTTATTATATTATTTTCTGTAATGAGACGAAAGTGATGGTGTACTATCATGATGGATCTCAAAAAATTAGAAAATTAAAATTTAATTCCTACAGTAAAGTTTGTAATTTTGTCAACTATGGCAGGGGTTTTATATCAATCAAGGATGTTGGTAAAATCAGTATTTTGGATGGAATATTTACCAAAGTAGTTTATCTTGATCTTTTAAAAAATGAACTAACCGCTAGTGTTTGACAATTCGGTTTTGTTGACCCGGAAAATTCACATAAATCTTATATGTGTAGGTCGTGGTTATTTTAAAACTATACCAAAGTTATCGATACTCCTGCCCAGAGTTCTTATATGAACCCTATCGACAATATGTGGGTTCATTTAAAGAAAAAGGTCGGTAAAGATCGCCAACAAATAAAAATGCTTATTAAGATTTTTTAAAGGGGAGTGGGAAAATATGCCTTGTAAAATAGAATTTTCCAAAGCTTATTCATTCAATGCGCAGACGTTTGCAATTAGTAAATGATGCCTAAAGGGGACACACAAAATATAAGCACAAACTGCCTCCCATAAGCCTTTTATAGCTGGTTAATAAAGGAACTTATATTTGAGAGTGCATCTACAACTGCCAACGAAAGTGGAAGAATGGGTCGACCAGCAAAACCAATTGACGGATGTAGTGAAAGATCTCGAAGGCGCAAGCTGGAGAATATCAATGAAGAAATTTCTCAAAGAATTATTAAGGATTCATTTTTGCACCAAATTCAACCAACCCAAAATAAAAAAAAAATAAAATTGAAATAATTGAAAAAATAGCAGAAGCGAGCCCAAGGCGCACAAAGAGGATTTTGAAAAGCATTCCTACACCAATTGAAGATAAGAAATTTACGCCGGAAGAAGCGTTCGCCCTATTTATACCCTATACCACTATGTGGTTTGGGTATAATGACTTTGTGCTGCTGTTTGTAACAACCAAAAATATTTGACCTAGACCCATCTTTAATTATACCGATCGAATCAGAATCACTTTCTGAGTTGATTTAACAATGTCCGTCCGTCCGTCCGTCCGTCCGCCCGTCCGTCCGTCTGTGTGTCCATGTAAAGCTTGTAATCAAACTGCAGGTCGCAAATATGAATATATTTTGATGAAATTTGGTATATAAGCCTTTATCGGCCATGGGATGAACGCTATTGAAATTGGTGAGAATCGGTCCATGTTCAGACCTAGCCCCCATACAAATTACCCATATGAAATCGACATAAATTGCCATAAGATCCAAATTGTTATATAGATCTTACTCAAATTGGGTTTGTATGCGTTCATTACATCCACTAATGAGAAGTTCAAAAATGATCCCTTTGACCCCATATAGAGCTGCTTCCCGATCTTCAGTTAAATCTATTAAAAAACAAAAATATTGCACTGATTCTTCTCAAATTTTGTTTGTACATATTTTCGCAAAATACAAGAGACTTTACCAAATATGATCAGGATCGGTCCATTTTTGGACCTAGCCCCTTTATAGATATAGCATCCGATATGAACTTTTTTATATCTGCAGCCAAAAAAATTAATAAAAATCCCACTCAAATTTGGTTTTTGCTTATTTTCTATGTCCAGTTAGTTGGGCCTAAGAGATAGGGTTTCTAAACGCATGGTATAGGGTATCGTATAGTCGGTCTAGACCGACTATAATTTTCTTACTTGTTTTGGATTTGAGATTGACCAAAAATCAATATAAGGAATTGCGGAAGCGAACCAATGAAAAGAATTGTGGGATTTTTCCAGAGTATCGAGATTTAGTTTCTGCCAAAAAAGAATGCTTACCTTCACAATCTCCTATTAGTGTCACTTCAACATCAGCAGAAATAAAATTGCAAGATCTCCTTGAACATACTGCAGAACGATTGCTAAATACGCTTGATACTGATCATTTAAAAAAAATTGGTAATGGCAGCATTACTTTAATTTCTAAATGGGGATGTAATGGATCCTCTGGTCAGAAACAATACAAGCAATTTAATGCACAAAATGCCTCCCATAAGCGCTTTTATAGCGCTTTCAGTGATCCTTTTACTGGACATAGACCATTTAGGTGTAAGAAGTGTAGTATTGGTCGCATTCGAACTGCTTCATTTCCAACAACTACATATAGTCTGCCAAACTAAAAACTTTTGCGGGAACTTTGAATTTTTTGTGTCTTAATTGTTCACAGAAATTACCTCTAATATCGATTACGTGGTAGCATTCATAAGGAGTGATATCGAATAAATCTTAACATACATATAATTAATGTAATAATAAGGAAACAATTGAACCCAGAGTTTTTATTTTTTATATTTAATTTTTATTTATTTATGTTTAAAGCATATAAAAAACTAACTTTTATTGTTCTAGTCACTTCTTATGAAGTTATGGACCTTTTCCGGAAACCCTTCCATTAGGGATTGTATAGCGATTTCTGTCACTTTTATATAACAGGTAGTCCATCTCCGTGTAAAATCTTCCACATTTTGGGATACCTTTTTTTTATCGTCTTCAACCCCTTTTTCACAAGAGCCCTTTTTCACAAGGACGGTTTGATCTCATTCCACTCAAGAGCTATTCCAATTATGAACGGTAGGAGTCTTTTTTGCAAACACTCCTTAATATAAATTTTGTTTGCTTTAGCGCCTGTTGTAACAAATGATTTGCTTCTTTTGCCACATCTGCATATTGCTTTCCATACCAGAAACTTTTTTGGAATTTAGTCTGCTTTTGGATATTGAACTTATCTTCAACATTTCTTTAGCTTCATAAAAATTTTCACCCCGAACCAGCAGTCAAAAATATGCCACTACAAACCGTCGTCCATTAAGCAACAGGAGTATTTTTTCGTATTCAACATGATTTCAATTTCTGTGCTTAGTTTTTGGCCTCTAAATAAAGGGTCCGCCATCTAACGTTTTTTTTTTTCAACTAGTGCTTATTTCGTGAATGGTAACACTAGCTCATGTCTGATTTGATAGATAATTAGTTTTATCCTTCCGCTAAACGAATATGGTTGTGTATACGCTTGAACAACGCTGGGAAATATTGCGACATTACTTTGAAAATCATGGTAATGTTGCAGAATGTGTGCGAAAATTGCGTGCGGATTTTGGAAGAAGAGAAGCACTGTCAGCTCCGTATGTTCGTTATCTTGTGAAAAAAGTGAAAGAAACTAGCATCCTCATCGATAGACCAAAGCGTGAAAAGCCAAAAACAATGCGTACACCCGAGAATATTGCTGCTGTGGCAGAAAGTGTGCGTGAAGCGCCATCAACATCAATTCACCATCGTTCTCAAGAATTGAACATTTCGGAGGCATCATTGAGACGAATTTTGCATAAAGACCTTGGTATGACGCCATACAAAATCTAATTGGTTCAGGAGTTGAAGCCAACTGACCATCCAATGCGTTTTCGCTTCGCTAAGTGGGCCCTCGATCGACTTACAGAAGATGCCGATTTTGCCAAAGAAATCATCTTTTCAGATGAAGCTCATTTTGATCTTGGCGGGTATGTAAACAAGCAAAATACATTGAAAAGCCGATACACCCAAAACGAGTCACTGTTTGGTGCGGATTTTGGTCCAGAGGCATAATTGGGCCATTTTTCTTCGAAAATGAGCAAGGAGTGACCGTTACAGTCAATGGCGATCGTTATCGGGCCACGTTGAACGAATTTTTGTTCACAAAAATTGAAAAGGAGGATATTGGCAACATTTAGTTTCAACAGGACGGCGCTACGTGCCACACAGCCGAAGCTACACTCGATGTTTTGCGCCCTGTTTTTGAAGATCGCATTATCAGCCGCAGAGCTGATGTCGTTTGGCCACCTCGGAGCTGCGATTTGACACCATTGGACTATTATTTGTGGGGGCCCTCAAAGATAAGTGTTACGCCAACAAGCCAGAGACAATTGACGCTTTAAAGGACAATATTCGTGAAGCCATTGGTGAAATACCGCTGCACGCAATCGATAATGTGCTTAAAAATTGGACCGATCGTGTAGGCTACTGCAGGCCAGCCGAGGCAGCCATTTGAATGAAGTTATTTTCCATTACTAACCGGAAAGATTGTACTTTCAAAAAAAAAAAAAAGAAATTTGAGATAATATTCAGTAGTTTTTTTTTATAGCATTTTCAAAAAAAAAAAAAGTTATTTGGCGGACCCTTTATTTTACAGTGTTTCTGTCTGTAACTTTTTGGATTTTGTATGTTTTCAAACCTACATTGATTTTAACTTTTCGCACCAAATATTCTGATCTGCTTAAATTCTCCTGATACTTTGTAATAACATTGGAAATAGTTTGACGGCAGAGCTTTGCCAACTTTTTATAGGACCAAATTGGATTTTGTTGAATATCTTTCACATTTTAGCACGTACTTTTATTTTATCACTAATTTTAATTAAACTAACAACAAATTAACAGGGTTGTCATTAAGCACAATAACTGGCATATTTTTTAAGGATAACTTGATAAAAAAGAGGATAAGCGTGTGTTAAGATTTTTTCGATCTCACTCCTTAAGTTTTTTAACACGTTATTTTTGGTTCGATGTTCTTTTTGGAGTTTCGAACCGGCATGTTCTGTGCTTTATGGACTTTTGAGCTGGTTTTCTCCTCAAAATATTCGGAATTTTCTTAAAAAGTGACAATATTTTTGTAAGCTTCTTAGGGTCAATATTCCTTTTTTCTACCATTTGCCGGGCTTCTTTTAATAAAAAGACGTTCGATATAATTTTTAATAACTACAGAAAACGTTTGCCATAAAGGTTTTGTCTCATAAGCGATTGTTTTTTTTGTTAAAAATAATGTTTTCACGTGCTTTTCCTTACATTTTAAAGTAAAATAATTATTAAATAATGATAATATATGGAAAACATATTACATCATATTTCCAAGGCTAATATGATTACAAAAATTTAATAATTTCAATTAAGAAACTTCTTACAAGTGAGCATGTATGTAAGTTCCCCGTGCGCAAACCTTAATTTTTAAAACAAACATATTACACAGCGCGCAACATGACACTTTTCGCGATTAGCTGGACATTTGGTTTAAATTTACTGGATCTGAATCCGTTTTCTAATCAGTTCGCTATCGCGAGAAAGTCTTAGTTACAAGTTTGTAAAACTGATATTTTTTAAATAACTTTGCACGAATTTAATTATATTGGATGCAAGGACATCAAAACCGGTATTGGTTTTTTCTCTCAGCTTTAGTTTACGAGTTATGGACGAATGTATTCGCAAAGCCAAAATTTGTTAATGTTTCCATTAAATGTTAATTAATCTTAGTAAAACTTCTATTTTTTAGTTTGTTTGCAATCCCCGAAAGTATATATATTCTTGATCCTTATGACAACTCGAGTCGATGTAGCGATATCTGTCCGTCCGTCTGTCTATTGAAATTACGCTCATTCACAAAATAATCCATATACATACCTTGGTAAAATTAAGATCATAGAGCCTGTCATTATTTTGAGCCGTTTGGTATTGAATTCAGAGCTTCTAGGTCCAATAGCCAAGGAATAACATACGTATATGTAAAGATACTCCGATATAATTTCATATAAAAAACTAAAATTGTGAAAACTGCTTATACCTAACATATAGAATCTATATTATAGCGGTGTATACACATGTTTGTTTGCTCGTTGTTTTTGTTATTTTTGTTTGTACATGTGAACGGATTATTTATCGATGAGATGCTTATATTCTTACTCTATTTAAATAAAAATGTAATTCAATGGTGCGTGGTAAAGAATAAGAAGAAAAAAGCATATCTTAATCGGACCGGTTTCTGGCATTTCAGCCTTCATCAGCGATTTATTGAACATTGTGATAATTGTTATGTTAAATTGAATAGAATGTTTCTACATGAAATTTTTTCTACTTAGGACGGCCGTGAGGTTTGAACCGTGAACCTTCACATACACTCGTACTTGCACTTTTTGGTCAGCGCTTTAACACACTCACCTAAAAGTCAGGCCTACGAGCAATGTGGTTAGAATCAGTTTTCGTAACTGCATGTATGTATTTACATTTATGTTAATTATGTTATTCATTTTAAACATCAATCTAGTCATTATAATTTATCCTTTTTTGTCTCTTAGTGTTGACAACATTGATTGTAATATTGCTTTTAGAATACGGGAGGAGGGTGTCAAAGATCCGGCATTTGAATTTGGTTTGATATCTCGAAAAATGGCTGCAAAACATTAAGGTTTTTCAACAGGGACGCTACAAAAGTAGAAAGACAGGGACAGCAAACGACGCCATATTTCTTGCCGCTCTTTTGACATTTCTCTTCAGTAAGGTTTGCCATTTCATGATGGAAAGATATACGAGCCAACAACGAGTCGAAATTATTAAAATTTACTACCGAAATTCGGAGTCAGTGGCCTCAACGTTAAGAGCGCTACGTCCAATTTATGGTCGACATAATCGTCTTAGCAGATCAACAATTGAGCGTCTAGTGGAAAAATTTGAATCCACAGGCACAGTACAAAATGTTCCCGTGCCAGTGAGACAAAGAAGTGCCCGTAGTGTCGAGAATATTGCTGCCGCTGAGGCTTCAGTTGCAGAAAGCCCAAATGTGTCTCTCACACGTCGTTATCAAGCGTTGGGCATCTCTGTGACGTCGTTGTGGCGAATTTTGCGAAAAGATCTTGGCCTACATCCCTACAAGATCAAATTGACGCAATAACTGAAGCCGCTTGACCACCAGAAGCGTCGTATGTTCGTGAATTGGGCTGAGCAACAACTTGAAAATGATTCGGATTTTCATCGAAAAGTCATCTTCAGCGATGAGGCTCATTTCTGGCTGAATGGCTTCGTCAATAAACAAAATAGGCGTTATTGGTAAGACAGCAATCCACACGTACTCCATGAGTCATCATTGCATCCCGAAAAAATTACGGTATGGTGCGGTTTATGGGCCGGCGGCGTCATTGGGTCGTACTTCTTCCGTGATGATCAAGACCGGCACGTTACTGTGAATGGGAATCGCTACCGTTCAATGATAACCGAATATTTTTGGCCCCAATTGGATGATATGGACTTGAAGGACATGTGGTTCCAACAGAACGGCGCCACAAGCCACACAGCGAATGTCACAATCAATTTATTGTAAACCAAGTTTGGAGAACGTGTTATCTCACGAAATGGTCCAGTCGATTGGCCGATTCGGTCGTGCGATTTGACGCCATTGGACTATTTCCTGTGGGGCTACGTCAAGTCTATGGTCTATTCAAACAATGTACTTGTACAATGTACTTGTACAATGTACTATGTATCGGAAATATCGAGATTTGAGTGAGAAAATTTCATCGAAGTCGTATTTTATGCCAATGTTTTATGCCACCTAAAGGTGTGCTACTCAATTCAACACAGGGCTTGTGATATGCAATTATTGCATTGCGTTATTGTCGTTATTAGTTTAGCTAGAAAATTATTTTCCAATTCGACACAGGCTTTTCATATACAATTTTTGCAAACACATTAACAAATTTAATAAACACACACACAGCATTGTATAATGTTATGTATGTGTTAGTAACAATGCATTTGTTAGTATAAATGCATTTTACTAAAAAAAAAAAAAAAAATTAAAAATCTGTAAATCTGGTGGACAGTTAAAAAGAAATACCTTTCAACTGAGGTATATTTGGTCAAGGTCGAGGTAAAACTGACAAAGTTACATCGGTCACAAGAAATCGCCTTGCCTATTAATATTATAGATATCTGCATTATAGATATCTGTAGATCTGCGTGCCGTGCTAACTTTAACAAAGCGATAAATAGTGCCCAGTGTATATTATAATCTGGGTCTTAGGGCAATCAAAGTCGATCTCGTAAGGGCTATTTTTGTATGGGGGTTAGGTCAGTAGCGATAATCCCGATAAAAGTTTATATACCAAATTTCATCAAAATATTTTCTCTTTTAGGCCCCTGGAATTTTTTTTATTTTTTTTTTGGTTACATGGACACAAAGACAGACGGACGGCAGGACGCACATCGTTAATTAGACTCGATAAGTGATTCAGAGCCGATCGGTATAATAAGTATTTTTGTTACCCTCACCACAATGAGGTATAAAAATCCAAATCATATACAACAAGTGTGGATATATATGCTCCTGACTCCAGTTTTGTTTTGTTAACCCAACTATTGTTGGGTTGTTATGTTTTATATGTTTTTTCAAAGACTTACCTCGACGGACAGGCACATAGTGGTTGGGTGTAATTTAAACGTACATAGACAGCATTACAGACCTGTTGTATGGCACATTCGGGCAATAAATAAATGTGTTGATTGTGTGGATAATAGTGATATTTTGTGGGTTTTGCACCAGTTATAGGTTTCTGTAATGAAAAAGAAAATATTTCTTAAAAAAACTTTTATAAACATTGAATAACTAATTTCTTTAATACACCAGTGAAATTGGCTAGCAACAACTACCAATCATAATTAATTATAATGCGTTTATTTATTATAATTCCTCTTTCAATTGTAGAAAATCAATTAATTCTGTATAAATTATAGAAACATTTATAATTTTATATACAATAGATTGATGTGGGTAAACTAAGAGAAAGCTTTACAATATTAATTTTAGTAAGAGAAAATTTTAAATTTATTATTAATCATTGTCTGTTTTTTTTTGTCATTAATAAATTAACATAATAAATATAAACTTTAATAACAAAACAAAAAACATGAAAATATCACGGTATTCTTATTGTCCGTTTTTTCTTCATTAATAAATTAACATAATAAATTTAAACTTTAATAACAACTAAATGCCCTTAGCCAAAAAGAAAAAAAAACAGTATCATGGTAATTTAAATATCTTTTTTTTTAAATATTATTTATTGACTTTATATAACAACTACAATATATTTTTTATATATTTTTTTCAATTAATGCTGCTTTTATGTTTGCAAAAATATGCGTTTTAATTATGAAAAAATTATATAAAATCAAATGGTCGCCGAATAGCATTGTTTAATTTTGTATTATAATAATTTTACTTTTTTTCAAAAGAAAATTTGAACATTGATTTAAACGCATTGTGTTTCGTTACATTTATTCACTTTTAATGTGAAAGCGTTGAAATGCCTCCTACATAATATATCTTAATTAATAAACGTTTTGTTAAGTCACGACTACCAAAAAAATAGACAATCCTATAGAGAAATACTTTATTCTGAGAAAATATTTATAAATAAAAGACACATCTATTTATACCCTCTGCAATGTTTTTTTCACCTTTATGGCTTCCGGTGATAATCGTTCATTTGATAATGTACCAAAATTAATAATGAAGTAAAAACTAAATTTTGAGGAGATAATATTTTTAAGTGTTTCCAAATTTTTAGTTTAAATAACTGCAGTTAAATAAAAAAAAATCTAAATGTGTATCACAAAATAAAACTGTATTGGTAGAAAACATATACTTAAAGCGTTAAAGCGTGAGAAAAATTTCATATGGAAACAATCCAATCAATTATAAAATAATAATCGTTAAAATGTTTAATATAATCAATGATGAATGCTTAAAAGCAGTAAACGCTTTGATTAAAAATATTTACAAAGTAGTAATGATTTTTAGAATTATGTATGGTTTTTTTCTTCTCTGCCACGCAATGTTGTTAAAAGATTTATTCGGTAAAACAGAATTCATCTAAAATAATTAAGAGTGTTAAATTCGGCTGTGCCGAATCTTTGATATCCTCCGCATGTGTCTTAATCGCAATATTATAACCACTGTTCGGTACGGTTACCGTTTAATACAGTTGCCGATACATACTTAAATATCGGCAACTTTAAATTAACTTAACTTAAATTTAAAGTTAATCGCCTTTCCTTTTTGACCAGTATTTATTATAATATCTTATTTACTGTTTTTTTTTTATAAAAACATTAATGGTTTTTTTTTACAGAAATATTTAAATTCTATCTTGCTTTATATTAGAGTAAAAAAACTATTAAGACCCCTTCATAAGGGACCAAAAAGAAATACACTTTTAACGCAGCCGGCGTTTTGAATTAAATTATGCGATATTTCAAAAAAAAAAAAGTTTCAAATTAGTTTTGATAAACAAATCTTGGCAATTTTAGTTCTACCTTATATCAGTAAGATGTTAAATATTTTAATGTGAATTTACAAGCAAATTGTTAAAATGTACTATGTTTAAAGCTATTTCCTTAAATAAAAAAATTAAAAATTTCATTCACAAATTCTCCGTCTAATAATTGAATGTGTTACCAATAATAATATGAGAGTTAAATCCCAAGTGAATGGAAGTCCATGGCAAATAATTTTTATTTATTTTTATTTATTTATTTATTTATTTTGTAACTTCTACAACAAAACATTTGTCTTAAAAAGTAGAAATCTTATGGTGTTATAATGTAAATTAACAAGTAAAATAACAATTACATACAAAATAAATTTTTTAACTATTTTGCAAAAAACATAATGTTGTTAGCAATTTATAAACAAATAATCTATTATTATAAAACATATACTATTGAAAAAAAAGTTATCTATAAATAAAATTCAAATAATTTTTTTTTTTAATTCTAACGCGTTGCTGGTTTCTTTAATTGTTGGAGGAATAATAATCCGAAGACGTATTGCAGATATAAAAAATTGCCATTCGGATATTAATGTACGATGACTAAATTGAACTAAATTTCTATTTCTTCTGAGTTGACTAAATCTCAAACGATTAAAAAGATGACATGGCTATTATAATTTTATGAAGAAATATTAAAGTTCTTATTTTTAGTAGGTCTTCGAACAACACACTAAATATTCTCTCTTAGAGTAAGGAGTTATATTGAGGTAATATCCATTAGTTCTATAATTACTGAGACCATAAATGTATCTTGCAATGTTGTTATAAGTAACGTTTAATTTTGATTTGCTAGCGCCATCACAACTTGCAAAAATCTCACATTCGTAGTTAAGAGTAGGAATCAGATACGTTTTAGCAAGCAGTAACCTTATTTTTATTGGTGTGTAATATTGCGTAGGCCAAAGTGTTCTGAGCATCCCGTATGATTTGCCACAGGCAGCTATTACGTGATCTGACCAGGTGAGAGTGTTATTAAATATGATACCAAGATTTTTTGCTTTATTAACCATTTCAATTTGTTGGTTGTTAATACAAACAATGGGACTTTCTATAATTTTCTTGGTCCTTTTATGTATAACGATACATTTGGATTTTTTAGGATTGTAACTTAAACCATTCACATCCGCCCAGAGAGAAACACGCCGCAGGTCATCATTTAATTTCGCAGTACATTGTTCAATGTTTCCTTGTTTATTGCTTATGTACAATTGGACGTCATCAGCATACTTTCTAATGTTGCAGTGGAGCAACTTTTCAGGAAGATTATTTGCATAGATGGAAAAGAAGAGAGGACCGAGAATGGAGCCATGTGGAACAATGATAACAGGAAAAAAGGTTGAGGTTGTTAATGGTTTTATTTCAACACACTGCACTCGATCCTTTAGATATGACTCAATTAATTTGGTAGATGTTGAGGAAAAATTCATTATTTTTTCTAATTTTTGAATCAATATGGTATGGTCAACGGTATCAAAAGCCTTTGAATGATCCAACAGCACCAACATTGCAACACAGCCATCGTCAATTTCCTTTCTGAGATCTTCGGCTACATCGGTAAGAGCAGTAATGCAACTATGTTTGGCTCGAAATCCAGATTGTTTATCGGTCAACAAATTATGATGATTAATGTAATTAGTTATCTGTAAATGTAGAAGTTTTTCAAATGCTTTTGACAGATATGGCAATATGGCTATGGGCCGATACTCAGTGGGTGACTTAGGTATTGGAAGAATTTTAGCCTGCTTCAATCTTAGTGGATAAGTGCTTGTCATAATTATTTTATTAAATATATTTGTAATTATTGGTAGTAGTGACGGGAGAATAATTTTTATAAAAGCGGGCTGGATACCATCAATGCCTGTAGTGTTTGATTTTATGGATAGACAGCTTTGGAGTACATCTAACGGACTTACACATTCACAATTGAATAGGCTATGCGGAAGATTGGCAGCACGATAGTTAGTATAATAACTATGGTCCGCTTGAGGCATGGCATATTAACAAATTTTTTATTTATAACATCTGGATCTGCTATGATATTAACATGATTATTTTTACTATTAACTATTCCAATTTCTTTAATGGTTTTCCATTTATTCCCCGTAGAAATTGAATTTGAAAATTTGTTGGCATAGTATTTTGACTTTACGTTTCTTATGATTTTGGTAACAATTTTTCTTGCATTTCGATAAGTGTTATATAGATCATCAGTTTTAAAGCGCTTCCAGCGAGAATAAGCATGGTCACGATCTGCTATGAGATGCTTTATTTCAGCCGTGAACCAAGGTTTCTGGCGGTAACTTACTTATTTCGTTTGCATTGGCACTATTGTATTAAATAAAGTTGTTGTTTTGTTCCAAAAAAGCCAATTGATCATTAACCGATATCATATGATAAATGCAATCCCAGTAGATTTTGACAAACTCTTCTTCAAGAATGAGATAGTTTATACGTTTCAAGTTACGAAATTGGATTTTTTCAGTAGAAGTTTCAAATGGAATGTCAAAAATTGGGAATATCAGATCGTGCCTAGAATAATACGATGCGGACAACTGGTCATATAATAAGATTTTTTCTTCATTGGAGACAAAAAATAGGTCGAGCAAAGTATTATCGGATGAAGTAAAATGTGTTGGCGTTAGATAATTTGCAGGAACAAGATCAAATGATTTCATATTGATGGTTAAACATGATTCTGTTAGCAGATTAGAGTTAAAGTCCCCAGCTTTTAAAACGTCACTATATAATGACGTGATATTCCTCAAAATTGTATAAAAATGTGTGAAATCAATATTATTCCTTGGCCTGTAGACGCAACCAATAAGAAATTTTCTTCCATAACTACATGCTACTTTGTTGTTAGGGTTTATTCTTTCGTCACTTTTACTTTTTAGTGTACAGACCAACCCTTTTTTACATAAATTGCCACTCCGCCATAGCCGTCAGGTTCTATCATTTCTGTATAAATTATAACCATCCAGCGATACCATGTCATCTCTGATTGATTCATTGATCCGTCACACATATAACATTAACGCCTGAAATTTGAAAAATAAATCTAAACTCGTCAATTTTGTATTTTACACTTTGTGCAAATTTTTAAACCGCTTCTCTGTTTAGCAAGAACTTTTATCATCTTTTCTGTTACGTCTTGAGAATATATTGCATGGCCCCCTATTAAAGCCATAATCTGAACAATAAAAATAAATAAAGAAACCTACCAGCAAGGCTAATTAGAAATATAATTAAAATAACACCATAGAAATTAATTATGTAAGTTGTGAGTCGAACATTTTGATCAGTATTAAAATAAAATTTAAAGTAAACAGTTACATTTGAAAATTGATTCAGAATAGAATTAATAATATTAATAGTAAAATAATCAAAAATAGTTGCGATGATACAGTAGTCATAAAAAAGGGCATAGGCAATCCTGAAGAATGGCACAACGAAAATTGGAAGAGATGTGTTATGTGTCATCAAGGAAAAAACTGATTGAGTTCGTCCAAAACCTCAATAAGGATTGGGTCATCAGAATTAATTTTCTTCACATATACCAGACCGCGATGTGTGTAGGCTGTTTTAATCGTTTGTTCATTTTTCATTTTCAAGGCTGATTGAAGAATTTTATGGTTGTGAGGCGTTAGATTTTTAATAACTTTACTTAAGTTTTGTTAGATTTGCGATGATTTTATAGTAAAACAAGTAAGAAAATTATAGTCGGTCTAGACCGACTATACGATACCCTATACCATGCGTTTAGAGACCCTATCTCATAGGCCCAACTAACTGGACATAGAAAATAAGCATAAACCAAATTTGAGTGGGATTTTTATTTTTTTTTTTGCTGCAGATATATATATCATACATCTATATGGGGACTAGGCCCAAAAATGAACCGATCCTGATCATGTTTGGTAAAGTCTCTTGTATTTTGCAAAAATATATACAAACAAAATTTTAAAAGAATCCGTGCAATATTTTTGTTTTTTTATAGATTTAAGTGAAGGTCGGCAAGCAGCTCTATATGGGACCTATGACTAAGAGTTGTCCCATAGGGATCATTTTTGAACTTCTGATTAATGGATATAATAAACACATACAAACCCAATTTGACCAAGATTTATATGATAATTTGGATCTTATGGCAATTTATGTTGATTTCATAGGGGTCATTTGTATGGGGGCTAGGTCTGAACATGGACCGATTCTCACCAATATCAATAGCGTTCATCCCATGGCCGATAGAAGCTTACATACCAAATTTCATAAAATATATTTATATTTGCGACCTGCAGTTTGATTATAAGCTTTACATGGACACACAGACGGACGGACGGACGGACGGACGGACGGACATCGTTAAATCGAATCAGAAAGTGATCAGAAAGTGATTCTGATTCGATCGGTATAATAAAAGATGGGTCTAGGTCAAATATTTTTGGTAGTTACAAACAGCAGCACAAAGTCATTATACCCAAACCACATAGTGGTATAGGGAATAAATATTAGGGTCTGACAAATATTAAAGAATAACGTTTGGACGTATTTAATATTAAGTATATTGAAAATGCTTAAAGTTTCTACAAAACAAATATCCAGATGTATTATTCTGAGTGAATAATGTTAAAATCTCTTTTGGTTGGAGGGGAAATGGTGCAATCTTTAAAGAGATGTAATTATAATTCCTCGAGTTGGAGTAATTATAATTGGGGTTATGGGACATAAAGAAAAAGAAGAGTTAGATTTCTTTATGTAAATTTATATGTGGGAATTGTGATGCTCACCTTTATGGGATCGTACACTTTTTTTAAAAGAAATTTATGATTTTTTTGATGCAAAAGGTTTTTTTTATTAATAAATTCAACTTTAGGTTGTGTACGATTGTAAATCCAAATGATAAGTAAGTTAGAAATTTTCTGTACAATATTATTATACTTCGTTTTAATGTACTTCGTTTGTTTTTTTTTTTTTGTTTTAATAAAATTGAAACCGCTGAATATATTTTCGAAATTACATTTAAGCGATTACTAAATTTAACGGTTGGCAACTAATAATTCAAATATATACATTTTTCAAGTTTTAGCGATTTGTCTTAAGCTAATATTACAATTAATATTAAAAATAATAAATATAAAAAATTCATATAAATATTAAAAATTCATTTTTGTTTTATTATTTTGGAGGTCCAAAGTTGTTTGGACACCAGAATTTATCGAAACATGATAAATTGTATACGAAATAAGATAAAACTTAATATGGAAATTTTGTAAAAGAGCTCTTAAAAGAGAATTCGGATTAAATTTACGAAAATCGAATTAAGTTTAATTAAAATCTATAAATAGTTATTTATTATTTATTAATAACTAGGTACTTAATAAAAAATTTTCTTTGATATTAGCCACTTTTTGTATTTATTTCGGGATAACACAACAAAAAAGCTAATAATACAACTAAAATAGAAATACAAAAAATCATTTTTTTCCAAACCTTTTCTACTTTTTCATTGATATCTCGGGCCCTATTGAACCGATTTTGATGATTTTAAAAAGCAACCTGCTCAGGATGTCATTGAATCATTTTCACTACAAATCAGCAACCCATTGAGAGCGTGATCGTGATTTCAAGAAGGATCAAGAATGTATGTGTTTTATGGTCTCCAGATTTTTTTTCTAATTATTACAAACGGAATGGCAAACTTATATATACCCACTGCACTCTAGTGTGAAGGGTATTAAAAGTAAAAAAAAAAAAAAAAAACAGTTTACAACAGTTGAACTTCGGTTTTTGGTTGGACCAATTTTTATGGTACCTACCATCTACAAAATTAAACTACGTTTAACAAAAATGGTGGTCAACTCTCAAAAACGTGAATTAATTTTTGCCATTTTATTCGGATTTGTTCACGTTCGCGATTGAAATTTTTTTTGTTTAACTTTAAAATTTATTTATTTGGGTATTCATTACTAGTAATATTAAATTACAATAAATTAATTTTAAAGCGCTAGCAACTTAGGCTATCGGCTAACATATTGGTTAATTAACAAAATATAAAATGATTTTTATAATTGATTCTTAAATTTAACTTTCAAATGTATGATCTCTTTTCTGACCGTTTTTCTTTTTTTTTGTGTGTTTATTTTTAAATTTTTATATATTTTTTAAATAAGCTTAATTTTTTTTTAATATAAAATTAATTAAAATCGCGAGAATTACACTTAAAACATTTCAACGAACAAATCTAAAATTTCCCTTTTATATATTTTTTTTATTTTTTAGTTTTTATTTTTTTAATTTTTTTTTATTGCAGAACAATAAAATAAAATACACAACAAATAAAAAGGTCAACAATTCATAATTTGAATTTCCCTTTTTCTAAAAGAGAGTGTGCAAGAGTAGCTAGTCAAGAAAATATACAACAAAACAACAATTTCTAGCAAGTTTTCAATAATTTGTTAGACTAGCTTAGCAAACAATGTAGAACAGTATTCACACAAAGACCCCAATCGGCAAAACAGCGATATTTTTAATTAAAGTGTTAAATACAATTTTACCAAAGCCCTTGCCTGCAGAAAAATATTATATTTGAAGACATTATTTCTTATAGAAATTCTAATTGTTTTGCATCCCAAAATGGTCAGATTCTAATACTTTATTAGATTCTAATACATATCCTATCAACACAATTGCTGATTCTAAATCATATTCTTAGATTCTAAAGCATTTGATTTTTTTTTTTATAAAATAAATCCTAAAAATTTTGAGATATTTTTCCAAATAAAAAAAAAAACATTTGATAGTTTATTTATTTTGTACTTGAAGAAAAAATATCTCAGAATCTAATTTTTTACAATTTGTAAATGCCTTCGCATCAAACCTGTCTTAAAATCCATTTAAAAAAAGTGTCAGAATATAAAAATCTGATTCAGATGCAGACATTTTTTCACTTGTAAACAGCTGGCTCTTCAATGGGAAACTCCGAAGAATGGAACTTTACCATTTTCTAGGGCAACAAAATGTATTACTAGGGCTTTTTGTAATGGCATATACATAGTTTTGGGATAAACTTGTAACACTTTTTGTAAGAACTGTAAAATTTTGAATTAAAAAAAAATATACAAAAAAAAAATTCATGTAACGTTTTCAACTCCAAAAAGTATTCGCTAATTAGTTTACGAAATGAAGGAAAATCTATTCAGGTAATAGGTAAAAGTGTAAAGAGGTCGTATTCCGCCATAAAAAGTATTATAGACAAAATACGAAGAGATCCTGGTAAAAGTGCTACTAAGTTGACTAATGAAGGCGGAAGAGGGCTAGGAAAAAATATCTCAGTTAATTCCGTACGCATTACACGATATGTGGCTGGGTTTGACAGATTAAAAAAACAAAAACGAAAATTGTTAGCAAATACTTATAGAAATAGTAGTGCTGAGTTCTGGGATAAAGTCATGGGAATAAATATGAAATATTTGGGTCGGATGGACGGAAAATGTTATAGCATCAGAAGAACAAAGATATAGATGCACATAACCTAAAACCAACCGTCAAACATGGTGGAGTCGATTTAGCGATGTCTGTCCTTCTGTGTGTCCATGTAAACCTTGTAATAAAACTACAGGTCACAAATATGGATTTGATTTGGTATCGTAATTGGTGAAAATCGAAATCGAAATTAATCAAAATAAACTCTGTAGAACAATTCTTAGTCATAGCCCCATATGAAACTGCTTCCCGATCTTCACTTAAGTCTACAAAAAAAATATTGCACAATTTTTGAAAAAAAAGTGAATTTACCAAATATGGTCATGATCGGTCCATTTTTTGATCAAGTTCCCGTATTGATATAGCATCCGATATGAAGTTTTTCATATCTGCAGGCAAACAAATTAATTACGATGTCACTCAAATTTGGTTTATGCGTATTTTCTATATCCAATTAGTTGGACCGAAGACTTTCTCTCTAAACGCTTGGTGTAGGGTATCGAATAGTCGATCTAAACCGACTATAATTTTCTTACTTGTTTTTAAGTAAGCGAATAATTTTTATGTGTTCTTCGTTATAATTAATGAAGTTTTACAATTTTATTTTACTGATAAAGAAATTTTTGATATTATAAATACACTAGCTGAACCCGGTGTGCTTCGCTAGCCCTCACGTTATAAAATAAAATAAAAAAAAAATATCTTATATATTAAAAGAATTTGCATTCAAGATTTTTTTCAATATTTTTCTTCTCTCAAACCTCTATAACTAGAGTTCTAATTAACGTAGGCTGTTGACATAGGTCTAAGAACACTCAGTGGATCAAGCTCCTTCTTTTGAGCTATTAACTGCTTAAATTCGTTGGGTTTGAGGAAAGTTATGCGTGGAGAATCAACTTTACTTTTACTGTACGTTAACTTATCTTGGCATATTTTGGTATTATATTATAAAAATTAATATAATATAATATAATGCTGCGGAGCAGCAGGGGTCCTCTAGTTTATACATTAACAAAATATTATTTATTTAATTTAGAATTAATTATTGCACTAACAACTTTATATAATTTTTCTAAAAAGTGCGTGGTCCCGCCCAGTTTTCTTGTAGTACTATTTCTATTAATTTCAATACGATATATACCAAATTTCATCGCCGTAGGTTAAAAAATGGCCGAGATATGACGATTTTAAATTTTGGGTTATATGGGCGGGACCACGCCCCTTTGCCCACTAACAACTTTATATAGTAAAGGACTTATTATTTCGTAAAAATATCCTTTTTTGAAAATTTCATGACGTTCCTTCAGTAGTTTAAAAGATATTAGGATTTTTTATTTTTTAAAAAGGGGCGTGGTCCCGCTTACTTTTCTTCTGGTATGTATTTCTATTCATGCCAATACCATATGTACGAAATATGACCGCTGTAGGTAAAAAAATTCCCGAGATATGACGATTTCAAATTTTGGGTTATATGGGCGTGGCACCGCCCCTTTGTCCAATCAAAAATTTATATAGCCTATTATTCCTTCCAGAGTCACAGTAACACGCTATGAAAATTTCAGGAAGATCGGTTCAGGGGTTTGGCTTCCTATAAAGCACAAACAAACACACATTAATTTTTATATATATAGAAGATAAAATTAAAAAAAGGGGGCGGTGAAGTGGGCGTGGTTCATAGTTATATGGCGGCGTTAACAATATTAAGAGCAATATACTACCAAATAAAAAAAAAATTCGTTGGAAGGAACAAATTTGTACAGAGAACAAAAAGTTTAAAACTTTCAAACAAAATTTGGCGTGAAAAGGGGCGTGAAAGGAGGCGTGGCATAAGAAATGTTTATTTCTACCTCGCCTGGAGTATAATATGTATACAATTTGAAGTAAATCTGTTAAAAACTATATGGGAGCAATTACATAATTTTAAAAAAGAGTGGGCGTAAAAGTGGGCGTGGTCGAAAAAAAAGTACCCTATTAATCATGCCAGAGTCCTAGTTAAATGCTGTGAAAATTTCAGGAAGATCGGTTCAAAGGTTTGTCTCCTATAAGGTACAAACAAACAAACAAACAAATAAACAAATAAACAAACACACATTTCATTTTATATATATAACTTTATATAATAGATTAAATATAATTAGCTTTTAAAGGGTGATTTTTTTAGCTATTATCTTTTTGGCAACACTGGTTTAAATAGCTGACGCACGTTTCGTGTTTTGTTTCATTGGCAATCATCTTCAGTTTGGTCTATAATTTAACCATGAATCGTCTTACAAACGAACAACGCTTGCAAGTTATTGAATTTTACTATCAAACTGCGTGCTCTGTTAAGAAAGTTCATCGCGCGCTTCTTCCATTTTATGGTCAGTTTAGTCGACCCACTGAAGCGGCTATTCGGGCTATTTTGGAGTGAATATCAGCCTGAAGCATTGGAAGAGCTACCAATGCATCCAGAAAAAGTCACAGTTTGGTGCGGTTTATGGGCTGGTGGCATCATTGGACCGTACTTCTTCAAAGATGATGCGAATCGTAACGTAACTGTGAATGGTGAGCGCTACCGAGAGATGATATCCATTTTTTTTTGCCCAAAATGCAAGCGCTTGACTTGCATGACATGTGGATTCAAAAAGATGGTGCCACATGCCACACAGCACGCGCAACAATGGACTTATTGAGAGGCGAGTTCGGTGAACATTTTATTTCACGTTCGGGACCGGTCAATTGGCCGCCTAGATCGTGCGATTTAACACCTTTAGACTATTTTTTGTGGGGCTATGTTAAAGCTCATGTCTATACAGACAATCCTGCTTCAATTGACGCATTGGAAGACAACATTGAAGCATTTATTCGTGAGATACCGGCCGAAATGTTGGAAAGAGTATGCCAAAATTGGACTAAGCGGATGGACCATTTGAGGCGCAGTCACGGTCAACATTTGCATGAAATAATCTTCAAACATTAAATTATATGGACCGTACTATCGATTCAAATAAAGATTTCATGCATTTTTCTGAATTTTATGTGTTTTTTTTTTTGGAAAACTTTCCTATAGCTCTTAAAAAGTCACCCTTTACTTAAAGTTAAAAGGTCCGCCTTATGTAAAGCAAGGTGTTTTCTATAAGAAAGTGATGTAATAAAAATAATAATGTTTTTTAGAAGAAAAAAAATTGTTCACGTTTCAGAATGGCCAATGTGAAAAGAAGTGTTCATGTTTTCACGTTTCCGTAAGTCCTATCTACAGGTTCTAATAAACAGTTACAGTGGTTATTAAAACATTTCTAAACTCTTTCTTTTAACTCATACACTCTGTCTGTCTGTCTGCCATGGGGCAACCCCATTCCTCTCATCCAATTGATCTGAAACTTGGATCACGCATAGTCACGGAGTGATTTAAACCCCATTTCCCCTCATCCAATCAATCTGAAACTTGGTCCATAGACTTGTTACCAAAGATTAATTTTAAAATAGTCACGCACAGTCACGGAAAGATTCAAAGCTCTATGCATAAGGGTTAGATTATTAAATTATCATCAAACAGAATCATTTTATTGATCATATTTAATGATAAATATAACCGATTAAGTTCTAACTCAATATTTATTTTGTTTATCGTTGCTTTTTGGGATTACGTCAACATTACTTTTAAAATCTCAAATCCGATGTTTTTACAAGTGGTGGCACACATGTTTACCAGTTATCGAAGAGTGTATTATTTTCCTTTTACAGTCAGCGGAAAATACAGTTTTGACACTTGCTGTAACTTTTTATACCCTCCACACCAGTGTGCAAAGGGTATATATAAGTTTATTATTCTGTTTCTTATATATGAATATTCATGATCCATGTAACAAGCGAAGTTGATATAGCCATTTCCGTCTGTCCGTCTGTGGAAATCACTATCACGCCTTCAATAGGTCAGCTGGGTTGCTAATTTTTAATGAAAATGATTCATTGACATCCTGAGTAGGTTGCTATTTAAAATCATCAAAACCAGTTCAATAGGTCCCTAGATTTCAAAGAAAATGTAAAAAAAACTTAAAAAAAATATGATTTTCCTATGCTGTTCTTGTTATGGTTGTTATTCTAAAATTTCTTTCTTGTGTGTGATAGCTGTAATTGTGTTGTTGTTTTGGTTGTTATGTTTGTAGCATTTGCTCCATGAGCGTTTTTGTAAGGTTATACTCCACGTGTTCAGAGGCTTTGCGAATTTTGCCGAATTAACCATCTTAATCATTTTTTACTCGCTTTATTTTAATTCGTAGTGTATGTTTCTATGCAGGCAGACTCGTGGCGACGAGACTTCACAATGAAAGGGAGTATAATAAAAACTTAATTTTTTTGGGTTAGTTTTTTAATTTCTTAATAACAGTATAAAAAAATGGTTAGAACACAAGAGAAAGTATATCTAAATTAAAGCATTGAAATTAAAAATACTACAAAATAAAAAAAAAAAAATTGAATCCTGCGTTTTTCTGAAACTTTTAATGGCTCTACCTACTTAAAATAAGAATATCTATATTTATACCCTCCACACCACTGTGCCCTAAGTCCAGATATTAATGTAAAAGTAAAACCCATGTGGAGGATACCAAAGATTCGTCACAGCCCAATTTAACATTCTGACTTGTTGTAATTTTTGGTAGGATTTAGCCGATTTCTTAACTCGTTTACACATTACCCAGTAATGCAAAGCCTACTTCAATAATAAAATTTCATTCTTTCTATAAAAAATAACACAACTCAACATATTAAAAAAAGTTAAATGGTGCCGAGAAACCGTTAGTGGTTCTGTAACATGCCGACACTGGTAATACTAAAAAAGTGAAAAAAAAATTTTTTCTACGTGTAGTTTTGGATTTAATGTCAATTTTTAATAGCAGCTGTCAAATGTCCCTATCGCTAATTTTGTTTAATAAATTCATTTTAATAACATGTCGTCGCGAAGAAGTTGTCTCAATGATCCAAACGTGTTTTGTTACATTTGTGGTGACTGCACCGTTAAAAAGTTTAGAAAACCTATAACGGATTTTATAAAAAGTGCTTATTTTTTTTATTTTAATTTGCAAATTGAGGATAAAAATAAGCCGTGGATTCCTCAAATGGTTTGCAAAATGTGCTGTGAACAATTAAGACAGTGTATGAATGGTCAAAGACGTCGTATGAAATTCGGAGTGCCTATGCAGTGGAAAGAACAAAAAAATCACTTAGATGACTGCTACTTTTGCTGTATTAAACTACGTGGAATTAATCTGAAAAAAATGATTTATCCAGTCGCAGAATCAGCCAGAAGACCTCTACCACATTCCCAGGAAGTACCTGTTCCAAAATTATGCTCTAAAAATGATCCCTTGTTTGAAGAAATCCTTGTCAAAATGAGTAGCGATAGTGCTTTTGAAGAAATACCGTCTACAAACCCCAAATTATTGAAACAAGAAGAATTATATGATATGGTAAGAGATCTTGAATTACCTAAAGAATCTGCAGAGGTACTGGCTTCTAGACTAAAAGAAAGAAACTTGTTGGCATCACATACAACAGTGACATACTATCGCAAAAGAGAGCAAGAATTACTACAATTTTTTCATTCGGAAGACGATATTGTATTTTGTTCTGATGTGCAAGGCCTTATTCTGGCAATGGGTCTTTCCGAATACCGGCCAAATGAATGGCACCTGAAGCCTGAAGTGTGTACTTTTACACAATGGCAATACATATGGTTCACTTCCAATTGCCCATTCTACAAGATTAAAGGAAATATACCTAAATATCGCACTTATGCTAGACAAAATCAAATATAGCGAGCATCAATGGATTATTTGTGTTGATCTTAAGATGACTAATTTCTTATTAGGACAGCAAAGTGGATTCACCAAATATTCATGTTTTTATTGTCTGTGTAGACAGCCGGGCCAAGCACCTACACTGGGAAAAACTAAATTGGCCAGTACGTGAGGCGTTGGAGGTTGGAAATCATAACATCATAAATCCACCTTTAGTTCCAAAAGTAAAAATTATATTGCCTCCCTTGCGCATTAAACTAGGTATTATGAAGCAGTTTGTCAAAGCCCTGGATAAAAATGACCAGTGTTTCTCTTATATAACGACAAAGTTTCCAGAACTAAGCTTAGAGAAGATAAAAGCGGGAGTTTTTGATGGTCCACAAATAAGAAAGTTAATTAAAAATTCCAGTTTCCTAAATTCAATGAAAAAAAACTTAAAAACTTTCTTGGAAATTACAAGTCAAGCAACTATCGCCAAAATGTTAACCACATGCTAGATAACTTTAGAAACTTGGGATGCAACATGTCTATCAAATTGCACTACCTTCATAGTCATCTCGACCGATTCCCAGATAATCTTGGATCTTGTAGCGATGAGCAAGGGGAGCGGTTTGATCAGGATCTGAAAACTATGGAAGAGAGGTACCAAGGCCGATGGGATCGGCATATGATGGCTGACTACTGTTGGGGAATGCAACGAGACCTTCCCACTGCACATCATTCACGAAAGTCACGAAAAAGAAAGTTTTTATGAAAACAATAATGCAAAAAATCACCTTTTATATATATATGCACAAAAGCAAAATACTAGAAAACTACACGTAAGAATTACAACTTTTTGTTATTTTTGAAATCAGTATGAAGTCCTAGTTTAAAAAATATATACAGTTCCTTGGCACCAAAACTAGTGTTGACTTGTGTAATCATCATTATCTTTATAATAAAAGCAATAAATAAGAAATCTATAATATTAATCGGCAAAGCGATTTCTTGTGACCGATGTAAGCATGTCATTTTTAATCCTATTTTGACCAAACATCGCTCATTTGAAAGGTATTTCTCTTAAGCTGTCCACCAGATTTACAGATTTTTACATTTTTAATTTTTTTTGGAGTAAAATGCATTTAAAATTTCTACTAACACATATATAAAATTATACAATGCTGAGTATCTGTTTATTAAATTTCTTAATGAATTGAAAAATAATTTTGAACATAAACCAATAACGACAATAAAAAGTGTTGAATAGTGAATTGGCTAAAATTGATTAACATACCTTTAGGGTCTTATAAAATCATTTGTTAAGTGAACAAATAAAATTTCCTAGAATTTGCACTCGAATTTCGAGGGCTGGGATCTGCTAGTTATAATAAATACTGGCCAAACGATTAACTATAAATTTCAATGGTATTATAATTTTAAGGTATTAAAATGGTAATCATACTCAATATTGTTTATAATATTCCTTTTAAGACACAGCTGTCAATTATTCGACACAGCCTAATTTAAAATTTTTTTTAAGTACAAATTATTATTTTCTTTGTACTTTTTCACCTTCGATTCAATTCGGCATTTGTGGGTTAACCCTGGGAAAAAAAAATCTATTAAACTTCCTTTTTATACATCGCTGAAAGGAGTGTCTACATGGATTTTAACTAGTAAAACCGTTTACGGTACTTAAATATTGTTCGCCACCTTGTCTCTTTTATTTTTTAACTTATAAGGTCATTCGAAGGTACCAACTTCGTACGATTCGTTTACTCAAAAACATCATATATACTACATTTTAAGGTAAAATTATTTTTCTCTCCCTACAACCAAATTTGATACTGTTTTTACTTTTTATATATTTTTTTCTACGACGCAAACACTTGTTATATACTTATACTTTAAATATATCTTTCTTCTAAAAATAAGTAGGTTTTTATGTTTTGATTTACTTAAATTTTATTTATTTTTTGTTTTCATATACATAATGTAAAATAACTCACTTTATGTGTAAATAAATTAGTAATATTCATTTTCTATGCACCCCTGATGAGTAACGTTAAAGTAAAACTTTTGTCCTAATTATTCTTTCAAAGTGAAGCCACATGCTGCACATGATTTTTTTAATTTTTTTAACAATTCATTCTTACTTCTGTGGCACTTAAGTCATAAATAAAAGTTTTCGTATGTATATAAAAAAAAAAAACAAGTGTGCGAGTATTTTTGACTTTGAAAGAAATTAGCACAAAATAATAGGGAGTAAATTATTTTTAAATATCACGATTTTTCAAGTATGTTTAGCACTATTGACATTAACTATGTATATACATACATAGTTTACACAATCATTAGGGACTATTTTACCGAATTGTCTATGTACGTACTAAATTTTATGCTATACATATGTGTGTTTTTTTTAAAGCTAATATCATTTAAGAAATCAAGACACGATTTCCTTTTTTCGTTGCTTATCATAAAAATAAAAATCTTTGCAATGAAAATGCATTTCTTAAACATACATACATACATACGTACATATTTACACTTTAAGTACAATCTTCGCTTTACCAAGTCACAACAACCACAAAACTAGTTGAGCACTTTGTGAAGAAAACCATCTACAGCCGAACTTTAACCTCTTGATGTTGCAAAAAGAACAAAAAGATATAAAAGATGAAAAAAAAAAACGTCACTTAAATATGCAATTCGTGCTGTTTTCTCCTTGAACATGATTTTAGTATAAAAAAAAAAAAAAAAAATGACAAGACAAACTAGTTAGAAAATTTTTCAATCGGTTGACTTTTGTCATGGTACCTTACATAAGTTGATCATAAAACATGAACAACATAGAAAAATTTAATTTTGTAAGCCCTTTATTCCTTTTTCATTGATATCTCAGGACCTATTGAACCAATTTCGACGATTTGAAATAGCAACCTGCCCAGGATGTCAACGAATCATTTCCATTAAAAAGTGAGGTAAACAGCTGACCTAGTCATTGCGCCATCGTGATCTCTACAGATGGACAGACGAACATAGCTATATCCACTCCGATTGTTTTAATATACATATATCTATATATATATATATATTGTGGGGTCCAGATTTTTTACTTTTTAGTTATGCGTCAAAACAAAAAGCTCGCAAAAAACCAAATACTTATATTTATAAAAAGAAGTTCCCAGTAAATATTTTCTTGCGATTGGCCAAAAGTGAGCTTGGTATCAGAGATTTAAAAAAGACAAAAATCGAATTTCTGCCAAAAGAATTCAACATCCAAACATTCCAGCTTAAGATAAATTGAAACTTTTTCGGCAAATTTGGCAGATTGAAAGGTATATAGAAAGGGCTATCATCCAAAAAGTGTTAACTGCATAAATGAATAAATAAAAAAAAGAGCTTAAAATATGTGCACAAAGCGAATTTGTTTTTCAAAAGGGGTCTAAAAGCAAACTGCTACGTTGTTATTACACCCCAAACCACTTCGAGGTGAGGGTATAATATGATTGTGCTGATGTTTGTAAGAACTAAAAATATTTGACCTAGACCTTTTATTATACCAATCAACTCATAATCAATTTCTGAGTCGATTTAGCGGTCACCATCCGCTCGTCCATCTGTCTGTCTGTCTCTCTGTCCGTCCGTCTAAATCTATCAAAATCTACCAAAAAACTAAAATATTGCGTAGATTTTTTTCAAATTTGTTTTTGAGACTTTACTAAATATTTTACTAAAAACTTTATTTATTTTCTATATCCAGTTATTGCCCCAGCAAAGTTGGATCAAAGACTCTCTCTCAAAACGCATAATATAGAATATTGTATAGCCGATCATGGCCGGCTATAATTTTCTTACTCTTTTTTTGAGTTTAAGCCAAAATTCTCCCTCTTCATTACTTTTTTTTAGTAGTTTACATTTTTCCAATTTTTTTTTGCCCATGCATTAATTCTGAACTAACAGATTCCAGCGCTCGAAATTCGAGTGCAAATTCTAAAAAATTTTATTTTTTCATTTAATAAAGACCCTAAAGGTATGCTTCACAATTCAACTCATCTTAATTGAAGAAAACAAACTCAACACATTAACAAATTTAATAAACACACACATAGCATTGTATAATTTCATGTATGTGTTAGTAGCAACTTTAAACGATCATAACTCCAAAAAAATGTTCCAGACGATGAAAATCTGTAAATCTGGTAAACAGCTAAAAAAAAATACCTTTAAAATGATAAAATTTTTGTCAAAATCGGGGTAAAACTGTGAAGCTTACATCGGTCACAAGAAATCGCCTTGCCTATTAATATTATATATATAACGAAATTTTAATACATCCATATTAATAAACTGATTTAGTTTTTTCTGTACAGAATAGTTTATTCATAAATAAAAAGTATATTTGCAAAAAATTTAAATAAAATGTGAAACTTAAATAAACTAGTACGTAAAAACTTTAAATTATTTAATTTCTTATTGGGCTAAAATTCATAAAATTAATGTGTTAATATTAAGTAAATTTTCCCCTATTTTGACTGACACCGAGCATTTGGCTTGCGTTGCAATTGTAATGTGCTAATCTCAATATCTCGCCATGCTTGTAGAAACTGTAGCAACCACCAGAAAATACCCTAGATTTATTGATCGTAATCAATTATCGAAAACTCTAAAGAGAGATTTATTATAAACACCTAACCTTTCCTGGAGAGGTTTTACAAAATCATGCCCATACTTATTAAAAAAGTACCGATTGTGATGAATAAATGTAATCTGAGACCATATGCAGTTTAAAAAATTCCAAACAGAAATGATGACCAGAATGAACAAATATTTTGGGAAAACTATACTATAACAGTTACATTTGGGGTATACCAAAGTTATTTAGTTTGGCACAGAATTCGGAGTTGTGGGCGGTTAACAAAGTTTTCGTCATTTGAAGCACACTAAATCTGGTTACTTACGTTGAAGAATGTCTCCAGTAAAGATTACTTTACTTGTATGAGAAGCGCTATATTTCATATTAGCCAGATTTGGCAACAATCCATTACCTTAGACCAAGACTAGAATGTTTCAAAATAATATGTGCAAAGTTGAGGTTGATATTGTTATAAAAATCCTAAGATATTTAAAAATCCGTGAGATGTTTAAACAAATAAATTTCAGCTATTTGCTGAAGAATCTAATGAGAAATCCTCAATGGTTCTTGAGTTATAACTGCAAAACTAGGCAAACAAACATCAAGATAAAGTTTGGCCTGAGGACGGCAAACCCCTTGGAGGTTTTACTATATCTTTCATCCCGAATTGTGAATTTCTAACCCCCCCCCCCTCCCCACCCTCACAGAATGGATGTTGCATTGTGTTATAATCCACTCGAAATTCGTCTATTGACTTCATAGCGATTCGGTTGGCAATATATTCAGTAGCCACACTGACCCTGTTTGCTGTGTGTATAATTCTTAGTATTATTAGTTTTTACAACTTGCGATAACTGAAATTTCGCTTAAATTTCTGTGATCTCATAGAAAATGAACGGTATTTTTTTTTTTTTTTATAGATTTGGTTGAACAAAAATTGATTTTAAGAAAAATGTAAAGTTTCTGTTTAACTGTTACTAACAGATTCCAGCATTCGAAATTCGAGTGCAATTTCCAAGCAGCTTTATTATACCCTCCACTCCAGTGTGCTGAGGGAATATATAAGTTTGTCATTCCGTTTGTAATAATTAGAAAAAAAAATCTGGACCCCATAAAATATATATATTTGTGATCCTTATAACAAGCGAAGTTAATATAGCGATGTCCGTCTGTCCGTCTGTTATGAATAGTCGCGCAGCTCAACTCAATCAAAGTGCAATGATGAAGCTTCGCCCTGGGAAACATATATTAATGCTTTTCTTAGCACAAACCCAACTTCTTATGGCACATTAAAAATAAACTAATTGAGAAGTACAATTCATGATTACGCTGTATTATGATACTATTTTCTTATTTTACTGGTATTACTAGCTACAAAGTGATCGTATCATTGTAAACGAAATAGAATTGAAATTGTGTGCAGATTTGTTTTACTTAAAAAACCTGTTTCTACAGATAGTGAATAAAATCCCAGTAAGCATTTTATGCAATAAATGATCATGTAGAGTCTTTTTGACTCATATGTGCTATTAAAACAGTCATAAATGCGCCCTTTTGCTGATCACAAAATATTCTTTTGTTGGGATTAAATATTACCTTACACGCGAATCTTCTTGAGAGTCCTTTTTATCCGCTTTTCTGATCAGTTTCGACTCAATTTTGCGTCGTATTTAATGTCATTTTTGTATAAATCACTTTTTAAGAGAAAGCAAAAATCATTTTCTAGTCTTTTTCTAATAGCGCATGTGATTAATCAGTTTTTAATCATTAAAAGTGCTCGAAGAAGACACAGTAAGGTAATTTTTGTTAAAACAATCTTCGAAATGATGACTGGGATATCGTATATTTTTGTTAACACACACACATATGCATAGCAGCACCAGTAAACCGAACTCTAATCGGCTTCTTATATGTATACAGCCGAACAAAAACGAAAATACTCGACAAAGAGTAAAGTATGCAACAATTTCATTCAGTCTTATGAAAGCTTTTGAACATAGCAAGTCTACGTCGCGTTGTCTTGTGAATTTTTACATTGTTTTTTAATAGGTACTAGTGATGCCAGGAGATTTTTTCAGAAATCTCTACGCTTATGAAAAAAATTCCCTTTTTCCCTACACCCACTTTTTTCCTCAACACTACTTTTTTTAAAATTCATTTTTAATTTGTACATTTTCAATTTTAATTATGTAAAAATTACATAAAAACAAAGAAAAAAATATAAAAAATAAGATAAAAATATCATGAGAATTACATAAGAATAATATAAAAAACATACAGATATTATAAAAAAAAATATTTTTACAATTCTGTATAATTCACCTCTTTGATATGGTGTGCATTTAAAATTTACACAATAAATTAAAATGGCTTGCAAATGAGATGTTATAACTCAAACATAATATTTGTTCTTGGCTTCCAGTGTTGCCGTTTTAGCTTTTTAGTTGCTAGATTTAGCAACTTTTTTTGTCGTTTAGCATCCAAAATTTATCAAACGATGCTAGATGCTAACTTAGAATCTTTTATTAATAAAAAGTTGCTTTTAGCATCTTTTTTTTGATATTTTTTTTTTCATTATTTTTAAATATATAATTTTAATGGTATTGATATGTTTTAATTTTTCAAAGTGTAGTACAGTAATTTTGTGTACTACTCCTTTTACCACTCTGCTCGTTTCTTTCAACAAATATAACAAAACATTGTGAAATAGAAGAATGTAAACACCAACAACAGTTTTTTTAATGAATTAGAAAGTCGATTGCCAAAAAATATTATTGTATTAAAAAAATGCCAAAGTTTTCAATACAAAACACAATAAATCGGGTAAAAGAACAGATAACCAATATATTAGAAGAGTTTAAATTTATATCATCTGAAACAGAAAAAATTCAAATCCAATGGAGTTATATCACAGAACAAAACTGGGATACAACACTGAATACAACCTCTTTATGTATTGAAAAGTTCTATTGGCGAAAATCCATTTAAGGAGTTATCCATATTTGTATTGTCTATATTAGTTTTGTCTTTCTCAAAAGCCGAAGTTGAACGTTTGTTTAGTTTAATGGCTTTAGTTAAAAGCAAACTTCGAACAGAATAAAATCCGAGTTGTTATGTTCTGTAATACGTATGAAAGAAGGATTGAAATTGAAAAATCGGTGCTGTCACACTTACAATATACCGAGCGATGTCGTTGATAAAAGTCGATCGTCAGAAAAATATCAGAGCCAAGAAGAACTTGAAGATGAAGACATTACAGAAATGTTAGATTCCATAAACCAATTATTCTAATATAATCGTGTCTTTTGATAATGTAATTTCTGTTATATTTTAAATAAAAAAAAAATCCCTCTAAAATTAAAAATATTTAATTTAAGTTTAAAGTAAACTCAATTTGATGTTAAAAAAATTTCAGATGAAATCCAAAATAATTTTAATTAAAATTTAAAAAATATAAATCGAAACATATGTTTTATATTAATTTTTCGATTTAAAAACCAAAGAATTTATTAATAAGTATATAATTTTTCAACATAAAGGTAATAAAATTTGAAAAAAAATTTGGCATCTTTTTTTTAGACTCCAGTACGTTTAAGCATATTTTTTCGCAATTTAGCATCTTTACAATTTCAAATTATGGCAATACTGTTGGTTTTAAAAGATTTTTTATAACAGTGGTTATAAGCATGTATACTTAGATCTGATTTATTGCATTTTAATATATTTTCAAAAGCCTTGCATCCGCATTTATAGTCGTCACCTTTGACCCGCTCCAGCCATCCATTAGCTTCTCGTCTCTCAACTAACTGAAGCAAAATCTTTATGTTCTGTATTTCTTTGATGTGTTTTCAGCATCATCGAAAAACGAATCGGACATTTTTCTAAAATTAATTATGTTTCTAAAATTAATTATGTTCAAATTTATAATATTTTAATGTAATGCACAAAAAAGTGTTTTATACTTGTCATTGTTATTAAAGAATCCACATATTTACTTCCTTCATATTATAGAGTTATTACCAGACTTAAAAAGATTTTAAAGTTTAAAATTGAAAAGAATTATGCGATATTTAACAAATACATTCAAAATAGTTTTGACTGAAATTTTTGGCAGTTTTAGTTTTGCCTTGTACTAGTAAAATGTTCAGATATTAACTAAAAAAAAAAAAAAACAATTTGTTAAATATTTTCATCTTAATTATCTTAATTAATTTAAAGACACAAAGATAGATTTAATACAATAAAAACAAGTAAGAGTTGAAAGTTGATCTATCCGGACTCAAAAATGTGCCCTATACTAATAGGTCTGGATAATTGAAAAGGATTGTAAAAAATAAAATGCACCTTTATATTAAAAAATTTAAATTAAAAAGAAAATTACAAAATAAACCATTAACCTGGTTAAACTTAATATTGTTTGTAATTATGTGGATCAGGTTAGTATTTAAAATGGGATAAATCGGGAGTCATTGTGCCAATTTATGTCCTAAAATATGTAGACACTTCTATAAAATGCTGAAAATTCAGAGCATTTGTTGTAATAATTCAGTAATAGGTTTATCAAAGTGTTTACATATTCAAATATTTTATATACATTTGTTACAAATAGTGCAAGAAGTCCAGATATTAATGTAAACGTAAAACCCAGGTGGAGGGTATCAAAGATTCGGCATAGCCGAATTTAACACTCTTACTTGTTTTTCAACATATCATATTATAATTTTATGTATGTGTTAAGGTACGGTCACATTAGGCAAATATTTGACGCAAACTTGTTTTCTCGTATTTGCCAAAAATTTTGTGAAACAAATACAGAGTTGATTTTGTGGTCACACTAGACACATTTATTTGCCTCTTTTTGTTTGATCAAACTGCTGCCAAATAGTGGCAAATAAAAACAAGGAAAACATATTTGCCGTGCGGTCACACTTGAACAAATATTTGACTAAAAAATTGTTTGATCAAACTGTCGAAAATTAAAAATATATTTGATCAGAAATTTCCAAATGTTGCACGAGGAGGAAAGTTTTCTTATTTTGTGCTGTGGAGCGCATTGGTGTTAGTTTTTGAAGTTTACTGTTATATTATATTTAAATATTATTTTTAACTATAATTATTTTTTTCTTTGTTTACAAAATAAACAGCTGTTTATTTTAAGTAACGTAACTGTGGCAAATTCTGTGTTTTTAAAATGATAAATACGCTAAAGTTAAAAATAAATTTGGCTAAGTGGAGTTTAGAGGCAATGCCCCGATCGGTATCAAATTTTCACCACTTATAAAGCATTTTATTGCGGTTCTAGGAAAATATTTTTTTTCGGCGATCGAGCCTATTTTCCGAGTTATGGACTTCGAAACTTTTGCCATATACTTGGATATAATTTTGTTATTTAAGGTACGGTCACATTAGGCAAATATTTGACGCAAACTTGTTTTCTCGTATTTGCCAAAAATTTTGTGAAACAAATACAGAGTTGATTTTGTGGTCACACTAGACACATTTATTTGCCTCTTTTTGTTTGATCAAACAGCTGCCAAATAGTGGCAAATAAAAATAAGGAAAACATATTTGCCTTGCGGTCACACTTGAACAAATATTTGACTAAAAAAATTGTTTGATCAAACTGTCGAAAATTAAAAATATATTTGATCAGAAATTTCCAAATGTTGCACGAGGAGGAAAGTTTTCTTATTTTGTGCTGTGGAGCGCATTGGTGTTAGTTTTGGAAGTTTACTGTTATATTATATTTAAATATTATTTTTAACTATAATTATTTTTTTCTTTGTTTACAAAATAAACAGCTGTTTATTTTAAGTAATGTAACAGTGTGGCAAATTCTGTGTTTTTAAAATGATAAATACGCTAAAGTTAAAAATAAATTTGGCTAAGTGGAGTTTAGAGGCAATGCCCCGATCGGTATCAAATTGTCACCACTTATAAAGCATTTTATTGCGGTTCTAGGAAAATATTTTTTTTTCGACGATCGAGCCTATTTTCCGAGTTATGGACTTCGAAACTTTTGCCATATACTTGGATATAATTTTGTTATTTAGTATCGTATTTCAGCACAATATATATATTTTAAAAACTTACTTGAGTGTCTTTTACTCGATATTTTTAAATCTGAAATCCATTAACCCATTATGAACCTATTTAAAATTTTGTATCATTGTAATAGAGCTTTTTCTTTAATATGGAATTTTATCGTAAGTAGACATACATATATCATGAATAAACTGAATAAAAACTAGCTTTATTTATTTCTATGTATACTTTGACCTCTTAACCCTTTCAGGACAGGATGTATATAGTTATTTGTAAGTTAGTACAATAGAAAATCAAGTATCTTTTTTTTTAGGGAAATTAACCCATTCATAACCATATTTGAAATTATCCCATTATTTATTATGCTATAGAAATAGAAATAACAACATATTTAAAAAAAAAACCTTAAAGTTGAATGTAAAATTAAGTGGTTAAGAGGTCAAAATATACATTGAAATGAAGCTAGTGGATCCAGCATACATTCAGTTGTAAAATCAAACACTATATAGGTCATTTTATGAGATAATGCCACGTTTTCCCAAAATAACTTTAAAAAATCCAAATAGGTTCATAACGGGTTAATTGATTTTTTTGTGATAACAGTTTCCTTTAAAGTCAATTTTTAATGAATATTAACAAGTTGCACAACAAATGCTTTTGAAAACAAAAAGCTTTTTTTTAAGAAATAACTGAATTAAATTTTAAAAGTTGACATCACTGCTGAAACAACTGTTGTTTGCCACTGTTTGCTCTTACAAATGTTTTGTAAGGTCAAATAATTATTTGCCCAAAATTGAGGAAAATATTTGGTCGTGAGTGGTCACATTAGGCAAATATTTGTTTGCAGGCAAATAATTTTGTTTGCCTAAAATCTGCTGTTTTGTTGTTTGACGGCAAATAATATTTTGTGGTCAGACTGAGGCAAACAAATATTTGGCGTTTTTTGTCAAATATTTGCCTAATGTGACCGTACCTTTAGTACCAACTTTAAATGCAATTTACTCAAAATAAAGGAACAAATTTAAAAATCTGTAAGTCTAGAAAACGGCTGAAAAGAAATACCTTTTAAATAATATACGTTTGGTCAAAATCGTATAAACGGTGGAACAAAACATCGGTCACAAGAAATAACCTAACCTATCTATAATATTAATAGGCTAGGCGATTTCTTGTGACCGTTGTTTTGTTCTACCGTTTTATCCCGATTTTGACCAAACGTATATTATTTGAAAAGCATTTCTATTTAGTCATTTCGCAGATTTACAGAATTTTAAATTTTTTCTTTATTTTGAGTAAATTGCATTTAAAGTTGCTACTAAGCCATACATAAAATTATACAACGCTATGTGTGTGTTTTTATTAAAATTGTTAATGTGTTTGTAATAAAAATGAGTTTGTTTTTTTTTTCCTAGAATTTGCACTCTAATTTCGAGTGCTGGAATCTGCTAGTTAATATTAAAGATTAAAAGTACAAAAATTTAAAAGAACAGAAGTAAAAAACTATAAAAAATATTTATGTATGCGTCTATTAAAATTTCCTTTTCTGTATCTAAAGCATCTGCTAACTATGTTGCCTCTTATAATGATTGTAGAGTTGTTGTGTTTAATTTTTTTCCTTGGCTGCCACTAACTTGGGACCTTACGAGTATGCCACGAATTTATGTGTGTTAATTTGTTTGCAACCGTTTACCTTCTGTGGCAAATTCAATCCAATAGTTTGTTACTAATTTGTAAATCTCAACAGTTTGTTAACGAAAGACAAGAGGTCATTGTTGGTTTCAAGTTTATGGTATTGTAAACTTTGTGCTCGAGAGTAATGGCTTTTTTTGTTGTAAAATTTAAGAGGGTCACTTTGAATGTATGAAAATCAATATTGTGCTTTAAAATCTTTTTAAGATAACAATTTTAATATTTTTAAAGTAATTTTATTGAGTTTTTTACTTCGTTTTTTTTTTTATTGCCCCCCCACCTACAATCTAGGTGTGTAGGAGTAATGTGTGGGTGTCTAAATTTAAATTTTAATGTTAATAGGGCACAAAAAAAAAAAAATTTCAGAGATATATAAATATAATAAAACACATTACAAGTTGCTATACTTTAAAGAAAACAATATGCAAACGTTAATCCACCAATGCTTCAAAGACCCGTAACTGTTGAATTTTAAATATTCATCATGTAAAGAAAAAATTGCGTTAATGTACTGAAGTTGTGAGCGGTTTTTTTTTCTCTTTACTATTAAAGAAGATTGCCAGCAATAGCTATGAAACTCATTTTTTTAAATCACCATATTAATGCTGAGAAAGTGTATTTTATTAATATTTTTGCTTTTATTTTTCTTAGAAAGAAAAAAAAAATGAAAGCGAAATGAAGATGATGATAATCTCATAAATATATAATCACAAAATAACTGACTTTAGTGATCTTTCTTATAACGGTTAATCAAACAGCTAATTTATGGCAATATTGAAATCAAATTGAAATTGATCTATACAAATAATAAAATACATGTGTGAATGATACGAGGGCGGCACCAGAACAATCCGAACTGGCGTATAGATGGCTGCAGTATTTGAAAAAAAAAAAAAAAAAAACTTTCGTGAAAAATAGCAACGCATTGAAACATATTTATGGCGCCACGTTGTTTAGTATTTTTTGTAACCATCAAAAATAAACGATCTCAGTGCATGGAGAAAACTGGTTACAATTACAGGTATCAGTCCAACTAATATTAAAGCTAGATTCTACTTTAGAGGAGCCTGTTCCTTCGTTCACGACAAATTATTATTATTGGGTGGCAGGGTTTAAAGGAGGCCGTACGAGGTGCCAAAAACAACTGGGGTCGACACGCCAGAAACGATTAAGAAAAATCCAAAAAATGGTATTGGATGATTATCGGCTGAGGGTGCGTGAGCTAGGTGAAATTATAGGCATTTCAAAAAGCGCTATGCAACATATATTGACCGAAAATTTGGAGATGAGAAAGCTCTCCGCAAGATGGGCCCCGCATCAATCGTGAAGATGTTTCAATATATTTGGCGAATGTTTCACCGCAATAAAGTCGAGTTTTTGTGTGGATTCATAACCATTGATGACACATGGGTTCACCGCCTCACACCTCAGACAAAGAAACAGTGAAAATGGGGTAATCGTGCCCAAAGAAAGCGAAGACAGTTCCAACTACGGGCAAGGTTATGAGCTCTGTTTTTTTGGATGCGCGTGGGATAATTTTATTCGGATTATTTTCTATTTCCAAATTTGAAATAATGTCTCGGTGGTAAAAGAATTGCCAACGATAAAGATTTAGAGTCTTGGCTTGATGGCTATTTTAAGGAGCTAGATAGTTCCTACTATAAACAGTGTATCGAAGCTATTGAATATCGCTGTGAATAGTGTATTGAGATGTAAAATAATCTAACCCATAAAAACAAAGTTTTTATTAAAACTCTTTCTTTCCTTATGCAGATGAATTTTGAATCTCTCCGTGACTGTGCGTGACTTTGCATGACTATTTTAAAATTTGGTTACAACAAGTCTATGGTCCAAATTTCAGATTGATTGGATGAAGGGAAATGGGGTTTTAAATAACTCCGTGACTGTGCGTGACTATGCGTGACTATCTTTAAGTTAATCTTTGGCGACAACAAATCTGGACAAAGTTTCAGATCGATTAGATGAGGGGAAATGGGGTTTAAATCACCCCGTGACTGTGCGTGACTGTGTATGACTATCTTAAAATTAATCTTTGGCGACAGCAAGTCTATGGACAAAGTTTCAGATCGATCGAATGAGGGAAAGTGAGGTTTTAATTTCTCCGTGACTGCGCGTGACTATGCGTGATTGTGCGTGACTATGTCAAAGTTAATCTTTTTTCACAGCAAGTCTATCGACCAAGTTTCAGATCGATCGGATAAAAGGAACTGGGTTTTAAATCACTCTGTGACTGTGCGTGACTATGCGTGACTGTGCGTGACTACCCGAAAATTAATCTATAGTCACATCAAGACTATGGGAATGTGGTTGCCCCATGGCAGGCAGGCAGACAGACAGACAGAGAGTTAAAAGAAAGGGTTTAAAAAAAAGTTTCTCAAATTTGCTGTGTTTTCTTTGTCAGGCCGGGTTGTTATGAGACCGCTTACGTACGTTCGGCTTTGTCGAATCTATGTTTCACATTCATAATGTACATTCACAATTTAAAAATTTTTTTTTATCAATATTTAAAAAGTAGTATTAAAAGTTAAATTAAGTTGATTTTTTTTATTCTTTATTTTTTCTAACAACAAAACAGACAATTAAAATACAAAATTAAAGAAGTGTCAAAATTATAATGTATTGTTTTAATAGAGTGTACCCGTATAGTGCAACTAGCTTGACAATTATATGTGATAACAAGTTTTACAATCGTAATGATAACGATAATTAAAGATATTCTTAGAACTAGGCTTAAATCTAAACTTAAAACTACGAGTAATGTATAAAAACATAAATCAACAACAAAAATAGTGTTAAAAGAAAAAGTTTTATTTGAAAACAAAAATTCGTTTAAAACCGGTTTCCAAAAATGTTAAAAAAAATCGGACCTTTGTTTATTTTTCAATGGAATCTAAACAAAAAGTGTGTGAAGAAATAACTTTTCAAAATTAGATAAAGATCAGCCAATTTTAATACAAATATATGAAAAATGCCCTCAATTGAAGTTTAACGTCGGAATTCTTTAAAATATTAAGGACGTAATATTCCCGTATTTTAGGAAAATAATCCATTGATATGGGGACTACAGTATATGTGACCTTCTGCTAGAAAAGGGACCTATTGTGTGAAAATAATAGTTTTGAGAAAAATGCATTTAAAGTTTCATAACGCATTATCACTTTGAACACACCTTCAGTTGGGAGATGCGATTTGGTATAGTTAGTTATGATTGGGTGCCGACTTTGGTGACGTCATGCCTATGTGGTGACGTATTTTTCGCTTTTAGTGTGGCAATACCTTTGCTATTGTTGCTGCTCTGTTCGCTCTCAGCAAAGGGTTGATGTGCGTATACTAATACGAAGAACATTGTAAAAATAACTATAAGAAAGGAAAATAATAAAGCGACGCTTCAGTCTTGTGCCAACTGTATAACGAGTGTTATCAATATCTCAAAAGTTGTTTCGAAATTTTGGTTCTTTTGTAATTTTGTTACTAAGCTGATGTTAATTTGAAGTAATTTTTATAAAAATGGATATTTCTGACGGTTTTTATGATGATTTGAAAAGACTAGACTCGGTTTATGGCGATGATGAGATCGATATGACGTTATCTGAAAGTGTCGGTGCTAATACTTCGGGACTAACTGAAAATCAAAGTTTTTTGCATGATGTTTCCGAATCCAATATTATATCCGAATTGGAGGAATCCGTTGAAGATATACAAGAGTCTATGAACATCGATTTGATGTACGGAGAAAAATACGAAGCATGTTGTTCGAAAGAATGTAATAAGATAATTCCAGAAGATCTTGGTATACAATGCCGGCAATTAAGAATTAAGAATTAAGTAAACCAGTGAGCCATTTGGAATTTCATCGACAACATTTGTCGCTCGAAAACGTTTATAATACTGAAAGTCGGAAGAAGTATGGCCAAAGGGTAAAAAATAAATCCAGAGTTGATACAATGTACTTATTTCGTGTCATACATATTTGTAGAAAGATGTTTTGTTTTATTTACGATGTTGGTTTAAAACTAAACTAAAAATTTGATTCGACATAGCGATAGTGTTGGCTTTTCTGAACGAAAACATGAACTAAGTGGCAAGTCTTCAAAGCGGCAATCGCGTGTATTATCACCGGAATCACTTACTCGTATCGTTCAATTTATTCAAAATTTTGCTGAAAAATTCGCAATACCTCTTCCTGGTAGAATGCCAAACTACTAAGTCTGTAAAGTAATGCTGCTATCATCCAGTGAAACAAAAAGTGCTGTTTTAAGAAAGTTTGTCTTACTGAAGATAAAATCGGCATTAAAACTTTTTACAAAATTTGGATGAAGTACTGCCCTTACATCTCGCCTATCAAACCGAAAACTGATCTTTGTGACGTCTGTCAACAGAATACATTGATGCTACGACGAGTTTTGGAAGAATCTGATTCAGATACAAAAGAAGCAAAATTACGAATGGCTGTTACTCATCTTGACCATGCGAAACGCCAGCGTGAATTCTACTGGCTGAGCTACCAAACGAATTACCTCCGCTCATTGCACCAAGCGGTTTATCGTTAGATCGCAAATGGTATTTGAATGAGAATGTCAGGGTCTTATGTACTGATTCACAGAAACGGGATTTAGTAGCTCCTTAACCGAGTGAACCCAAAGCGAAAAAAAAAATTGAAAAATAAATCTGAACCTGCCAGCAAGAAAAAAAAATCGAAGCAGCGGATCACGAGAAAAAGAAAGCTGAAGTCAAAGCGCCGAAAAAAGAAAAAAACTGAAATTGTCAAATGGAAGAAAATCGAAGTACCAGATCACGAAACACCGAAAAAAAAGTCCAAGCTCCAAAAAAATTCGAAGACTGACGAAAAAACAATTTAAAACCAAAAAATCAAAAAAAAAAAAAAAATAAAATTTTAATGTTTTTCTCATTTTTATCGATTTTCCCAAGTTCGTTTTGTAAATAATATGGGGTAAATAAATTTTTATTAGAAATTTAACTCCTTTCTTCTTATTCTACACCCTTTTAGGTACCAGAATCCACTCTTAACTCCAAACCCGTTTTTTGACACACTAGGTCCCTTTTCTCGGAGAAAGTCACATATGTTCATTTTTACTTAGAGTGTGTGGAAAAGTGGTCGAGCTTTTTCGAGTAATAGTTTGCCTACACCAGTAGGACAGTCCGATTCAAATGATTCCATGGTACTTGTACGATTTAAAAAATTATATATTTGTTATACTAAATAGTTATATATATCTTGTACATGGTTTCAAACTAGAATAGCTGATTTATTACTCAAGCTTCGTAGGCTTAAATTTTTAGTAAAAACATATTAATTTTTTTTTCTAGATTTTTCATTTTTATAGTACTTATCTGGGTACCTCTTCACAATTTGTGTGGTGTGAGATGGTAATTAATAGTAGTGATAGTAATTTATGAACGTCAAAGAAATATATGTGAGTACAAACAATAAAATTGTATAATTACACTGAAATTATAAATAATTTTTTTTTTAAACATTTATCTGTTCAGACCGATAAATAATCTTCTTTTACTAAGGTTAATGGCACTTTCATTCTTTTTCTATTAGAGATGAGAAACATCTTTTGCTTTCTTTGTTGCCTTTAAAAACAAAACAATAAAAAAAAATAGCATACAACAAATAGAATAAATAGAAAAATATTAACTATTTATGCTTAAAGTTGCCTGTGGCCATTTTGATTTATCAAACTAGTGATCTGTCATTCAATGATAGAGGTAGAAATTAATTAGTCTCAAGGTGATTTCTTTTGACTTTAACTAAAGCAAATATATTCACATGTTCATTACATTATACATTTTTAATATTAAAAAAAAATATATATAATTTTCTTTTAAAATTATTAAAACACTTTTCAACAAATATAAAAAAATTGGTAAAACAATTAAAGGCAGATATAAAATGAGTCTGGTAACAAGCTTTACCAGAGTCATTTTCGCCATCTTTCACTATGTTGCTCATAATCTCCCTTCTTTAACATAGCAAAGGATCTTGAATGCATTGTACTGATATCAGTGAAATATGTTATGGGTAGGAGAAAGAGGGAGTAGTATTTGTGGATATTTAACTTAAATTTATCTAAATTGTATGTAACAGAAAAGACTTCAGCACATTCGGTCAACTGGACAGTAGACTTCAAATGGATGCGATCTACTAGATGAACGAACGGTGCGTAGAAAAGCATAGGCTCTAGGGATGAGTTCACTTATCTCAGCAGAATGCTTCCCATTGTAATATCTATAATTCAGTATAACACAATCAATGCTTCATTGATAAGCACAAACGCACTTATTTGCACATCATCAAGAGCGTCTGATTCCTCATTACCTACACCACCCATGGATACGAACGACAATGATTACTTCACGACTCGTATATGGGTCAATAAACAATATTGGGTGGGTTACGAGCATTAAAATTGACCCTATTCACTCGATACCACTCAGGGATTGTCAAAAGGTCTTGATTTAGTATGTCATTCATATATTGCCTCATGCCGCCACTCTTCCTAAGGCTTGGCCTTTGATCGAATGAATATGAATAGCAAATATTGCTGTTGTCTGCAAAACGGTAGATAGAATTGGAAGTTTGACATAGAATGTCATTAAGAAAAATAAAAGGTGAATGAGAAAGAACAGAGCCTTGCAGTACTCCTGCGTTGAACTTAGACTCTTGGGGATCTCTGAGAAAACTCGATATAAATGAAGATAAATCATCACCAACACCAAAAGCAATCAGTTTTGATAATATAGCGCTATATCCTGAAAATATCCAGAGCAACAACCTTACTTTCACCGAATCGGTGAATAGATTTCTACGAAAGCCATGCCGTCTGTCGTTAAGCAATAAGATGGCCATTACCTTTGAAAGAGTAAATTGCAATTGGGCGGCAATTTTCAGGGTTGCTAGCTCTACTTTTTTTGGGATTGGCTGAACATTGGCAATCTTCCAACATAAGGGAAAGGAACCCATACGGTTTTGGACATCTTTATTATGTGTAACAGTTTATTTGGAAGGTCTTTAGCTCTAGAGAACCTTTTATGAAAAAAAAAGATTTAAATTTTAATATTTTTACCTTCCAAACGAATTTTTACCTGAAACTTATTATAAAGCTAAGATAAAGCCTAAGATCAAGTCTGAAGGATCATTATCCTGAACTGATTATGAGTATCTATTTCTCTTTCAATTCAATATAAATAACATACAAAAAGCAAACATCTCATGGCAGTCTTAGTTTTTAAAAATTAAATCTTTTTAACAAATTAAAAGAAAAAAAAGAATTGCACTACGTAACACATTATTAATATTAATTTATTGTGCTGACCTAAATATCGTACGAGTGTTATTAAAAAATCTATCATTATCATTAATAACATGTTCGTACAACAATTACAGATTGATTTATAGACTTCACTAAGACAAATTTCAAAATTGATTTAAATTATAGTTCATTGACAAAAAGTAAAATAAATCAGTTTCAGTTGCAGCAAAATACTATTTCTGCCTCAAGGAGAGTGTTAAGATGATAGCATGTTTGTAGAACGAAAATGACTAGTGGTGATGCCATGAACCAATTGAAAATCTTGTTTAGTTTAAAAAAAAAAAAAAGAAAATTTTTTTTCTAAAACATCTTGTAATTATGCCACATTTATTTTATTTATTAATCGTGCTGTTCCATTGATTACTGATTACTTAAGGAAATGCGTCTGCAAAAACTTGATAAGAAAATCTATCTCAACTTGTATGGTTTGTGTAATATGTCCAAAATAGCAGACAATATGTCAACTTGCTGCGTCATTACTTAGTTTTATGTAAGTAGTACTGTTAATTGCGTGTGTTTATCGTAGTTTCTTCCTGCAACTTGTCTGTTTGTCCAATTATAAATAGCCTCGCACTTTAAGAGTCGTTATGTTCGCCAGCTCAAGTGATATCATACGAATGTGTAACATTTCTTATTTGGAAATGTATTGCATTCTGCTAGCAATGACTTGTCACTCAGTGACATTAGGTGTTGGCTTGAAAAGCCATACATACGTTCATTCGGACATCTGAAACTTGTTTTATTTGTAAGATGTTATCAAATCCATATGTTATTTCTTTATATTATTTTTTGTAGTTGCTTTCTTTGGGTTTTTCTTTGTTGCCATTATGTTGCATGCAACATTATGTATGTTGTTGTTATTGCTGCTTTATTTGTTGGCACGCATTTTGGGTTAGTTTGTATTCAGTTACTTCTGCCCGTTTATTCATTTACTCACACAAATTCTTCATAACACAAAGACGTTTGCCGTTAGTTATGCTTTTTTACTATGCGAAAACTAGTTCATAAGAATGAGTACAGATATTCAACAATAAAAAAATGTTTAAGACTTTTCTGCCACCTCACCCTCCATACAAAGAAAAAACCTGTTTGGTGCAACATCGTATTATAGAACCTGCGTTAGTTAGATGAAGAAATATTTGTAGCAACCAATTTTTAAAAATTCTTAAAGTGACTTCACTAACTATGGTCATGATCAGACGATTTAAGGAGCCAAGCCCCATAAACTTAAAATTTTTTAAATGGTGCGTGGTAAAGAAGAAGAAAGCATATATTACAAAAATTCATAACTGCACTGTGTTCTTAATCGGACCGGTTTCTGGCATTTCAGCCTTCATCAGCGATTTATTGAACATTGTGATAATTGTTATGTTTTTAATTGAATAGCTTGTTTCTATATGAAAATTTTTCTACATAAGGCGGCCGTGAGGTTTGAACCATGAACCTTCACATACACTCGTACTTGCACTTTTTGGTCAGCGCTTTAACACACTCACCTAAAGTCAAGATTAAGATTTTTTTATTCAACAAATACATGACGAAGTATTTCACTGATATTTGTTTTAAGCAGCGTTGCCATTTGTGAAGATTTATCTTTTTTTTGAAGTTTTTTGAAGTGCTGAAAAGTTTTTCAAATTTTTTCCCAAAAAAAAAAGTCATTTCAAATTAATGAAGATTTTTATTTTATTTTTATTTACAATGAAATATATATATATATAATTAATTTTATATGGAATTATTTGTGTTATTTTATTATTCATTATATATTTATATTTATTTGCTACATGTGCCTAGATTTAAAACAAATTTAAATTATGATTTACTACTACCAACTTCTAACGCATCGATGCAACAATGTATTATTTATGGTTATGACCTTTTTTATGCATCAATGGTATATTCTTGCGATTTGTTTTGAATGAAGTGCCAATTTATATATAAATTCTATTTTTTTTTTGTGAATTTTACATTAAAGTTTTTTTTAAATATGGATAAATATTTAATTCAAAATGGTAAGTTGTCTTATAATAATTTTAATTGTATTGTAATATCCAATTATTTATTTAATCAAATGCCAACATAGGAAACAAGGATGATAAACGCTTAGAGCCTCGGCCTACAAGCTCGAAAGAAGAAAATCAGATTAAATCAAATCGTGGGAAGAGCATGAATTATTAAAATCTTGGATACGGAAAAGTGAAAGTAATTTGGTCTTTTGCAAAGTTTGTAATTGTGAACTAAAAGAGCTAGGCGGAATCAAAGATTTAAAAGCACACGCTATGACACTTAAACATATTGATAAAGCGAAGGCAATTAAATTACATACTGGATCCAGTACTTTTTTCAACGATGCAGGAAAATTCAATTCAAAAGTGAGTAATATTGAGGTTCACTTGGCAGCTTTCTGCGCCGAGCATAACATTTCATTTTCGGCAATGGATCACTTGGTTCCATTGCTACAAAAAACTGTAGAAGATTCTGATCTAATACAAAAAAAAAAAAACAACATGCGCTAGAACGAAACTAGAATTAATTAATTTACTAAAATCTCAAAGTGTGATTTATTGAAAATGTTGTTATGCTATTTTTACTTTTAGTTTTATTATTTATGTTATTTTCAATATATTTGAACTAAAAATTGATTTAAGTTTATTTCTTTATATGTATATGATTAATAAAATTGAATAAAATTGAATTAAAAATGGATTTTATGTGATTTTATTACAATTTTTTTGAAATCAGTTTTTTTTTTTACTAAAAAAAAGGTTTTTTTTTCAGAAATTGTCAGTTTTTCTAAAAAAAATTATGGCAACACTGGTTTTAAGCCTATTTTCAGAGTGTCATGTGTTTGTGCTGATGTTTGTAACTACCAAACTGGACCCACCTTTAATTGTACCGATCGATTTAGAACCACTTTCTGAACCACTTTCAGAGTCGATCCGTCCGTCTGTCTGCGCGTCCATATAAACCTTGTAATTAAACTACAATTCGCAATTATGAACATATTTTGATGAAATGAGCTTTCACCGGCCATAGGGCGAACGCCATTGAACTTGGTGATATTCGGTGCATGTTCAGACCTAGTCCCCATACAAAAGTCCCCAATGATATCGACTTGAATTGCCATAACATCCAAATTATAGCATATATCCCGGGCAAATTTGGTTTATGTCTGTTTATTACATCCATTAATCAGTAGTTCAAAAATACATTCTATAGGACAATTCTTAGTCATAGCCCTCATATAAAGCTGCTTCCAAATCTTCACTTAAATCTTTTAAAAACAAAAATATTGCACAGATGTTTCATAAATTTAGTTTGCATATGTTTTTTTTGCAAAAACAAATGTCTACCAAATCTGTGGTCTTCATTACGACTTAGGTCAGAATATTTGTATTAATATCTTTTTAAAAAGAAGTGTTAGAGAAATGGGAATTTCACGTAAATGTAAAGATTTCTTAGTAGAATATGATAGTATACATAACTCAAATCGGCGAATATCATTCTTTCGAGAAAAATAACTGTTTATATAAATGTAATGGGGCTTTGTTACGTTTTAGGTCAGTATGTTTTCATTAATAACTTTTTAATAAAAAGTGTTAGAGAAATGAGGATTTCACGTAAATATAAAGCGTTTTTAGTAGAATATGACAGCACACATAACTCAAATCGTTCTTAAGTCGACTTAGGCGGTTATCGCTTGTGACCGCAGAAATATGGTCAGAATCGGTCCTTTTTTCGACCCAGTCCACATAAAAATATAGCATCTTATATGAAATGTTTCGTATCTGCAGGCTAATTATACCTTATACCACTATGTGGTCAGTGTATAATGATCTTTGTAACTGCTGATGTTTGTAACTACCAAAAATATTTGATCTAGACCCATCTGTCTGTCCGTCCGTCCATCCGTCCGTCTTTGTGTCTATGTACACCTTGTAATCAAATTGCAGGTCGAAAATAAGAATATATTTTTATGATATTTAGTACATAAGCTTCTATCGACCATAGCATGAACGCTATTTAAATTGGTGAAAAACGATCCATGTTCAGACCTGGTCCCCATACAAATCACCCCTATGAGATCGACTTAAATTGTCATAATATCCTAATTCTGTGGTTTTCTGGAATAACCGCGTATGTCCATTTTTGTCAGTTTTGAGTTAACGATGCCAAATATATTAATTTTTAACGCTCTTTACATGTATTAAATTAAAAAAAAAAAATATTGTCCATTTCTGAGATTTTTCTTTAAATAACGACGTAACTTAAATGTTTATTTAATTAATTTGCAGCATTATCGACGTATGTCAACCTACGTTTGATCGCTGACAAATTGTTTTCTCTGAAAACGACACATAGCGACATACGTTGTTATTAATGAAAAAATGCAAAATAATTTTGGATTATTTTTCAGTTTATAACCACTTATAAAAACTTGTCTGTTTATTTCTGTTATTTTTGGTCACTATTATTCTTGAAACGTTGTTATATTCTGATCCTAAGTCCCGTTAACTTTTTGTTGACAAACAAAAAAATTCATTTTGCAAGCAACAACAACTTATGTCTACATGGGTGGTTGCATTGGTAGTTTTCTTTTTCAAAGAAAACGACGTTTGTCGACATAAGTTGTTTTATCTGCACACACTTTAAGTATTATTCACATATTGTTTTTTCGTCATTCTCTAGGATCTATTCCTCTGAAGATTTTTGACTCAGAATTTTATATAAAGTATTTATTGCCCATATCCACAGGACTGTTAAATAAAAAGCTCTAAAAACTTTATATCGAGCCCATAATTTCAAATATAACGCTTTTTGGCTCCCCTTGACATTTTGATTTTATGACATACGCGGATATTCTAGAAAACCACAGCATTAACATATAGATCTTGTTCAAATTGGGTTTGTGTATGTTTATTACAAATATGTATCAGTAGTCTGAAAATAAACAATATAGGACAATTCTTAGTCATAGGCTCCATCTTCACTTAAATCTATTAATAAACAAAAATATTGCATAAATTTGCTTTATATATCGTTTTTTCAAAAAGTAACTAAATTTCCTAATATGGTCAGGATCGGTCCATTTTTCGACCTAGTCCCCATATAAATATAGCATCTGTTATGAACTTTTTCATGTCCGAAGGCAAATAACAGCCACTCAAATTTGGATTATGCTTCTTTTCTATTTCTATAGTCGTATAGTCGGCATAGACCGAATATAATTATCTTGTTTTTAGTTGTTTTTTGGTTTTTCCTCTTCCTAAAGAAAAAAGTTTAGTCTGAGAACGCCATACCCTTTGTAGGTTTTACTATACTGGCCTAGTAGTTTCTCGCCTGCTACATTGGCTGTTTGCACTGTGTAATAGGAGAATGATGCACTTTTTCTGACAGAAGTTAAACAGATTTATAAACTAAGTATTGTTTTTATAAAAATAAAACAATAAATCAAAAACTGTAATAAATACTGGTCAAAAAAGAACAGCTATGAATTTTAAATTTAAATTGTTTTAGAATTTAAATGTTACGAATCCACAAATGGTAACTGTACACAACAGTGGTTATACATACCATTGAGTTTATGGCACAGACGGAGAGTGTCAAGGACTTGGCATAGCCGCATTTAACCCTTATTTGTTGTTATATGTTTTTTTATATCCCAGCAAGAAAGAATCACTTGTGCAATGCTTGCACAATAGTAGTATGTAAAATATTTTCTATAATTAGTTTTTTTGTTCGGTTCGGGATCATTTATATATTTTACAATAATCAAAAAATCATTTTTTTATTAACTCATGAGCCAGAGATGTGTATGTGTATTAAATTTTTCACCATATCCGGATCACTATTATAGAATCTTTTTCACTTTCTTGGATGTTCCTTTTTTGTTAGGTATTAAAAACACCGTTTTACGAATATTTTTGTATGCCAGCAGGTCTTAAATTTTCGAATTCACAGTGTAAATCTTATATATAGTATACAAATGGAATTTTTTATGTTTGTACGTTTGTTTGTAGTTTATAGGAGACTATACTACTGGACCGATCGTCTTGAAATTTTTACAATGGCTATCCGGAAGGAAAAATAGGCCTCCCATATAAAGTGAATTTTTAGAAGCTATTTTTAACTTTTAATATCTGGAGTACCACGACAGCAAAAGTTCTGAAACTATGTACATGTACATAATTGGAAGAGTTGCGGAAAAATGGGCGGGATCGGACCAATGGGCGTGGCATCCCTTATACAAAGTAAATATTTAATGTCATATATATGGAGTATTGTAGCAGATGAGATCTTGGGACTTAGTGTGAGTTCATGAGTTATTAATGTTAGTAGTCCGTTAAAAAATGAGCAAGATCGGACCAGTGCACATGGCATCCCCCATACAAAGTAAGTATTTAATAAGTATTTAATATAACTGGAGTACTATAGTAGCGAAAGCTTTTGGACTTTGTGTTAGTTCATAAGTTATCAACGTTAGTACTAGAAAAAAAAATGGGCGGGATCAGATCAGTGGGCATAGTACCCCCATACAAAGTGAATATTTAATATCATTTAACTGGAGAACTGTTGATTCAAAAGCCTTGGGACTGCGTGTGAGTTTATAAGTTATCAATGTTAGTACTAAAAAAAAAAAATGGGCGGGATCAGATCAGTGGGTGTGGTACCGCCCAAACAAGGTGAATATTTAATGTCATACATCTGGAGTACTGTAATAATGAAAGCTTTGGAACTTTGTCAGAGTTCATGAGTTATTAATATGAGTAGTCTGATAAAAAATAGACGGGATTGGACCAGTGGGCGTGGCACCCCCTACAAAGTAAATATTTATGTCATATTTATATATTTATCGTAAATATTTATGTCATGGAGTACTATAATAGAAAAAGCCTTGGAACTTTATAAGAGTTCATGAATTATTAATGTGAGTAGCCGGACATAAAATGGGCGATATCGGACCAATGGGCGTGGCACTTCCTATACAAAAAACTATGAAGTGCTTGAAACATTAATTTCCTAAGTGAGTAGTCGCGTAATATATGGGCGGAATCGCAAAATCAAAAATCGACAAAACCGAAAATCGCGAATAACAAAAATCGCCAAAATCAAAAGTCGCCAAAATCAAAAAACACAGAAAACAAAAAACGCTAAAGCCAAAAATCGATAAAATACAAAAATCGCTAAAAATCAAAAATCGTCAAAATAAAAAATTGCAAAAAACAAAAATCAAAAATAGAAACAAAAAAAAAAATCGCCAAAACCGAGAATCAGAAATAACAATCGCCAAAATCAAAAGTTCCCAAAATCTAAAATCGCAAAAACAAAAATCGACAAATCAAAAATCGCCAAAAATAAATACAATGGTTTTCTAAAAAATGTATTCCCAGTTTATTTATTTTGGTTACGATGGGTATAGCGAGGCGCAGTGCTAGTGTACTTATAACAACTAAGAAAATTATAGTCGGTGTAGACCGACTATATGATACCCTATACCATGCGTTTAGAGATCCTATCTCATAGGCCCAATTAACTGGACATAGAAAATAAGCATAAACCAAATTTGAGTGCCATTGTTATTAATTTTTTTGGCTGCAGATATGAAAAAGTTCATATCGGATGCTATATCTATATGGGGACTAGGCCCAAAAATGGACCGATCCTGACTGTTTAGTAAAGTCTCTTGTATTTTCCAAAAATGTGAACAAACAAAATTTGAGAAGAATCAGTGCAATATTTTTGTATTTTGATAGATTTAAGTGAAGATCGGGAAGCACCTCTATATGGGGCCTATGACTAAGAGTTGTCCCATAGGGATCATTTTTGGACTACTCATTAATGGATGTAATAAACGCATACAAACCCAATTTGAGTAAGATCTATATGACAATTTGGATCTTATGGCAATTTATGTCGATTTCATAGGGGTCATTTGTATGGGGGCTAGGTCTGAACATGGACCGATTTTCACCAGTTTCAATAGCGTTCATCCTATGGCCGATATAAGCTTATATACCAAATTTCATCAAAATATATTCATATTTGCGACCTGCAGTTTGATTACAAGGTTTACATGGACACACAGACGGACGGACGGACGGACGGACATCGTTAAATTGAATCAGTTAGTGATTCTGATTCGATCGGTATAATAAAAGATGGGTCTAGATCAAATAGTTTTGGTAGTTACAAACAGCAGCACAAAGTCATTATACCCAAACCACATAGTGGTATGCGGTATAAAAATAAAATTATTGATAACCATATTGTCTATATTTTGGGCACAAGGTTTCCACCAGTTTTCTTCGGGAAATCGCTTAAACCCGAACTAGCCGCTATATCAAAAAGAGATTAAATACGTCGTCACTAAAATAGAACAACGATGAGTATACAGTTGTATGATATGAAATAGAGTCACCTACTCTTCAAAACTTTTAGCGTTTTTTAAAATCACTTGCCAAGTGTTTCATGTCAATAATTGCTGAACTTCATTGATTCGTCTTATCAGTCCCGTCGTTTTCAATACAATTTGAGCATTATTGTTCTTTCGGTCATTGTCTTTATATCGATGGTTATACAAAGAAGTGTGCAATAAAATAGAGTCAATTTAATAGAAAAGAAAATATAAACGCAAAAGTCTAATTCGGTTATGAATTTAAAACAAAAAGTTAGTTTTGTTTATTTTTCTTAATATACTAATGCTTGGTTTTCACTGTGTCATATAAACTGAAAACAAAAATTGGCTGAACTAACATCTCGTAATTTTCTATTAATTTCGTTTGCATTTCATGTTATAAACTAACAAAAAATCCGGCTGTCAAACAAAAACAAATTACCAACATGTTGGCAATTTAATTTTAGATGTCAAATGTTGCCACAAAATGTAAAATGTTTATACAATTGAAAATAATTGACATAGTGATAATCGGAGTAAATAATTACTATCTAGACTCCAGAATGGGCAGATGTAAGAATTGCAGTCATGACCACCCGGTAATAATAAAAAAGAACTATAAAATATGTAACAGCTACAAAAAAAAAATGGCTCAAGTTGGTAGATGCTAAAAAAAATTGTAGAAAACACTGTAAAATTTAAGTTCATACCAGAAAACAGAGGGCATAAATCGAATATTATGGAGATTTTTAAACGAAAACTAATACGTTATGTAAAAAAGGGCCCTTTTGTTATATCTTCCGCCCTTAAAGAGGAATATTAACTGGATGGCGATGAGAAAAATTTTAATTCAAAACAATTTCAAAGCAAAGAAATGCCCGAAAAGCTCCATACCTTTCCAAACAAACTATAAAAATAGATTGGAATTCGCCAGAGAACATGTGAATTGGCCCATAAGCGAATTTGTTTAAATGTGACAGAAGCGACCTTCTTGTACGTAGACCGCACAACACCATCAAAACCGTCAAATATGGTAGTGGGGGCTGTTTTTTCTACTATGGTAGAGGACCTTTGTTTCGGATTGAGGGTACTGTGGACGCTGTGTATTATAAACAAATTTTAAAAAGCATCATGATTCCTTATACAAAATGTGTGTTTCGAATAGAAAATTATCTGAAACACACACCGAAGCGGGCAAATATTTGGTTCGAAAACAATAGGGTCGAGGCTTTATGCTGGCCTTCATAGCCGTCAGACTTAAATCCTATTAATAACTTGTCATGAGAAATTTAAAATGGCTCTTAAAGGAAAGTATCCATCTAATAAGATTGAGCTATGGGCATTGATTGAAGCTGTTTGGAAGATTATTCTAGAAGCTGCTTAGCTGTTATTAAAATAATAGATATTCTACTAAGTACTGAGATAAACTAAAACGTTATCTCTGTATTTTATTTTTATTTTATTTTAGACAACTAAATTTGATGGCTTTATTTTTGTTTACAGACAAAACAATGCAATTTGAAACATTTTTATGTAAATACGATTTTTTAGTGTGAATTTCTGCATTGATATTCTAATATGTTAAGTTTATACTGAATTTGAGTAAAAATAAGATAATGTTACACAAAAAATAGTGTTTCTAATTTTGTTGTATTTTAGATTAGTTGTGGCTCTTTATCATATCACACAACTGTATATCAGTTTTGATTTAAAATTCATAAGTATCACCATCAAGGTTCAGAAAATACACACATGAAACACACAATGTTCTGTTCCAACACATATTTTTATTTTCATATCAATTATGTGTGTTTCTAAATTTTAGACGGTGCCGAACACATCATGACTGTGTTTCGTTTTAATATTTCGTTACCTACACGAACATTTTTCTATCACGTATTTTATGTGTGTTCGAAACACACATAAACCACACAGATTCGAGTGTAGCTTTATTTTAAGTTCGTGTTCTTGCACGTCTACTGATAAAAAACGGAACATGTTCTTCAACGTGAACATCTAAAAATTAAAACATTATCCACTCGCGATCGAAAAAAAAAAACGAAATTAAGTCATAAACAACATATAAAATTTCTCTGTTTTCTTTTTATACCCTATACCACTATGTGGTTTGGGTATAATGACTTTGTGCTGCTGTTTGTAACTACCAAAAATATTTGACCTAGACCCATCTTTTTTTATACCGATACTCATAATCACTTTCTGAGTCCATTTAACGATGTCCGTCCGTCCGTCCGTCTGTGTGTCCATGTAAACCTTGTAATCAAACTACAGGTCGCAAATATGAATATATTTTGATGAAATTTGGTACATAAGCTTTTATCGGTGAAATTGGTGAATTTCGGTCTATGTTCAGACCTAGTCCCCATACAAATGACCTCTATGAAAACGACATAAATTGCCATAAGATCCAAATTATCATATAGATCTCAGTGAAATTGGGTTTGTATGTGTTTATTATATCCATTAATCAGTAATCCAAAACAAAAATCCCTATAAGACAATTCTTAATCATAGGCCCCATATAGAGCTGCTTCCCGATTTTCACTTAAATCTATCAAAAAACAAAAATATTGCACAAATTTTTTTTCAAATTTGGTTTGTATATATTTTTTCAAAATATAAGTGACTTTACCAAATATGTTCAGGATCAGTCCATTTTTCGACCCAGTCCCCATATAAATATAGCATCCGATATGAACTTTTGCATATCTGCAGCCAAAAAAAAATAATAACAATGCCACTCAAATACGGTTTATGCTTATTTTCTATATCCAATTAGTTGGACCGAAGAGATAGGGTCTCTAAGCCATGGTATAGGGTATCGTATAGTCTGTCTAGACCGACTATAATTTTTTTACTTGTTTATACTATCTTTATATTTTTATTTTTTTTTTATTTTTATTATTATCTTTTTATTTTTATTTTTATTTTTATTTTTTTTTAACTGCTTATGAATTATTTTAGATTTTTTTAATAAATTTGGTTTTAACAATTGTTGTCGTTATCATAGGGATGCTTCAGATTTTTCCGATAGCGAGTGGATAATGTTTTAAGAACATGTTATTTTTTTTTAGCAGTACACGTGCAAGAAAACGAACTTAAAATAAAGCTACACTCGAATCTGTGTGGTTTATGTGTGTTCGAAAATACGTGATAGAAAAATGTTCGTGTAGATAATGAAATATTAAAACGAAACACAGTCATGATTGTGTTGGGCATCGTACAAAATTTAGAAACACACATAATTGATATGAAAATATAAATATGGGTTTATTAGCCTGAGCTATGTTTGTTTACATATATGTACGAGTTTTTTTGATTAAGTGTGTGTTTTTTTCTGAACTCTGATCACCATAGAAAACCTACTAAAACCTTAGGTTCTTGTTAAAAACACGAGTATTTAAGCATTATAATGCGTGTCTAATAAATGAATAGATAGTCCGTGCAAATACTATTTATATGATGTTTAATTATACCCTATACCACTATGTGGTTTGGGTATAATGACTTTGTGCTGCTGTTTGTAACAACCAAAAATATTTGACCTACACCCATCTTTAGTTATACCGATCGAATCAGAATCACTATCTGATTCGATTTAACGATGTCCGTCCGTCCGTCCGTCCGTCCGTCCGTCCGTCCGTCCGTCTGTGTGTCCATGTAAAGCTTGTAATCAAACTGCAGGTCGCAAATATGAACATATTTTGATGAAATTTGGTATTTGATCTTTTATCGGCCATGGGATGAACGCTATTGAAATTGGTGAGAATCGGTCCATGTTCAGACCTAGCCCCCATACAAATGACCCCTATGAAATCAACATATATTGCCATAAGATCCAAATTATCATACAAATCTTAGTCAAATTGGGTTTGTATGTATATATTGCATCCACTAATCAGTAGTCCAAAAATGATCCCTATTGGATAACTCTTAGTCATAGGCCCTATATAGAGCTGCTTCCCGATCTTTACTTAAATCTATCAAAAAACAAAAATATTGCAGATTCTTCTCAAATTTTGTTTGTATATATTTTTGCAAAATACAAGGGACTTTACCAAACATGGTCAGGATCGGTCCATTTTTGGGCCTAGTCCCCATATAGATATAGTATCCGATATGAACTTTTTCATATCTGCAGCCGAAAAAATTAATAAAAATCCCACTCAAATTTGGTTTATGCTTATTTTCTATATCCAGTTAGTTGGGCCTGAGAGATAGGGTCTCTAAACGCATGGTATAGGGTATCGTATAGTCGGTCTAGATCGACTATAATTTTCTTATTTGTTTTTTTATGGTTCTTTTGTATCAAATATGAAAAACCTACAAAAATTGGAAAAAGAGCGTCAATTTTTTTGCCACCTTTTTTAACCCCTAAATATGAGATTGGGTCAGTTACTTTTTTGTCTTCTATAACATATCAAAATTTCATCGCTATCTTAGGGTGCATCTAAGGAGACCTTCCTTATTAGTTGATAAAAATCTTTTCTATTTGATAATATTTGTTTGTGTTTTGTTTAATGTCACCTAAAATTTTAAAATGTTTTATATTTAAATATTCATTATACCTTTTCCTCCTTTACGGTTCGCAAATGGTAGTTTTAATTTGTAACGACCAACTTTTGCTGAAAATGTTACAGAAGTCTTACCTGTAAATAGAAAATGAAATAAAAAGTTGATTAATTTTCAATTGTTTTAAAAGAAAATCTTTTATAACAAAGAAATTTTCTGTTAGAAAAACTTTCACTTTATAATTTTCATCGCAATTTCTTGCTTTCGTGTACCATGAAAATTTCATAATTATTTTTGTGGAAGCTCTAGTAAATAACTTGTGTGTGTGTGTGTGTGTGTTTGTGTGTGTTTGTATGTTTGTGTGTGGCACAGTAGCATAAACGCCCACTTCATAAAGTCATGAGTAGTGCATTTGATGGTTTAATTTAATTTAATAATTTATAATTAAAGCTGAATGCCACAACAGAAACATATTTGAAGATAAAATGATAAATGTTACCAACAAAGGCACTAATCCAGTTGGAATTTTCATTCTGAGATACAATCGAGAAGGTCGAATTTAATGAAATAGTAATTGATAAATATATTTATTATTTATTCTTGCTTTTTTTTAAGAGACATTTGACTAATAAATAAAACAAGTCATTAATTGTAATTAATCTTATATTTTTTATGTTATATTTATGAAGCTTGTTTTAAGGAACTTCTGTTTTATAAAGACATATCCCCACTGGACTTTTATTCTTGTAATCTTTTTTGTGTAGCTGCAACTTTTTTTTGTAATATTTTAACGATTAAACTTAAACTATGAGTTAATTATAAAATTAAATTCTCTGTTCAGTTAACTATAAAACTACAATGCAGTCAGTGGAAAATTATGATGATGACAGAGAAAATGTTAAACTATTTCTCTTTAAGAAAGTCATTAAAGCTCTATGAAGTGAATAAAAATATGCACCTGTGTTAATAGACTAATTTGTTAGTGTCCACTAAACTCAGAAGAAAAGAAGTATTCTACATTGTCAGATTTTTTATGACTCAATAATAATTTTTATTACGAGTATAAGCTCAATGTGTAGGACAGCATTTGATGATTTGGCAAATATTTGTATACATTTTCGATTATCATTGTAGCTTAAATCACTCTGTGGTCAGGGCCTTACGAGTGATGCCCTGGTAATATAAGGAGTGGGATCGAAAAATCTTAACATTTGTACATAAAATGTAATAATAGGGATACCATTGAACCTAGAATTTTTATTTTTGATGTGTAAACATCTATACGTGCAGGGGGGTAAATTTATATTTCACAATACAATCACAAAAACAGCGTAACATGTGAGCACACATGTTACGCTGTGAGCCGTAAGACAAATCGGTGTGACTTATGATTGCATTGGTGAAAAAATTATGATATAAAATTGTTTCAGCTAATTCAACAACCCTTTGCTGTAAAACGACAAAAATTTCACAATATAAACGTATAACATATACATAATTCAACAACCCCACAAGTATAACCAGAGTCCCTGCAGTTGTTTGCAATAAATGGTAGATGACGCTTTCTGTTTGATTTTTAAAAATTGACGGAAAAAAATCTTTAATTACTAGATGTTTACACATTCCCCCTGTGATCGGACTCATATGATTTTTTTATTTAATTGGAATTATATTAGAGCATACAAAAAAGAAAACTTTTATAGCACCATTCACTACTTATGAACTAATGGACCTTTTCCGGAAACCTTTCCCTTAGAGATTTTATAGCCGTTTCTTTACTTTTTTGGAACAGATGAAACAGCTTTTTTGTGCTCTTCAACTTCAATTTTCACAAGAGTGCAATATTTCTGCACTGGCCTAAACTCCAGACAGTTCGGAGGATTTACCTCCCTTGGTACAGAAGCCAGGTTTTTATTCTTTTCCTACGCAAGGGCTTTCTTCCCGTAGTGACGGGATGCCAAATCGGCCCAAAAATGTGTGATCTCATTATATTGACTAATGAAAAGGACGAATCTCTTTTGCAAATACTAATAAATATAAATTTCGGGATTTATAAAGCCCATTGTAATAAAGTATTTTTTTGTCCGCAACAAAAAATTTCTTACCATGAAGCTGCGAAAAATCTGCAAGTACATACATTTATTTGTCTATTATGCAGCAGGAGTATTTATTTATATGAAACATGATTTCAATTTCCGTGCTTTGTTTTTTCCTCAAAATTTTCTGCAGCGTTCCTGTTTGAAACTTTTTGTTTGAACTTTGTATATTTCCTCACCATTTTAAACAAACTAGCACAAATGAACAGGGTTGTCGTATTATCTAATATATTTTTCTAAGATAACTTGGTAAAAAAAGAATTCAAATAATGCTTGTGAAGAAAGTTAAGGAAAAACGTGTGTTAAAATTTTTTGATCTCACTTCCTAATTGTGATTTGATTGCTATTGAGCTCTTTACAACATACTTTCTATTTCTATCTTCCGAAACCAGGTTTTCTATCAATAGTAAAACTCTCCTGATACTTTCTAATTAATTACAAACAGTTTGACGGCAGACCTTTGAGACTTTGGTCAATTTTTTGTAGGATCAAGTTGAATTTTATTGAAAATATTTAATAATTTTAACACATGCCTCACACATTTTAATCAAACTAACACAGATGAACAGGGTTGTCATTAAACATAATGACTGGCATATGTGTCAAAGATAACTTGGTAAAAAATAAAAAAAGAATTCAAACAATGCTTGTGAAAAAAGTTGAAAGGAAAAACGTGTGTTAAAATTTTTTGATCTCACTTCCTAATTGAGATTTGATTGCTATTGAAATTAATGCAAATCTACTACTAATATCCTCTTAGAGTTGGAGTTATGCTATTCTAAGTTCCAGGTTAATAAATATATCTTGGTCAATTGCAGTTGGTGTTATGTTAATTTTATCACAAGTTCAAACATACCGATATTTAATAAAATTGATCTAAAGACTTACAAATATGATATGCTAGTAAACCCAATGACATTAATAAATTTTAGAATTACGCACAGTTTTAGTACTATCCTGAATTCCAGACGTATGATATTTTAGATTTACTTTGTCCACTTTATAACTAAGCACACAACGTTTCAAGGCTCTGCTATCACAATACTTTAGATATTGATATTTGCTTTGTTTGTGTGTTGCTATGCCCTCTAGTCTGATTCTAACCGTTTTTGACACGACTATTCACATTAATAACTTATGAAGTCACACAAAGTTCCAAGTCTCTCAATATTATAGCACTTCATATATTTTTCTTCGTATGTAAGGTTACACGCCCAGTGTTTTGATCCCGTCCATTTTTAGTTCATAACTTTCCAGATAATTTACTTTTTTTGGGAGGCACTTTTAGTACATCTACTCAATTAATAACTGACCTAGACCTCTGATATCATACTATTAAAGATGTGTAAGATAGATATTTACAATATAGAAGATGTGCCACGCCTACTGACCCGATCGTACCTGTTGTAGGCAAAACTATTCTAACTAACAATCTATATAACAACACAAAATTTCGCTACTCTAATCCGCATATTTGATATTTCTATTGGAAGTGTCACGTCGACTTGTTATACGAGGGCTGTCCCAGGACAATCGGACCTGACGTAGAAAACAACAAATTTGGGAAAATTTTCTTTATTTCTCAATATAATCTCCTTTTTACCAACTATAATCAATAACTTCGATACCCTGTTAATAGTAAGAACTGTCTAACTCCTTAAAATAGCCATCAGCCATGACTCCACAACTTTGTTGTTGGTAAATCTTTTACCACCGAGCCATTTTTTCAAGTATGAAAATAGAAAATAATCAGAGGGAGCTAAATCTGGCGAATAAGGTACGTTGTGAACCAATTCAAACTTTAATTTCTGGATTTTGGCAATTGCCAAAGTGGATGTATGCTATTTTTTCTATAATTTCATCACTTAAATGCTGCAATTAATGAGCAGAATACTCTAGTTTTTGAAGATAATCAATAAAAATTATAACATGCGCATCAAAAAAAAAAAAAAAAACGCTATTACCTTGCCTGCAGATATAATTGTCTTCGCCTTCCTTGGACACGATTCTAACACTTCAGTCCACTATTTTGACTATAAAAACACTTTTCACCAAAGTATTTTTTTTAACTACTGCCGCCATCTATACGTCAGGTCGGTTATTCTTGGACCGCCCTCGTATCAAAAAATTAAATATTATATTCTATTATTCCTTCCAGATGGGCAAGTAGGCCCTGTGATAATTTCAGGAGATTGGCCACAAGGTGTAAGTCCCTATAAACCCCAAACAGACGGCATATACTAGATTTTAGTCAATTTATTTGTATATGTTTTTTTAACATCTATAATATTAATAGGCAAGCCGATTTCTTGTGACCAATGTAACTTTGTCAGTTTTAAACCGATTTTGACCAAACATACCTCATTTGAAAGGTATTTCTTCTTAGCTGTCCACCAGATTTACAGATTTGCACCGTCTGCAACAGTTTTTTAAAAGTAAAATTGATTTAAAGTTGCTATTAATACATACATAAAATTATACAATGCTGTGTGTATGTTTATAAAAATTGGTAAAGTGTTTGCCAAAATTGGATATGTTGAATTGAAAAATAATTTTGGACATAAACCAATAACAACAATAACGCAATCGAATTTTATTATAATTATTGCATATCACACGCCCTGTGTTGAATTGTGAATTGCCTAAAATTAACATACCTTTACGTGGCAATATAAGGTGGTTCAAATACCTTTAGGCTCTTATTTCTGTGTGTTCAACAAATATTTAAATATTATTAAAAATAAATTTAATGAAAAAAACGTCGAAAGAAATAAATTGAATGAAAATATAAAATTTCTTAGAATTTGAACTCGAATTTCGAGGGCTTGGCTCCACTAGTTCATATAAATGACCTCACTTGAAATTGTCGTGATACATTAATCACATCCGGAGTGAGCAACAAATTTATTACAGTATCACTCAAAATTAATTTGTACTTTACGATTCCTTCAGGAGGGTTGGGTCTCTTAATTTAGGGTCCTCTAAATAATACTATTTATAACGAACAGAAAGTTCATTTCGCACTTTTACGTGAGCAACAAATAGCGTTGCTTATCCAGAAATAGAGTTATAATGAAGAGTTCGGCTATCTACTGCTTACTAACCAATTTTTGTTGCAATGTCCTACTTGATAGGTCTCTTTTCAACGCTTCTTTTAGAGCACTTATGTCCATAAACTTCAATTAACTGTAAGTAAATTAGATTAAAGAACTACCGTATTTACTATTTAACTCCATTTTCGAAAGTATTAAATAGATCTTAAGAAGCGCTACGATAATCCAGAAAGGAAGGTGCTGCACCCTTTTAGCATACTCCAACGACTTCATAAGTTTATTTGCAGCTTTAAAGGTTCGAAAGGCATTACCTTAAATATTGATGAAATATTGCATTTCGTTTTCGTATTTCAACATTTTGAGTTAGATTTTTTAATTAGCAATTTTTTAACAATAAAAAAATATATAATTGGCCTTCCCAGTGGATCTAACAGGCCCTGTTTATGAGTATCGTATACTCAGCCTAGATCGACTAAAACTTCCTTACGTGCTTTGTCTTAATGATATTTTGCTTTTATTTTTAATAAAAAAACATCCGTTCCAAAGGCAGAGCTGAATTAAATTGAAAATCTTAAGCGTGTCGTGGGTTTCTTCCGTCAAACTATTATTTATGCTTCTTTAATTGTTATTTCTGTTTTCCAATTTTATCTATTATAAAAGTCATAATACTCGTACTATACAAAAAATTAATGACTGTATATCATGATATCAGCATTTGGTGTTTTCAATTATTGGATGTGGTAAAAAGATATTTCGTATTTTCTTTTTATAAAAGTTGTTAATTTTGTACTTCTTTTTCACCTGTATTTTTTAGTTTTATAAGACTTTTGGTTCTTCGCAAAAAATTGATACCTTCCAAATGGAATGTGTGTTGTAAATTTTTTATTTCTACTAAATGGAGTCCTTGCTTATTTTGCCTTTTTCCAAAACCAGAACAATAAAATTTTCGAGGTTGTATTTGGGAACGTTTAAGGCCTTTCTAATGGACCCGCTGCTTATATAAACTATTCATAAATTACTGAAGTGTGGAAATGGGGGGAAAAGACAAAAGTAAGATAATAACGAATCAAATCAATTGATATTTTGGATTTTGATGCTACAGCGCTGCACATTTGATGAGAGACTGTCAAAAATCTGTAACTTTTGAAGGAGATAAATATTTAAGTGCGGTTAAAGTGGAAATCAAGTTAAGAAATTAATTTTTTTTAACAAGTAGGAGTGTTAAATTCAGTTTTGTCGATATTTGTAGAACGTGACTTTTTGAATAAAAAAAAAAACCCTGATGGACGGTAGAATGGACGGGTATCGCATTGGTAACACGTATTACTTTTAACTCATAATCAAACATCATGAAAACAAAAACCAAAATTCGATACGAAATTAAATTTTATTTTTAAAAAATTATTTTTCAAATTCAAACGAAATTACTTATATAAGGGTGGTCCACAACTCATGCATGATTTGAATTAAACAGAAAACACAGTTTTAATGGTGCGTGGTAGAGAAGAAGAAAGCATATATTTCAAAAATTCATAACTACACTGTATTCATAATCGGACCTGTTTCTGGCATTTCAACCTTCATCAGCGATTTATTGAACATTGTGATAATTGTTATGTTATAATTGTTTCTATATGATTGTTTCTATATGAAATTTTTCTACTTATTATTTTAATAAATCACAAAGTACACATGATAGGGTTATGTATGGAACAACACATCGTTCAAATGGCCTCCACTGCTTTGCTGGCACAAAAGCCTTCTTTTGTCGAAATTTTCCATGAATATTTTGCATAAATATGACTAAATTTCGTTAAAACACGGGTACCAAGTTCTGACAACGAAGACGAGATAGTACACAACAAAGAAATATCGCATGCAGTAACTGAATCGTTTCACGGGCTGTGTGGCATGTGGCACCGTCTTGGTGAAACCACATATCGTCCACATCAATATCATCCCATTTAGTTATAATGTCGCGAAATAGAGCACCAGTCACTGCTTGACTAACCACATGTTGTCCAATGATGTCTCCAACGCAAAATCCACGCCAAACAGTATCACATTGGGATGCATTTATTTTCCGACAAACGCAACTTCGACAATTTTGACCACTAACGAAGCCATAAAGGTGAAAATGTACTTGATTGCATAGGATGATTTTGTTCGAAAAATCAGCATCCATTGTTTGAAATATAGTTTAACAATGAAAACGCATTGTTCAATCATGTTAGCTATCAAACTGTGTTTTTTTCTTTTGTTTGCCAACATTATATTGCACAAATGGCGGAAAATTCAAATAGGGCGTGAATTTTGGGACACCATTTATATTTAATTATTGCTTGATCGATCAACAAAAATATTTTTACATTTTTAACCGACCAAAATTTGGATAAATTTCAGCGGATGATGGATGATTTATCAATCAATCAATTTATCAGTACGACATATTCCATACAAAATTTTGATCAATCCATACAATATCCTTTTGAAATTTCCAAAGCTTCTTTGATAATAAATGTAAATTTCCTTAACAACATCACTATTTTGAGTAACATGAGAACACTGAAAAATTCTTTTGATCCTGGTCCTGACGGAATACCAAATAATATTCTTAAGCACTATGCTGACTCCCTGTCCTATCCATCATCTCTATGGAAAGAATCTTATATCATCCCTTTATATAAATCAGGCAATAAGGTCAATGTGTCTAACTACAGTGGCATCGCAAAATTGAGTGCAATCCACAAACTTTTAGAAAAAATTACAACAGACTCGTTAATCTTTCGTAGATCTCGTTCTAAAATCACCAACATGCTGGAATTCACTACAATTATAAATGACGGAATTCTATGGGTTTCAGTAATTCTTTAGTTTTCTGGTTAAAATGTTATTTAACGAACAGATCTCAGCGGGTTAAATTTAGAAACGCTGTCTCTAAAAAAATCGAAGTGTTTTCTGGTGTTCCATCAGGAAGTCATCTTGGTCCCGCACTTTTTACTTTATTTATCAACGATCTTCCTTCTGTTATTCAACACTCTAAAATTCTCTTATACGCTGATGATGTCAAACTATTTTCCTCTCTTCAAAATTACTTTCAACATTTTTTGCTACAATCCGATTTAAATAATTTTTGCAGATGGTGCAATGTAAACCTTATGGAGTTCCATATAAAAAAAATGCAAGCACATATCTTTTTACAGATGTAAAAATCTACATACTACTTATTTTATGAATGAAAGTGAATTGGAATCGGATGATATATTCTCAGATCTTGGCATTTTATTAGACCATTGATTAACTTTTCGTCCGCATATATCTTCAGCAATAAACAAAGCTTATGGCGTTCTTGGATTTATGAAGCGATGGAGTAAAGAATTTTCTGACCCACATGTAGCCAAACAGCTATATACATCCCTGATTCGTCCCATCCTGGAATACGGTTCTATAATATGGGATCCGTGTTACATTATTCATATAAGTTTTGTAGAATGTGTCCAGAAACAATTTCTTTTATTCTTTCTACGTGAACTCCCGTGCCTTACCTCTTATGAATCCAGACTTGCTCTAATCAAGTTACCGACACTGAAAAGTCGTGGAAAAATGCTTAGCATTTCCTTTCTAATCAGTTTATTCCACGGCGACGTTGACCCCTATTACTTGTTAAGTAGAATTCAAATTAATATGCCATCGAGACCTACAGGAAATTTTGAGCTCTTAAATATTAACTATTTTCGATTTAACTATGCTAATAATGATCCATTTCGCCGGTTATGTGAGAAATTTAATGGAATTTACCACATCATAGATTTGTCCGAAAATAACGAATCTTTGAAACGTAATATTATTCTTCATCTAAATAATTAAATCTTCATTATTTTATTTGTTATATGTACACTAAATATATTAGTCTGTAAGGAGATTTTTAATTCCATAGACTTTAAATAAATAAATTATTTTTTGTTTATTTAAAAAAAAAAATTAAAACCCGAATAAGTGAAAACCCTAGTATTAGTAAATCATATAAAATATTTGTTAACCATACATTTCATGATCCAGCTTATAAATCATAATTTAGTCTAAAGGAATACTGGAGTTGGTAATACAATAAATACTACCTCAGCGGTAAGGGTTATTCCTTGCAATTTTGGCTGTTCATCAAAAATGGTGCTGTTCTCCCGCTTCCTGGACGTCTTTATTCGTCCTAGTTTAAAATATTTCTGAGATGATATTATAACGAACATTTCAAAGCGAAACTATTTTCTCCATTTTATCAACATTCCAATTTGACTTTAGCAAAATATTTGCAAGAAAAATTCCATTCCTTCCTTGTTCTGTTTAAGATCGATTGATGATGGTAATATTAATATGAATTTTAAAAAATATATTTTATTGAAAAACTTTAAAATAATCAAGATGCCGTAAAACATGTTTTTTTTTCTTATTTATTTATTTATTATTTATTTAATTATTTTTTTATTTATTTTTTTTTTTTTTTATTTATTTTTTTTTTTATTTATTTTTTTTTTTTTTTTTTTTTTAAATACGAATAACGTTTATCCCCTTACCCAATTATGTGTATTGGCATTAGTTGTTGCATTGCCTCATAATAAAATGTATCTGCTTCATCTTCTTCTTATGATTAATATCATTATATTTTTGTTTGTCGGTTATATAACACAAGTTAACTTGTACATTTTATTTATAACTATTTTTTGAAAACTGTAATTAACTTTATAAAAAAAAAATGGCATTCATTCATTGTAGACAAAATGTTTTCCCCTTCTTTCATTTACAACAATTACTTGTACAAGTATGAAGAAACTGTTTTTGTTGTTCATTTGTTGGTTGTTACAAATTATTTTAAGAGTAAAAGCAGTTTTTGATATGGTTTATTAATTGTCAATAGGAAATACACATTTTCTTTTAAACGCAAGAAAATTGAGATTAATTTCAAACTTTATTATCTTTTCCGGGTAATTATTATTAATTTATTAAATGTTATCCATTGCCAGCAATGATTCTGAACTATTAGAAAAAGCTATAAGAAAAATAACGGTGAACATGTTTTAGATTTAACTGTAAACCTAATTTTTTTAATAAGTATTTTTCATTAGATTTCGATTTATTTAAAAATTTTATAATAAAAATACTAAAAATGAGTGCTGGTAATATGAATTTTGCTAGCAGATGTCATCTTCAATTCATGTTCCGAGGACCATAAACTTCCTCAAGAGATAGATTTTGTATCTTCTCATCTTTTGTCGTAATGTTCTAAATTCATGGAAATATATAATTTCATATGAGCCATATGAGCAAGGAGCCCAGCAATTAATAAAACACATATTGTAGCTACTTTTATTTCCATTTTCCATATTATTTATTAATAAAATCATTTTGTTTTGAATTTGCAAAAATATTTCCATGGTCCAAATAATTTCCCTTTGTGTGAGTATAAGTGTTATATAGATGTATATAAAAGTGTCATACACCAGCAAATTATAGGAAATTATTATAGCAGTTGAAATTTTCCTAGCAGAGATGACATATATGCTTATAATAGAACATTTATGAGAGCATCGGTACCTTTTTATTTATTTTATTAACTAGAACTTGGTGTTCAAATAACTCAATCGTTGCAATTTATTTAAAATAAATTGGACAATTAAAATACATTTATAATATTTTGAAATCCATATAGACAATTTAATACAACAAATAACAAATAATGCAAAAATGTCTGCACTTTAAGTGCAAGGCTGTTTTTTATGTCTCGCTTGTTGTTTTGATTAGGGACTTTTTACCAGGGCTAAGGAGTCGGAGTTGGAGTCGCAAAAATTAATAGCGGAGTCGCAAAAATTACTAGCGATTCAGACTTTGACTCCCAAAAATATTAAACTTAAAAGTCCTACTCGACCAAAAATTATTAAATTAAGCAACAATTACACATTATCGGGGTTAAACCAAATTATCTCCGCAGATGAGGTCAGAATCAAGTCTGTTTTGGCATACATTTTCAAATATAGTTTACAAGGCAACATTTTTTTCCCCAAAAGTTTGAATTCTTGAACCACACTGATGTTTGTTCCTCATTTTTTGGGTATAATGTTTTGGAATTTAATTTTTTGCTGTTTGTTGCTTCCTCGATATAGATAAGATTTTAAAGACACATAATCTACAGTACTTATTGCCATTTTCAAGTTTTTAGCAATAACAATTAATTGCCTTCATCCAAAAACATTAATCTTTGATCAGAAACAATCCTTCAAAACTAAACACAACTTTTGGAAATTAATGAATATTTCGCTTTAAAAATTCGATCCTTAGTTTTGTTTTCTGATACAAAAATTATATCCTTCAAATGTTAAATAAAAATACAAATATTTATATCTACTAGCAGAGCCCAGCACTCCAAATTCGAGTGCAAATTCTAGGAAATTTTATTTTTTCATTCAATTTTTCTTTGAATATTTTTATAATCTATCACCCCTGTTCTTGAAATCACTATCACAAAAAAAAAAACTCGTAAATGAAAAAATTCTTAAATTTACGAGTTTTATGCTGTTTTACTTCACAAAGAAAAGGTTTTGTGAAATCAAAACAAATGCCCTTTTTTTCTACTAAAAAAAATTAGACATTGGTTTTATGAAAAAAACGATTTTAAAAAAAGGTCTACATTTTCCGCTGATTTAGAAAAAAAACTCGTAATCACTGGTTGATGTTAATAAAACACACTTTTAAGGTGCGTTCAGACTACGCAAATATTTGACCAAATAAGCGTAACCCCTAATTTTATGAAAGTTTTATTCAATCTTACATGATATATAAAAGATAAAATTAAGTTATGTTTTATTATATTAGTAATATTTAATATATTTAACTATATTCTATATCATATATTGTATAACTTAATGAAAATTATACAAGGAAAATTATACATTATTTAGTGGTTACGCTTATTTGGGCAAACGTTTGCCTAATGTGACCGAACCTTTAGAGATGATTTTCTTCTACAACTATAATAAAAACTTTTTATTTGCACAATATATTCTTCATTAGAATTTTTTCAATTACAACATAGATTCTTTATGCACTTATTATTACAAATAAAGGAATTTAAAATAATCACCCCTGTTCTTGAAACCACTATCACAAAAAAAAAAAAACTCGTATATGAAAAAATTCTTAAATCTACGAGTTTTTTGCTGTTCTCTAATTTCAATAAGAATATTTTTTCTCGTTTTAATTCACATAGAAAAGGCTTTGTGAAGTCAAAACAAATGCCCTTTTTTTCTACTAAGCAGGTCTTAAGAGATAAAAAAAATAATTGATATTTAAACTTTAACATGTTTTTTATTGATCCTTGTAATTATTTTAAAAAATTAGACATTGGTTTTATGAAAAAAACGATTTTAAAAAAAGGTCTACATTTTCCGCTGATTTAGAAAAAAACTCGTAATCACTGGTTGATGTTAATAAAACACACTGTTAGAGATGATTTTCTTCTACAACTATAATAAAAACTTTTTATTTGCACAATCTATTTTCCATTATAATTTTTTCAATTATAACATAGATTCTTTATGCACTAATTATTGCAAATAAAGGAATTAAAAAAAATTTTTTCATCAAATCACATATTTTTTATTTATTTTTTTTTTGCATATGTTCGAAGCAGTAGTGATGCCAGTCAAATCCAATTTATTTGAAAATCGAAAATTTTTTTGGTGATGCCTAACTTTTTAAAAATAGAAAAGTCATTTTTATTGAATGAAATTGAAGAACAAAAACAATTAAATGAACAAATATGTTGTTACTTTAAAAGAAAATATTTTTCTTTATACTTTTTCTATAAACTTAAGAAAAAACATGCACAAAATACTTAAAAGTTTTTTGTGAAACTGAATAAAGAACCATATGGCACCTCGGTTTCTAGATAACATATGTTCTTAACTCAAACATATGTTTCCATTAAATTCAAGAAACGCAAAATTTCAATTTCATGTGATTTTAAATTTACTCTTATTCAAATAACAACGTTTCAAGAACAGGGCTGAATATTTCACTCAAATAACATATTTTTATTTTCTTTTTGCATATAACTGCCACAACTTTGTTTATGTTCGAAACAGTAGTGATGCCAGTCAAATCCAATTTATTTGAATATCGAATTTTCTTTGGTGATGCCTAACTTATTTCAAAAAGAGATGTCATTCTTAATTGAATGAAAGTGAAGAACAAAAACAATTAAATGAACAAGTAAAATGTTATTTTAAAAGAAAATATTTTTTTTCTTACTTTTTTTTATAAACTTAAGGAAACACATGCAAAGATTAGTTAAGGTTTTTTTGTGAAACTGACTAAAGAACCATATGGCACCTCGGTTTCTAGATAACATATGGTTCTGAGCTAAACCATACGTTTCGTGCCATTGGAAATAAAAAAAAATGATTTCGAAAAATACTTCGAAAAAATAAAAAATTTGTGTTTTCAAGAAACCCAAAATTTCTATTTCATGTTATTTTAAATTTATTCTTATTCAAATAACAACGTTTCAAGAACAGGGCTATATATATATGTGAATTTTGAAGTAAAATTTATTAAATTTCATTATAAATATTTGATGAACACACAGATGAAACCAGAGCTCCGAAATCTTCACTCGAATTCGAGTAGAGAGTGAAACTCGCTCGAATTCGCTCGCGAGTACTCCTGCGAGTGAAAAAAAAATTCGAGTATACTCTATTTTTCTATGCTACTCGAATAAGAGCGCATATGCTTTGCTCGATTTTAAGAGCGAGTAAAATACGCTCGAAATCGAGCAGATTATACTCTTGCCGAGTACTCTAGTCTTTACTTTTTTCATAGTTTTATTTTATAAAATATATTTATGTATATATATAAAGGAATGAATGAATGAATGTATGTAATTATGTATGCTTGTATGTAGTTCTTTGAAGTTAATTACACAGCTACATAGCACTCGGTAAGAATTTTGCAGTCATAATTAATGACAGTGGGAATTGTATCCTTTAAGGTTTTTTAATATTTTACATTTTTCAATATTTTATATTTTTAAGTGGTTCATTAATTAATTTAAAGCCAAAGAATAAAATGCTTTAAACTGCAAAATGTTCATTCACTACATACATACCTGTAATTTATATTTTTCCACTCGATTTCACTCTTAAGAGTAAACTCTCACTCTATTTCGAAGATTTTTACTCCCACTCTTAATTTTTAAAAAGAAGTACTCGCGAGTACTCCCACATAATATAAACGAGTGGAGAGTAAACTTTTTGTAATACTCGTACTCTTCGAGTACTCTTCTTCGCGAGTATTTTTCACTCGCGAGTAAAATCGAGTAAATCTGAGCTCTGGATGAAACATAATTGGGATTGTAGATAAATAATAAAGGTATGCTAATGAATTTCAATTCACAATTCAACACAGAGCGATTAAAATGTACTCTTTTTTGAAACCATCAATAATAAACGCAGGGGCGATGAATTGTGAATTGGCTAAAACTGATTAGCATACCTTAAGTCTCTTATAAAATTATTTATTATAAATATTTTATTTTATTTAATTTAATATATGTTTAACACATATTATATATAAAGTAGCAAATTCCTGCTCTCGAAATTCGAGCGCAAATTCTAGGAAATTTTTTTTTTCATTAAATAAAGACCCTAAAGGTATGCTAATTTGCTATAGCCAATTTGCAAATCAACACGAAAAACAAACTCATTTTTATTACAAACACATTAACAAATTTAATAAACACACACATAGCATTGTATAATTTTATGTATGTGTTAGTAGCAACTTTAAATGCAATTTACTCAAAATAAAGGAAAAAATTTAAAAATCTGTAAATCTGCAAAACGGTTAAAAAGAAATACCTTTCAAATAATATACGTTTGGTCAAAATCGGGATAAAACGGTTGAATAAAACATCGGTCACAAGAAATCGCCTAGCCTATTAATATTATAGATTTTATCATTCTGCACTTCTCCTCTAAATGAACTATAATATAACTATACCAAATTTCAGGTTCTTCCGTGCGAGCATTTTAATATATATCTATTTACAAGCCTCTGGACAGAGGTCGATTGCAAAATGACTATATGTCGCCGTTGACAACTTCGGATAATTTAATATTCGGGAAGTTAGTAGACTCTCTGACAAAAGCAGTGCTTTGTAGTCCGAGATTCATACAATTGAATTCAGCTTCAATTCGACTAGAATGGGATATGGATCCATCGTGAAACTGATATTGGTTCAAGGACATAGTGGTATCATGGAGAACGGGTTGGCTGACGAATGTGAATGGAAGCGCTGCGAATTGGAGAAGGGACAATTAACACTGGTCATTTAATCAAACTGCTCTCCTGCACGAAATTTCAGATCCTGTTCCACTTATTAAATCATAAGAGAACTGAAACACAACTTCAATTTGCTGCTCTCTGGACACTATGTACTAGGGCAGACGGTCGAACGAATAGGAGTCATGGGAGAGCGACTGGTTTAACAGCTGATTTAATATGGCAATCCGGCTTCCTTTTCTATTCCAAATCCTTCCTTTATCTTATTTTTCTCTGGAGCTATCTAGTCTTCTGTGCACCCCTGGTATTAAACTAACAACTTAACTATTTAATTGGTGTGTATGTGCAATAATTGATATATGTACGTTAATTTACTTATGATTGATAACAGTACATTTATCAATTCTCAACATTCATTCTTTCTTCTTAACTAGTTTCACTTAAATATAATCCGTTATCAACAGTACAAGAATATTTTCTTCATTTTAAATTGATTGATTTCTTACCGTAACAATAAACATTTTTATAACAAACGTTTTGTATAATTCGCTAGAAATTTTCCATATGCATTTCCTATTTCTACATTAACGATTTAACAATGCCTTTAGGCCATCATAAGTCTAAATAAGTTGTTATTAATATTAATTCTTAAATGTATTGTTCTAGAATATTCCAGCATTGCATTGGAAATGAATAATATGAAGTATTAAGTAATTAACTTAATAAATAATAGATTTAATTTAAATGGAATTTGTGTAACAACGAAGTTAGGAATTTATTACAATTGGATCAATATTAGAAAAAGTTCTAGTTTCTTTAAGCTAGAAATGGTTTATCCGCTTATTCCGGAAATACTGTTATAAAAACTTTTATTCCCTTTTTTAATGGCAATTTGTAATTAAGCATATTTTTTATACATACATATATAATATGTTCGTATTTTCTCAAGCATTGATAACATTCTTTCGTTGAGTTTTTACAATACTATTGTTACCTAAAACTTAATTGCCATAAGTAATTTGAAATTTATTTTAAAATGTGTTCGTGATAACTATAAGTATAATAAAATCTCATCCTTTCAAATATTTTGTTCCATTCATTTAGTTTTATGACCACATGTGTGTTTCTATACATTTTACCACCATTACTGCCAGCAGGTTATTATTTTACATCACTTAGTCAAAGTTTTTAGTTGCAAGTTCCAATTCTTTATTTTTATATTCCTGGATTTTATAACAAATCATCAGTCTTGCTAATAGTGCATTTTAATGAAAAAGAATGTAACATGAAAACATTTATGCAAAGAATTCTTATAGAAAACTGATATTTTGCGAAATGAGATTAAAAAAATTGCAGCATTTATTAAATTAAATGAAATTAATATGAAACATTTCAAGAGAAAGCTAAAATAAGTTACAGCCAAAAATATTTGACGTAGACTTTTTATTATACCGACCGATCCGGAATCACTTTCTGTATCGATTTAGCGATGTCCGTCCGTCCCTATGTCTGTGATCAAACCGCAGGTCACAACTATGAATATATTTTAATGAAATTTGGTACATAAGCTTATATCGGCCATAGGACGAACGCTATTTAAATTGGCGATAATCGCTGGATGCTCAGACCTAGCCCCCATAAAAATAACCCCTATCTGACCAACTTTTCGTAAGATGCAGATTATCGTATATATACATATATGTATATATCGATAGTAGTAGGTGTATGAATATGTGTTATACCCACTATTAAGTAGTTCAAAAATAAACCAAGTATAACCATTTTTAGTCATAGGCCCCATATAAAGTTGATTCCCGATCTTCACTTAAATCTGCGGGTCCGGATGGTATACCAGCACTGGTGCTGAAACAATGCTCTTCGACGCTAGCTAGTCCATTGGCCAACCTTTTCAGTCGTTCGTACCGTGCGGGAGTCTTTCCCGCTTGCTGGAGGGTTGCTAATGTCCAACCAATCTGCTCTGCGCTCTCAAAGGTCATAGAGAGCATGATCAATTTCCATCTTGTCAATTACATAGAGGCTATGACTTCCGTAGAAATCACATTCACAATTTTGGTGAAAGTAAAGTGGTTGCTCTAGATATTTCTAAGGCGATCGATCGCGTGTGGCCAGCTTATTGCATTTGGGGTCGGTATTGACTTCTCTCGATTTATATCGAGTTTTTCAGAGACCGCACAATACGTGTTCTTATTTATGGGTTCTCATCTAATGAGTTTCAGCTTAATGAAGGGGTACTCCAAGGTTCCGGTCTTTCTCCTTTTCTTTTACATATCTTTGTAAACGACCTTCTTGGTTAAACTTTTAATTCTATATACTCTTTCGCAGATGACAGCAACATTTGTCATTCCAAGCCTTTTGGAGGTTGGGGGTAAAAGGCGGACAGTGAATCACACACTCAATCAAGACCTGTTAACAATCTCCGAGTGGGGTAAAGCGAATAGGGTTGATTTTAATGCGCAGAAGACTCAATGTTGTTTTTTGACCCATAGGGCTATGGATTCAACAATGTCACATGTATATATGGCTGGTATAGGTATTGAGGAATCGGATACTCTCATACTCTGGGTATGAGAATTCAATGTGATGTTCGTTGGAACGAGCATGTTTTTCAAGTGTCGAAAGAAGCATTCAAGTGTCTTGTTTTTTTAAAACGGTGCAAAAATTACTTCACTCCTTCTGATCTCCTTAATATCTATAGCAGTTACATCCGACCGAAAATGGAATACAACTCCCATATAGGGGCAGGAGCTTCGTAGTCTATTTTGGAGATACTGGGCCGTGTACAAAGGAGGGCGTTGATGCTCATTAATGATAATAGGGTATCCAACTCTATTGACTCGTTGGAACATCGTCGAAATGTGGGCTGTGAAGCACTGTTCTATAGATACAACCATAGGAAATGCTCTTCTGAGATTAGCGAACTCATTCCAAGTGCTCGAGTTTCAGTTCGCTCAACCCGCTTCTCTATTATACTATACAGAGGAAATTCATTTATCAGTCTAACTAGCCGTATTTGTAATAAATACAGTTAAAATCTAATAAAATTTAAGTTAAATATCCACAAACACTACTCCCTCTCTCGTCCTTCCCATAACCTATTTTCCTGAACTCAACACAATGCACTGCATTTATAGGGGAAATCCCCTGAATGTTGGTTAACAAAAAAAAAAAAAAGGAATCTATAAAAAAACAAAAATATTGCACAGGTTTTTCTCAAATTTGGAATTTATATATTTTTGCAAACAAAGAGACCTTACCAAATATGGTCGGGATCGGTCCATTTTTCGTCCTACTCCCCATATAAATATAGTGTCCGATATGAACTTTTTCATATTCAAAGGCAACAAAATTAATAACAATGTCACTCAAATTTGGATTATGTTTATTTTCTATTTCTAATTAGTTGGATCTAAGAGATAGGGTTTGTAAACGCATGGTATAAGGTATCGTATAGTCGAGCTAGACCGACTATAATTTTTTTCTCGTTTTCAATTACAAAAGCACGAAAGTGCCTAAAATGTTCGTAATTATCTTATTAATTTTAAACATCATTGTAAAAAATCTAGCCATTATAATGTAAAATCTAGCCTTTTTTGCCACTTAATGTTGACAACCTTGGTTATAGTATTGTGCTTAGAACACATACTCGAATTTAACACTCTTATGCCTATTTTTTTAATTTTCATATAACACCAGTCTGTGAATTTCACTTTCAGAATACTGAACAATTTTGATTGCATTTTTTGCACATTTTTTACAGTGAACTTTGTGCGTTTTTATTACTGGAGAAATCAATCTATAACGTATTTGAAAATCTTAACGCACAGAAATGCTAAAACCATTTCGGCTAAAAATATAATCTACTTGTTATCAAGCTTCTAGTAGAATATTTCCTTAGAGGCTTATTGAATTGCAAAAAATAGTTATTTTTATATGTTCTAATTATCTTTTTTCTAAACTACTAGAAAACGCAAAAAAAAAAGAAGAAAAAAGTTCATATCGGAAGCTATTTTTATATGAAACATACATAAACCAGATATGAGAAAAATCTATGAAATTTTTTTATTTTCTGATAGACTTAGATGAAAATCTGGAAACAACTTTATATGGAGACTAAGCCAAAGAATGGTCCTGCTGGGAATAATTTTGGAGTACTTTATTATGGGTATAAGAATCATACATATACCAAGATCTTTCTGGTAATATGAATCTTATGGCAACTTAAGTCAATCTTATCGGGGCCATTCAATAGTGATATCTTATGATTGACAGAAGCTTATGTGCGAAATTTCATCAAATTATGACCTGTAGTTTGACTACAAGGTTTACATTAACTCACAGACGGACGGAAAGACAGACAGACGGACGGACGAAAACGGCGTAAAATACTAAGATACCCAAAGCGATCTTAGCTTTATATACGTTTGAACTACAAGTGTATCTACATGGCTTGACCAAGTCAAGTTGTTATTGAAAACTATGCCAAGACTCTTTTTTACAATCGCGATTTTCTGATTGTATATCATGTTCAAGAACTGGCTGAAAAGTTTTTTTATGAATAATCAAACATTTTGATTTATGCCGGTTGAGGCAAAGTCCATTTGCATAGCTTTTCAACATTTTTCTCTATGGATCTTACTGGACTACTGAGATACAGCTGAACGTCGTCCGCATACATGTGTATTTTGCAGGGAGATAGTTGTTGTGACAAATTATTGGCATAGACGGAAAAAAGAAGTGGACCCAGAATCGATCCTTGAGGTACGCCACTCGTGAGTGTTACAGGTCTTGGGGTTGAATTATTAACGTAGACAGATTGAGTCCGATTTTTGAGGTATGAATGTAAAAGCTGTGTAGAAGTGGATGAAAAGTTAAAAAAGTGTTTTAGCTTCATACATAGTGTTTGATGGTTTACAGTATCGAACGCCTTTGAATGGTCGAGAAGTACCGAAAAGTTTATATTACCATAATCAAGTTCACGTATTATGTTCGCGGTTAGATTAACCAAAGCTGTAATACAACTGTGGTTAGAACGAAATCCGGACTGCTTGTCAGACATTAGTTGATTTTCGTTTATATAATTGCTCTTTGTAGATGTAGTAGTTTGAATTGGTATTATTTTTGCATATATCCATTTAGTAGGGGAAGAACTTGACGTAATAATGGTGTTCTATAGGTGTGTTATATAAGGCAATATTAATGGCAAAATGATCTTGATAAACTTGGGATGTAAGTTATCGAAACTCACGGCGTTTAATTTTATTAATGAAAAGCTGGATAATACATCAAACTGACTAACACAAGAAAACTCGAATGCAGTTTGTTCAAAAGAGGAGCTATCATTCATAATACTGTTCACTTTTGTCGTCGGAAGATAAGTGAAAATGCTATTAAGTTCGTTTGCATCAATTGGACAGCTTTCATTTTTCTTATTTTTGCCAATACCTATATCTCGAATGGTTTTCCATGTATCCTTGGAGTCAATGGCGGATGAAAATCGTTCGGAATAGTAATTAGTTTTAGCCATTCTAATTTTAGAATAAGCCTCACTTCTAGCAGTGCGAAAGTCGAGTTTCAATTCATTCGTTTTGAAACGTTTCCACCAGGAATAAGCAAAATCTCTCTGCGTTGTATTGATATCAGCTGAAAACCATGGTTTACTCCTTGTGGTAACTTTTTCCTTTTTTAACGTAACTGTATCATCAAAGAGGCTTAAGATATTACGTTCTAAAAACTCCAACTGGTCATCAACAGAAGTCATTTGGTATATTTGGTTCCAATTGAATAAGTTGAAATTTTCATACAACAAACTGTAGTTAAGATTCTTGTAATCAAGATAGGAAATAGAAATTTGATCTTCTAGGTGAAGCTGGAAATCATAGGCTAGAAAAAACAGATCATGTTTAGAAAAACTGGAAGCTGAGATTTGATCATACAGCAGGACTTTCGATGGATAAGCGACAAATATTAGATCAATCAATGTACTGCTGGACGTTGTAAAGTGTGTTGGTGTTGTAATATTCGTTGGTTTAAGTCCTAATGACTGCATACTATCTTTAAACGACGATTCTTTTAGTAGATTCGAATTGAAATCTTCCAAAATTGCTATATCATTGTAAGGCATGGTTAAGATTTCCATTGTGTTCATATTATCGGCAAAAGGTTCACCACGTTTGGGTCGGTAAGCACAGCCAGTCAGCATTTTTCTTCCAGATGATGAGATTTCAACAAAAATATACTCAATTCTGTCATTTTCTTCTGCCTTGCAACGAAAACAACATGTAATAGTATTTTTAACGTATATTGCCACACCACCTCCCCCTCCTCCACTTCTATTAAACCGAAATACTTTATAACCATCTAAGCGAATGAGACTATCCGGAATAGATTCATCGAGCCATGTTTCAGAAGCACCCACTACATCAATATATGATTTTTCGAAAATGAATCTGAACTCTTCAATTTTGCAGATTAAACTTTGTGCGTTTATGTGCCAGAATTGTACTCCTTTCAATAGCAGAATTATACATGTCTCTGTGGAGACTGTGCTTTGTATCCACCTAGTGATGCCTAGAACATTCTTGAAGCTCCTTTTGACTTTTATTTTGGAATCCTTTTTATACATTTGGAATCTCTGAACTATCCAGTTTAATAAATACTCATTAATAACCTTTTAATCAAAGTCCTAGATTCGATGCTTCGTGGAGTACTCCCATTTAACTTTTGTATATGTTAAGTTGGCCTCGGAATTTTAAATTTGTTGAAAACGTTTTTTGAACACTTGTACTCCTAAAACTGATTTTCTTCTTTTAAGCATACAAAGAGATTTTATTTTTATTTTTTACCAAGACTCAGTGTATTATGTTTATGTCAGGAACATAGGTTACGGAAAGGAGGAAAGAGGTATTAGTGCTTGTGGATATTTGACTTAAACTTTATTAACTTTTAACTGACAGAAAAACTTGTATTGCGACTTTATACCAATTACGGCTAGTTTGACTGATAAATGGATTTTCTCTGTAATGCGTTGTGTGGCTAGCTGGACAATAGACCACAATTGGATGTGATCTACTAGAGAAGCAGGTACTACGAACTGAAACTCGCGCACTTGGAATGAGTTCGCTAAAATCAGAAGAACATTTCCCATGGTAGTATCTATAGAAAAGTGTTACTCAACCCACATTCCGACGATGTTCTAACTAGTCAATCGATATACTTCTCTCATTAATGAGAACTAAACTACACAATGAAGCTCCTGCCAATATGTGGAAGTTGTTTTCCATTTTCGGAGAGGGAGAGTGGTATAGGGTTTACGGAGATCAGATAGAGTGAAGTAATTTTTGCACCGTTTTATAAAACCAAGACTCTGGAAATACAACGGACATCATATTGGATTCTCATGCCCAGAATATCTGATTCCTTAATACCTATACCTCCTATGTATATATATGACATTGTAGAATCCAAGGCTTAAAAATGTATGAAATAATTAATTATTAATCATTAAAAAATTATTTTTAAAAAGTAAAAATTGAGACCAGCAATGAATTAATTTAGTTTAAAAAGATGTGGTATGCTATAACTAATGAAAGCATTTTTTTTAAATTTTGACTTAGACCATTTTCACAATTATGGACACATCTTATGGCCTTGGTCATCACAAAAAGAGAGATTGACCACATACAAAAGAGGTCGTCCTTTCTAAATTTATATTAGCGAAATGTTGTTTAATTGCCACTTTTACGACGCCCTCACCTACTTTCGTAGTGTTGGCCAATTCATCTGTTCTCCACCTAAAACTGCTTTAGCTTTTTATCAAACATTTCTTTAACTTTAAAGCAGTGTATTTAAAAAAAAAAGTAACACAGTTGTGTAACTAAATACTCACACAATTTCCAATTGCAATTCATTTTTCTTGTTATACGAGTATGTTGAAAACTTCATTTGTTACCTCTTCATTCAATACACAATGACACTCCTATTGAATGGCAACACCTACCTGCCTTTCTAAAAAGAGAAAAACAAAAAGAAACCAACAACTAATAGCAAAATGTTTGCGAGTTTGTTGAGAACTTCCTGTACGCTTTACGTGCTAGAGGTGCAGTGGATTTTCCGTTAACTTTCAATTACAACTTTTAAAGACTACCATCGTTATATATTTGCAGGTAGGAGTTTGCACTAACGAAATAAAAAAGAAATGAAGCATTCATCATAAAACTTCAATTGATAAATTTTATTATTGTTACGTACGAAAATGGAAGATTACAAATTTAAAGTGTTTAAATCAAAATTGGAACAGAATTGAAACTACAGGCTACGTTTTATATTAATTAATATGTATTTTTAAGAGCAAAGTAACATAATTATTTGTTGCATTGACTTGATTTTATTCAGCCATTTTTTTAAGAAAATATAGAAAGTTTAAGTGAAATTTTTTTTAACAAAAAAACGTTTATTATATCCATGTTAACCTTGTCAAATATTGAATTTGGTTAGACTCGTTTTAGGTTGTTCTATCTAGAGGATGTGCTAACAACTATTTATTCCGCTAAATCATGAATCTTATTTGGTTTACGATTGAAGATTTTATACTTAAAATATCCATCTTAATATTTGTAGATTCCTTAAATTTTTAGATTCTCATTTAAATGAAATTGCCTTCTCAAATAAAGCTAAATTTTTTGGGGCATTCCTAGACAGGGAGCGGAACTTTAGACGTAATTTTGAGTAGCGGAAGAAAATTATGGCCAGTTGCTCATTGGATCGGTGATTACTGCTATTGCTATGCGGGGTTTGCTTTGAGGAAGGCCTATAATCTCAACCTTCTCTCAAGGGTGAAAGGGATGGTTCCTATATGCATCGATGTATTGAACATCCTCTTACACTTAATACCATTGGAGCCTCATCGGATATCCGACTAAGGAGTACACTATAATGCGAGGCTACAATTGTGGCCAGGATATCTTGGTCTGAAAGGATGCCAGGTAGTAGACATGCCACAAATTTTGAGGCAAAGAAGATGTAAATGAAAGAAGATGATGATTGACTGGATCGAAATAGTGAATCCACTACATGGAGTGAAAACTCCGTAGCTTAACAAGGAAAACCCGTTTTTTTTTGGATTTGAAATCAATTATATTATGCAACGTAATCTCCGTTAAGTGAAATACACTTCTTCCAACGATCTTCTAACATATTGATACCCTTTATAAAAAACGATTTGTCAAACTCTTCAAAATATGTTTTCGTCTCTGGTATGACCTCTTCATTTGTGGAAAATCGCTTTCCATGGAGCCATCTTCAAGTTTGGGAACAAATTAGAATCCAGATCTGGGGTCAAATTTTTTGATCGAAATTATTTTTATATTTTGCAAAATACAATACTAAGAGTAATTTCACTCTGTCACAGATAACGAGTTATGGTCCATAGTTAATAGTAAAAGTGAAACGAGGTCTGACGATTGCCCGTTATCTATAAATAATAAACCAAAATATTTAATTTCGAGTGATTTTACTCGATGTTGAATGCGACGATTTATCCCCTGGAAAATACGGGGTCGCTGAATCAATTCGCAATGTAAAGCCTTAAATTTTTCTGAAGCCAAAGCAGATGAATGCGCCGGTGCATTTCATAATGGTACAAGATCTTTTTCTTATTTAAGTGGGGTCGTTTTTTCTTAATTTCCTCACCCAATCTATCCAATAACTCAACATAGTACTTGGCACTTATTGGTTTTCCTTTCTCCAGGTAATCAAGAAATATTATACCACTTGCATCCCAAAAAATACCTTCCTAGTCAATTTTTGAGTCTCCTTCCGCTTGTAACCACTCCGCCGACCTTCTATTGGACTAACGGTGTATAACAATGTCTCATCCATTGTTATAAATCCACGTAAAAATTCAACTGAATTTACTTCAAACATCTCCAAAGCATATTTTAAATCATGAACACGTTTCAGTTTTTGTTCAGCTGTTAAAAATCGCGGCAAGCATCCAGTAGAGAGCTTTTTCATATTTAAACGATCATGTAATATATGCCGAATTCTCTCTGCTGATATCTCTATGAAGCCAGCAATCTCACTCACTTTAATCTTTCGGTCATCCAATGACTTTTCTTCATTTTTCTTCAGTAAGTGCCTCATTTGAACGAACGTGCTCGTACGACCACGATTAAATTCCGAATACCACATTTTAACCTCGGAAGATTCACCATAATGTTTATGAATCCAGTATTTTTCCCACCAAAAAACAATGATTAATCAAAACACGAAATTCTTTGCAATCAAAAGTATTTATAAACAACTATTTGTATTTATTTTTGCCAAATATTTTAAATATTTTAGAATATAACCCATTTAGTTCTAGATTGCACGTCTCCATCGGAGTCTGAAGAGGAATATGTTTTGATGCGCATTAGAAATCAATTTAGAGACAAAAACGATAATGCAAATAATGTAAAACTATTAATATCTTCTGTTTTTTTGCATATTTAAAAAAGATTTAAGCTGTTAAAGATTGAATTCCAAGGCCATACGTCAATAGCAGTACCGCCAAAGCTTTAATTAGCGGCAACACTGTCACAGTTGGAAACGATTATTTGGTAGGAATGTGCTTACAATTAACAGTTAACAAATATGCCAATAATATTATGAATAAAATAGAAAATTTACTGTGGCCAAAATTCATAAAATTTTCTCCCGAACAATCATCCAAATGTGTTGAAGCCTTAATGAGAAAATATAAAATACCTGGTGTGTATTGGCATAGTTTAAAGTCATTTAGAAATATTTTTAAAATTTTTAGTTATTGGATCAGACATATTGGGCCAGACATATCTGTAATATTAATAGGCTAGGCGATTTCTTGTGGATGATGTTTTGTTCTACCGTTTTATCCCGATTTTGACCAAACGTGTATTATTTGAAAGGTATTTCTTTTTAGCCGTTTTGCATATTTACAGATTTTTAATTTTTTTCCCTTTATTTTGAGTAAACTGCATTTAAAGTTGCTACTAACACATACATAAAATTATATAATGCTATGTGCGTGTTTATTAAATTTGTTAATGTGTTTGTAATAAAAATGAGTTTGTTTTTTGTGCTGATTTGTGAATTGGCTATAATTGATTAGCATACCTTGAGGGTCTTTGTTTAATGAAAAAATTAAAGTTCCATAACTTGCACTCGAATTTCGAGGGCTGGCATCTGCTAGTTTAATTTAAGGGTCAAGTGCTCCCGCAATCTTTTGGAAGTGACTTTTCTTTGTACACAATTTTTTTGTCAAGTTGAGGTGCTCCATTACGATATCAGCCATAACTTCCTTTTGCTTGTCGCTTATTATGTTTGAATTTGTCCTGAATATAAAAATCTTCATATTATTTGGAATTTCTTCAAATTACTCGTAAATAAATAATAAACTTTCATTTCAGGTCTTTCTAATATATTAAAAAAATTATTTTTCCTTGTTTTTGTCATGTAAAAAAGTAATAAAATATGTTTACGACAGCTTGATATGGATCGAATTTTTGTTTGTTTCATCTTTATTTAAGTTAACACTACGACTGGTCTATATAGACTAACTAGTTCTATTTACAATATTTAATTAGGGTTACAGAAATATAAGTTTTATTAATAAACTCAATCCGGGTTGAATCGACCTATCAGGTTTGTAGCTAGTAAACCTTCTTGCTAGACCCGCAGTATTAAATAACTCGGGAATTTCTTTATTGGTATGACTCAGTCGCCTTAGTCTGTGAGCCTCAGCATTATGCCTTATTTCTTTGTTTATGGTGCTTAGTTTTAAGTCACGATGAATGTCAGCATTTCTAAAGTCTCATGGGGCATTAACAATATTCCTTAAAACTTTTTTTTTTGGATTTTTGTACTTGTTGTGTGATGGAATCTTTTGCACATCCCCAGACTTGGATTCCAAAGGTCCAGACTGGCTTGTGCAGAATAATTTTGTTGTGTATAGAGAATTCGGAAGTTCTACCTATAAGTCAACTCAATTTGCTGCATTTTATCTCTAGTTCATCTTTTTTCTTTTTGACGTGTTCCTTCCGATGAAGTTCTGCATATCATACCAAGATATTTGGCAGAGCTTATAAATAGAACTTGTATATTATCAATTACAACTGGTACTTTAATTGTTTGCTTTATTGTGAAGGTGATGATGTATGAGCTATTAATGCCCCATCGTTCTGTCCACAGTTGGACGTCATCTAAAGCTTGTTGTTCGGTTGCAATTATGTTGTTCCGTACTGTTGATAACATGACAACGTCATTAGCAAAAGTACCGATCACACAATTCTATTTACTGGCATACCATATGTATATAAAAGGCACAAAATAGGGCCTAGAATACTACCCTCTGGTACATCTGATTTGATAGGGCGAAGACTGGAATACTGATCTTCATGCTTTACTCGAAAGAATCTGTATCTCAAATATGATTCCAGAAGTTTACTATAAATGTTTAGGCAACAGTATATCTAGCTTGTAAATTAGTCCATCATGCAAAACTCCATCGAATTCTTTGGCCACATCTAAGAATACGGGTGAAATACTTATTTATTTTCTAGAGAGATTTCTATTGATGGGTATTTTATGTAGTTTTTTTTTATTTGTTTTTTTTTTTTTATTAATAAACACTAAGGGGATGTCCCCATACAGATGCAGTGCATTGTGCTGATCTCAGGAAAATAGGTTATGGAAAGGAGGGAAGAGGGGTAGTGTTTGTGGATATTTGACTTAAATTTTATTAGATTATAATTGTCAGGAAAGACCTCTGCGGGGAGTTTACTCCACATGCGACTAGTTCGACTGATAAACGAGTTCCCTCTGTAATGCGTTGTGCGTTCAACTGGACAATAAACTACAAACGGATGTGATCTACTAGAGAAGCGCGTAGAACGAACAGAAACTCGGGCACTTGGAATAAGTTCGCTAGTCTCAGAAGAACATTTACCATGGTAGTATCTATAGAACAGTGATACACAACCCACATTCCGACGATGTTCCAATGAGTCAATAGAATTGGATACCCTACTGTCATTGATGAGCATCAACGCCCTCCTTTGCACATGGTCCAGTAGCTCCAAAATAGACTTTGAAGCTCCTGCCCATATATGGGAGTTGTATTCCATTTTCGGTCGGATGTAAGTGTTATAGATTTTAAGGAGATCAGAAGGAGTGAAGTAATTTTTGCACCGTTTTAGAAAACCAAGACACTTGAATGCTTCTTTCGACACTTGAAAAACATCCTCGTTCCAACGAACATCACATTGAATTCTCATGCCTAGAACATCAAGAGTATCCGACTCCTCAATACCTATACCACCCACATATGCAGATGACAATGTTGATTCCGTGGCCCTATAGGTCAACATACAGCATTGAGTCTTCAGCGCATTAAAATCAACCCTATTCGCTTTACCCCACTCATAGATTGCTAACAGGTCTTGATTGAGTGTGTCATTCATTGTCCGCCTTTTGCCCCCAACCTCCAAGAGGCTTGGCCTACAATTAAAGGAAAATGAGTGACAAATGCTGCTGTCATCTGCGAAAGTTTGACCAAGAAGGTCGTTCAGAAAGATAAGGAAAAGAGAAGGAGAAAGAACGGAACCTTGGGGTACCCCTGAATTAAGCTGAAACTCATTGGATGAGACCCCATCAATAACAACACGTAGTGTTCGATCTCTGAGAAAACTCGATATAAATTGAGAGAAGTCATTATCGACCCCAAATGCAATAAGCTTAGATATCAGTGCACCGTGCTACACACGATCGAATGCCTTGGAAATATCTAGAGCAACCACTTTACTTTCGCCAGAATTGCGAATGGATCGACTCCAGCGCTCAGAAAGTAGAGCTAACAGGTCTCCCGTGGAACGATTTCTACGGAAGCCATACTGACGATCATTAAGAAGTGAGTTGGTCTCTAGGTAGTTCACAAGATGGAAATTGATCATGCTCTCCATCACCTTTGAGAGTGCAGAGCAGATTGCAATTGGACGGTAATTTTCAGGGTTATTAGCCGCACCCTTTTTAGGGATTGGTTGGACATTAGCAACCTTCCAGCAAGAGGGAAAGACTCCCGCACGCTACAAAAGGCTGAAAAGGTTGACCAATGGACTGGCTAGCGTCGAAGAGCACTGTTTCAGAACCAGTGCTGGTATACCATCCGGTTCTATTATCGAGTGTTTCTCACGAAATGCAAATTGGTGACAAGGTATCAGTCCTTTATTAAGAATTATAGATTTTTATCTTTTACTAATTAATTTCTCGAACAGTTTACCTATTAATGGCAACAACGAAATTGGTCTATAAGAACTTACTTTATCTGGATTTTTTCCCTGTTTCAATATCATAATGATTTCAGCCACCTTCCGTATACTTGGATAATAAGTCAGTTTTATAGCTGCACTAAAAATTGTTGATAGTTTGTAAACTGCTTTATGCGGTAAGTTTTTTAAGAGGTCATCTGTTATTAAGTCATACCCTGGTGACTTCTTAGACTTAAGTGCTTTGATTTCTTTTTTTTTTTTTTACTTCAGTGACTGTTACTGTTGTAATATTTTCGCAGTCGATATTTATTGTCATACCTATCTCTTGCTTATTTGGGAGGTCGTTGCTAAAAACGGTACTTAAGTATTCTGCAAATAAGTTAACTTTCTGAATATTCGTTCTCGCTCATGTTCCATCGCTTTGCCTCAGGGCTGATTTTATCTGAGTTGGTTGTTTAAATTGCTTTGTAGCCTTCCATAGTGAGTAGTCGGTCCTACTTTAGGCTTACCAGATAATTATTAAGATTTTCCATTTTAAATTCTTTTATTTTCCTTTTAAGATTTTGAGTAGCATTGTTGAGCACAGCTTTATCATGAGGCCATCTGGACTTTTGCCATTTTTTTTCGTAGCTTTCGCTTGACAAATAATTGGAAAACTTTTAATTTCGGGAGAGAAACTCCACGCCCCTTGTTGCATTTCTGTTGCAAAATATTAAACTTCTCTTTCTAGGTCTTCCACAGTAAGTATCAAATCCAAAGCCAATCAGTGTGCTTGTTTGATAATCTAGAGTTCATAGTTTTTCTATGAACATCGCAGTAATACGTCAGATTTATCGGCGAATGATTATAACTTAAATTATACCCTTCTTTTATTTCTAGAGACAGTTTAGCTATTTTTCTTGTTATAATGAAATCAATTAAATCTGGACGTTTACTTATATCCATTGGCCAATAAGTAGGAGAGCCTGTCGAAATGCCTTCACTACCTGTATTTTGTATGGCTTCATATAGTCGTCTACCTTTTGTTGTGTATAATCGTGATCCCCAAAATAGATGCTTATTATTAAAATCGCCTTCCATTATGAATTATAATTATGTTTATTAATTAGCTCCATATACTGTTGGTTTGTAATTTTATGTCTGAGAGGACTGTACCGAGGTAAGTGATGTGTATGATTTGTTTGTTGTTATTGTTATTGTTGTAACAATAGCAATCCTTATTACCTTTTGCAAAACAATTAAGTGGGGTTTCGTATAGTCGACCCTGATCGACTATAATGAAATGATTTGCTTTCATTGCCTTTTTTTTTAACATAAATAACTTGAAACCTAACATTAAATTAGTGTCATGGAACGTGTACATTTTATTTCATTAATTTATTATCTACGAAAAAGCGTGATATATTTTAGTTAAATCGTTACTAAAATATAAAATTGTTGCATTTTTAAATTAACATAAAATAAGGAACAATAAATAAATTGACAGATTCTCATAAATTTGCAATAGTTTAAGAAGACACTTAAAGCAAACAGATTATAATGCTCCTCTTCTCATTTCATAAGACATAAGAACATAGAATGGGCAACAATAAATTCCTACCTTAAAGAAATATACGGATAAGTCTTAACAAATAAGTAATTAAGGAAACTTTACAATGTCATATACAACTGGCTACATCGAATAGTATTTGTTCTTGTGTACTTTGTGAAAGTTTGCTTTATCTGTTTTACTTTTTAGTTTTAACATCTTAACACTCTTGTCTGAGTTGGCTAAAGTACCACAATTAAATTTTAGAAGTATTCTTCTTAAACTAAACATAAAGTGTTGTTGTCGTTTTTGTATTCTGTTTTAATACATCCTTTGGGCCATGAGTATAAGGTTTTGGTATAATTGTGTTTAGACATTGAAAACTGATGATGTACTAGTTTATCACGATGTTGTTGTTGTTATTTTTGTTGTGGTTATTGTTAATTCTCTAAGATTTCTTGATGGTCATGCATGTTGACTGACCAACAATGTAACATGAATTAAGTACAAAAGCAAGATAGTCAACATATATAGCCAGGCCATCCATGATGGTTTTGAAGGGATTAAGAACATCGTTTGCTGTTTTGCCATAAAAAGATTAAAAGCGCAAAAATAACAACAACAACTGAACAGAAACTATTCCATCAAAGATTAACTTCGATAACAATACACAACAATAAGAAGAGCGTTAAAACATTCATAATTACGATTTAAAATAACAAGGGAAGTATTCCAATTTGCAATAGCGAGTTTAAAATATTCAAAGATCTTTAAGAGGAATTGTTGGCTTTTGACAGACTGTTATCTATATGGAAATACCTCTCGGCTCAACAAACTTTTATTTAGCAAGTAGAGTCTCTAGATTTAAATTTTATTATTTGAAAATTGTAGGAATTGAAATTTATTAAAACTGGAAACCCCATTACTCAGTTATACGGTTATTATTATACCTCCGAAAAGAAAAAAATTTTCGCTAGGGAAATTCGTAAGAATTCGAGATTTAACCAATTTTGGTTTGACGACAACAAAAAAAAAAATCACCTCCTAATGAATATTGAATGTCAAAATTTACCAATTTTCTCTGACGAAAAAGAATGAAGAATGTGACATAAGCGGAATGAAATTGCAACAAAATTAAATATGTTATAGTTTTTTTCCATCATATAGTCTTATCTAAACTTCACTATCATGCGAAGCCCCGTTCTCTTTCTCTGGTTTTTATAGTTCTCTATCTAGTCAGTATTCTATATATCACACACCCGTTTTCTGCTTGTTCTACAAAATGAGTTACGATTTAGGAAGTTTTCCAATTAGGATGATTATTGAAAAAATTACAAATTGCTTCTCGAAGTTGTTCATCTTTTGTCGACATTTGAAAATAATTAAAACCAAATTGATGATAAAATTGTCAAAGCAATATGAACAATAAAAGAGAGAAATATTAATAGTATTAGCACTTTTTTCCCCCAGCTTTGCAAAGTTTGTTGTAATTTTATTTAGCATACGTTATTAATGGCCCAGATGGCTATAAGTAAGGAGGAAATATTTTTGCAAAGAAGAAACAGTAGAGATGGAGGGTTTATGATATGGGGTGCCATATCGATTTGGTTTTCGAATCAGCAAGAATGACTGAAGCTTCTTACAAAATTGAGAGGCATATTCAGAAATTAATAATTTACTAGCAGAGCCCAGCCCTCGAAATTCGAGTGCAAATTCTAGGATATTTAACTTTTTCATTCAATTTATTTCTTTCAATGTTTTTTTAAATCTATTTTATTCATTAAATTTATTCTACTATAAATATTTGTTAAACACACAGAAATAATAGCTTAAAGGTATTTGAATTCACAATTCAACACAGGGCGTGAGTTACTATAATGAAATTCGATTGCGTTATTGTCTTTATTGGTTTATGTCCAAAATTAATTTTCAATTCAACACAGTTTTGGCAAACACATTAACAAGTTTAATAAGCACACACACAGCATTGTATAATTTCATATATGTGTTAGTAGCAATCTTAAATGAATTTTACTAAGAAAAAAAAATGTTTCAGATGGTGCAAATCTGTAAATCTGGTGGACAACTACAAATAAATACCTTTCAAATGAGGTACGTTTGGTCAAAATCGGTATAAAACTGACAAAGTTACATCGGTCACAAGAAATCGCCTTGCCTATTAATGTTATAGATTTGGATCTAAGGATGGATCTTACACCACGATAATGTTCCGATTCATGCCATTAGCGATGTAGAATAGTGGATTTGTGAATATTCGAAATTATCTCTAAAAGTTGGAGAGTATTTATTACTAAGGACATAATTTTACTTATTATAATCGTTTATTAAACAAACAAAAGCATTAACAATAACAAAAATATAGAAAATCTTTTGCTTAATAAATAAAAGGGTTACAACCTATAAAGATACCAAACTTCATTTCCACCTGATCATTGGTTTTGTAGATATATTCGTTTAGAAATTGGAAAATTGAACTTCTTATTTATGTGGCCGGCCGGCCGGGTATAAATGTTTGCAAAAATGCAGTACTTTTTCAATTCCATTTTGAGAATAAACATTATTTTGCCCCATTTGAAATCGGGAACAAAAATGTCTGTAAATAACCGAAAAGGATGTATATTTAATATTTTAAAAGGCATTTTTCAAGTAAATAAAAATAATTTATAAATCTGATATAATCACGAAACGTTTATACTTAGACGGGGTGATTGTTCACCAGTTGGTTAGAAGGCTTACCTGGAAAGCGCATATTAAAAAAAATATTAAATACCAAAATGCTTTACTGGCTTCTAGGATAAAATTCTCAATTGAATCTTCTCAAAAAACTGAAAATATACATAGTCGTACTGAAAATAACCTGCACTAACGGTGTCCAATTATGGGGCACTATTAGCAATTCAAATATTGAGATTCTCGAAAGATATCAATACAAAACACTTGGGTTGATTACTAATGCACCGTGGTACCTCACTAACAAATCCATTCAAAGAGTTCTTTTGTTTTGTTGCTTCAAGGGAAGAAGTCAGAAAAGCTAGTGATAGAAAGGCTCAGCAATCCTCAGTTAACCGTGTGGCTGTTTCATTGCTAGATAGCACTAATGAAACTAATTGATTAAAACGCAAGCATTTTCGGGATCTACCATTCATAAACTAATTCCCCTCCCCCCATTTATTAAAAAATTAACTTAAAATTGTAACTACTATTCTTTTGTAAATAACTGCTATAAATCCTTTTCATTTATGTATAATATTAATAGACAAGGCGATTTTTTGTGACCGATGTTAGTGTGTCAGTTTTGATCCTACTTTGACCAAGCATCTCTCATTTGAAAGGTATTTCTTTTTAGCTGTCCACCAGATTTACAAATATTTACATTTTTTGGAGTTATGCTCATTTAAAGTGTTTTCTTAATTGACAATAATAATTGTCGGATCGACCCATTTTCTTTTGTAAATCAAGGCTGACCGGTTATGAAAACAGGTCTTTCGAATAACCGGTTCAGACCGTAGCACAGTGTCAGATTTTGCCATTTTACGGGGACTAAACTCAAAATTTTTTTTATGTTTTTTGCTTAAGTTTGAACGCAGTATGATAGACAAGTGTCCAAGTAATAAATGAATGAATATTTAAGTGAAGAAATGTAAACCAAAACAAGGTAACGTTACTCCGAATGTAGTGTTTATTACAGAAAATAAAAATCTAATTTCTGCTTGCCACTATAACTTATTTTTTTAAATTTTTTGTAAATTTTTTGTTTGTTTTGTTTTGAGTAGATATTCTAATTATAATAACTAGTATAGCCCAGCACTCGAAATTCGAGTGCAAATTCTGGGAAATATTATTTTTCATTCAAATTGTGTCTTCCAATGTTTTATTAATCTATATATGTGACCTTCACCGAGAAAAGGGACCTAGTGTGTGAAAATTAAGTTTTGAGAGAAAAAAAGCATTTAAAGTCTCTACACCCTTTTAGGTACCAGAATCCACCGTTTTTGACACACTAGGTCCCTTTTCTCGGAGAAGGTCACATATATTAGAGCGACTCACAAAAAAAGTGAAAAAATGCCTCTCTAGAAATCTACCTTGGTTTGTTCTATAACGATTCCCAAAATATTTTTGGTCTAGCGTTAACCCATTCCGAGCTGGACCGTTTTTAAAGAAAGTCTATATTTTAGTTTTTTGAAAATATTTTCAGTTTTTCCAGATCAACGTATCCAATATGGGTATGACATGATAAGTTTTTTCAAGGCGCGTTTGACGGTAATAAAACATGTCCAAGCATGTCCCAACTGTTGTGATATTCAATAAAATATGATATTTTTGATGGGTTTTGTATTAAAATGAGTCAATTAGAAAATCAAATGAACATATTTTTAAACATTACTGAATTGAAAATAATATTAATTCGCGTTTTAACTAAAATCTAATGGCATGGAAACAATGTGAATAAACATAGGCAATATTGGTATCAAAATTTTTCTTTTCTCAAGTATATTTCAGTACTGTGAAAAAAAAAATGGAATTTTCTAATTTAATATATTGTTCACGCTGCTCCGGAGTAAATTTAAACAAGAATGAGGAGTTTATTAAATTTAGAAGTGAATTTAGTTTCTCAATGACACCAGGATAAATTTCAGATCAAAAGCAAAAAAAAAAAAAAAAAAAAAAAAAAAAACACGAGACGTTTTCTTTAGTGCCATGATTTTTTTCGCGTTTTAAAAAATTTATTATTCCAGCATATTCTTATTGTAATTTAATTGACACTAGCAGATTCCAGCCGTCGAAATTCGATTGCAAATTCTAGGAAATTGTATATTTTCATTAAATAAAGACCCTAAAGGTATGCTAATCAATTATAGCCAATTCACAAATCAACACAAAAAACAAACTCATTTTTATTACAAACACATTAACAAATTTAATAAACACACACATAGCATTGTATAATTTTATTTATGTGTTAGTAGCAACTTTAAATGCAATTTGCTCAAAATAAAGGAAAAAAATTTTAAAATCCGTAAATCTGTAAAACGGCTAAAAAGAAATACCTTTCCAATAATATATGTTTGCCCAAAATTGGAATAAAATGGTAGAACAAAACATCGGTCACAAGAAATCGCCTAGCGTATTTATATTATAGATTCTATCTTCCTCCAAATTTAAATTTTGCTTAAAACTGGAATTAGAGCCTTATTCCATATTTCGAAAATCTCATTTATTGTTATTTTGAAATAATTGGATGGGCCAATCTTTTTATTTTGTGCTCTCATAAAAAACAATTGTGCTATTATTGCGCACTGCGTTGGTAGTTTAGTTTTATCTAATTTTTGAACAGAAAAAATTTTTTGTAGCCATTTTATTAATGAAATTTGTTTTGAAAATAATTTATATCTATAATATTAATAGGCTAGGCAATTTCTTGTGATCGATGTTTTGTTCTACCGTTTTATCCCGATTTTGACCAAACGTATATTATTTGAAAGGTATTTCTTTTTAGCCGTTTTGCAGATTTACAGATTTTTAAATTTTTTCCTTTATTTTAAATTGCATTTAAAGTTGCTACTAATACATACATAAAATACTTATGCTATGTGTGTGTTTATTAAATTTGTTAACGTTTTTGTAATAAAAATTAGTTTGATTTTTGTGTTTTGTTTTGCAAATTGGCTGTAAATGATTAGCATAGCTTTAGGGTCTTTATTTAATGAACAAATTAAATTTCCTAGAATTTGCACTCGAATTTCGAGGGCTGGAATCTGCTAGTTTTTATAATTTTTGTCAAACTCAAATGCCTCAAAATAAGTGCATGGTGCATAAATCAATTTTTGAAACTTTGGATGACATAAAGTTTATACAAGTAGAAAATAAATGAATTTATATTCTTTTCAATGTTAATTTGATTTTCTAATTAACTCATTTTAATACAAAACCCATTAAAAATTACATATTTTTTTTCAATATCACAACAGTTAGGACATGCTTGGACATGTTCTATATACCGTTTAACGCGTCTTGAAAAAACCTATCATGTTGTATCCATATTGGATATGTTGACCTAGAAAAAAATGAAAATATTTTCAAAAAACTAAAAAATAGACCTTTTTCAAAAACGGTCCAGCTCGGAATGGGTTAACGCTAGACCAGAAATATTTTGAAAGTCGTTATAAAACAAACCAAGGTAGATACCTAGGGGGGGCACGTTTTGCACTTTTTTCGCTCCATACAGAGTGAGTCGCTCTAACATATATATAAAATTGATGAATATTTAAATGAGCCTAAATGTATGTTAATCAATTTTAGCAATTCACAATTCAACACAGAGCGTCTGATATATAATTTAAATCATTCGCGCATTAACAGGGTGTAACCGAATCATTATAAATATTTCATTTTATTTAATTTAATATATTTTTAAGACAGATTAAACATAAATTTTATCATTATCAGCTTCTCCTCCATATGAACTATAACTATGCCAATTTTCACACTCCTCCGTGCCCGCATATTGCTTAAAAAGGAAACTAAAAATTTACCTTCACTTATTAATATATAGATATTAATTAATCCTTGTAATAAATAAGTGAGGATAACTTTTCCGTGCCGTTTTTAGTAAATCCTTTTTGATAGAATACCACTTGATTCCAGACCTATTAGGATTACAAAATAATTTTTGCACCTTTTTGCATACACTATAAAAAATTTTTCAAAAGTTCATCATGAACTCGCAAATGTCTCATCAACAAATTTTCGATGTTTGATGTTAGTAATGGATCCAATCAAACTATTGATCTTAAAAAATTAAAGACTTTTGTTAGTAAAACTTGTCATGAAATACTGGAAAAGTGAAGGAAGTCTCAAAGATCAAAATTGAAGTTTCTAAAATGCAACAGCAATTGGCTTGCATGAAAATTGATTTCTCTTATTTTTTATGTAAACTGTCTATTTCGGGGACAAATGGTGGTAGACGACAGAAAAATTTCGATGACTGTTGTGAAAAAACAAAAACAAGAACAGCGAAAGAGCTTGTGAAAGTGACCAATCCGAATGAATTGTTAATAGCAGCTGCAGTACAACTGTATTCATCTGGTAAGCGATCATAGGCTGCAATTGTAATTGAGCTTGCAAATGCATCGCCAAAAAAAAGGAGTCTCATTAAAAAAGGAACAAACGTTTTCACATTATTCTAGAATGTTTAGCATCAGGATATGCAATAAATTCCACAGCTTTTGAAAATTTCGCAATAATTACAAGAAATATTTATTTAGAGAAATATTCATGGTACTTCATGCCAGTGGCGGTACATATAGTCCTATACCATGCAAAAGAAATTATAGATAACTGTATACTTCCAATATGCCAATTATCGGAAGAAGCACAGAAAGCTAGGAATAAAGACAACAGAATATATCGTCTAAATCTCACGAGAAAAACATCTAGAGTTGATGCAAATACTGATTTATTGCATAGACTTTTGATATCACAGATCCCCTAAACTAAAAAAATCCGAAAACTAAAAAACATGTTTTAACTCCTAAAGTTTTGGCATTGCCAAAAGAGCCAGATGTTTATAATGATGACTCTGATGGCTCTGATTTGGAAAAAATAATGTAAATACTATTATATAATAAAAAAAAATATATTTTTGGCAGTTGCCCGATTTCGCCCATTTTTTCAAAAAAGAAGCGTACCTTTAAAAGTTTTCAAAGTACAGACTTTAGTCCTTCTAAAATGGCCAAATCTGATACTGTGCGTAGGCTCTGACATTGTGGTAGATTTCAAACAAATAATTCCATTAAAAATTTATCGAATAATTTCCATATTTTTTTTTACTATTCGAATGAAATAAATATTTTTTTTAACTAAACAATTAATTTAGGCTACAAATTAAGAAGAAATAAATTGTTAATTCAATTTTCTACAAAACGTCGCTGAATACTTTTGGAACGAAATGTTTTTTAGAATCTGATGATTATAAATTTTCAAAAGTGCTTTGGAATGTATAGACCATTATCGAAACCTTTATTGACTTAGAACTTCCAAAGTTATCTTAAAATTTTTTTATATTTGTCTAAGGATACTTTCCTTTAAATTTTTTTGATTTATTTCTTTTATTATGGTTAACCCTTTTTTAAATAGAACAAAATTGATTGTCAGCTTTAAACTACGAGCTGCTTAAAGATTAAGTTCTTCCACACGGCTGAATACGCTGTCGTTGAAGAAAAAGGCGTTGATTATATGTTAAACTTAGAAATATGTATTTTTTCTATTCAGTCATGTTGTGGCATTAATTGGAATTCATCATTGTTTGCATGAAAGAATCCAGATGAATGTGGCATGTAATTGAGTTGTTAGCAAAAATGACAAATGGAAACATGTGTTGCAATTATGAGTCATAAATGGGGATAGGGAATGAGGAATAAGTTTGATTACAGACCCTGCAGGGATTCCAATTTAAATAACATTAAATAAATTAGTTTAAGCACTAATTACAATTTAACGAATTTACTGGCCAGGACGAAATTACCGATCGTAAACAAACAGAACACTGATTTGAGATGCTTTGAGTGCTTTCGCAGTACAAATGCTTTTGAAATTAAAAATACATAAATCTCTATTAAAATACTTGTTTGCAACCCCTTGGCAAAGTTTTTGAAATGCAGACGTTGCAGGATAAAATTCAACGCAAACGTTCTGGCAACATTTTTTTGCCTGGGTAGTTTCAAAAAAAAAAAAACACTATGTGGCTTGGGTATAATGACTTTGTGCTGCTGTTTGCAACTACCAAAAATATTTGACCTAGACCCATCTTTAATTATACCGATCGAATCAGAATCACTAACTGATTAGATTTAACGATGTCTGTCCGTGTGTCCGTCCGTCCGTCTGTGTGTCCATGTAAACCTTGCAATCAAACTGCAGGTCGCAAATATGAATATATTTTGATGAAATTTGGTATATGATCTTTTATCGGCCATAGGATGAACGCTATTGAAATTGGTGAGAATCGGTCATTGTTCAGACCTAGCCCCCACACAAATGACCCCTATGAAATCGACATAAATTGCCATAAGATCCAAATTGTCATATAGATCTTACTCAAATTGGTGAGAATCGGCCCATGTTCAGACCTACCCCCCATACAAATGACCCCTATGAAGTCGACATAAATTGCCATAAGATCCAAATTGTCATATAGATCTTACTCAAATTGGGTTTGTATGCGTTTATTACATCCATTAATGAGCAGTCTAAAAATGATCCCTGGGACAACTCTTAGTCATAGCCCCCTTATAGAGCTGCTTCCCGATCTTCACTTAAATCTATCAAAAAACAAAAATATTGCACTGATTCTTCTCAAATTTTGTTTGTATATATTTTTGCAAAATACAAGAGACTTTACCAAACATAGTCAGGATCGTTCCATTTTTGGGCCTAGTCCCCATATAGATATAGCATCAGATATGAACTTTTTCATATCTGCAGCCAAAAAAATTAATAAAAACCCCACTCAAATTTGGTTTATGCTTATTTTCTATTTCCAGTTAGTTGGGCCTATGAGATAGGGTCTATAAACGCATGGTATAGGGTATCATATAGTCGGTCTCGACCGACTATAATTTTCTTACTTGTTTTGGCTTTTAAAGATTTTTACCGCAGTACTTAATTACGGCAAATTAACGAGTTCAGTTTTTATCTCATCCTTAATCAATTTACCTGTCTGTATTTAAGCTGAAATCTATAATATTAATAGGCTAGGCGATTTCTTGTGACCGATGTTTTTTTCTACCGTTTTATCCCGATTTTGACCAAACGTATATTATTTGGAAGGTATTTCCTTTTAGCCGTTTTGCAGACTTACAGATTTTTACATTTCTTCCGTTATTACACATACATAAAATTATACAATGCTATGTGTGTGTTTATTAAACTTGTTAATGTGTTTGTAATAAAACTGAGTTTGTTTTTTGTGTTGATATGTGAATTGGCTATAATTGATTAGTATACCTTTAGGGTGTTTATTTAATGAAAAGATAAAATTTCCTAGAATTTGCACTCGAATTTCGAGGGCTGGAATCTGCTAGTAATTATTAATATTTAAAAACGTTATATACATGGGCAGCCCCAGAAAATTTGGAGATGAGAAAGCTGTCCGCATGAAGGGTGCCGCGTTTGGTCACGATTATCTTCAAAAAGGTAACGCAATCAGTAGCGAGTATTATGTAAACTTAATGCAGCGTTTAAGTGGCAAAATTAAGGAACAAAAACCGCATTTTCCGAAAATGAAATTGCTGTTTCATAGAAATTGTTGTTTCACAATATTACGATGGCCGAAATCCATAAATTAAAGTTCGAGTTGCTTCATCACGCACTTTATTATCTCGGATTATTTTCTTAACAAAATGGCTCGGTGTTAAAAGAATTGCCAACAATTAATAGTTAGAGTCTGGGGTTGATGGCTCTTTTCAGGAGCTACACAAGTCTTACTATGAACAGGGTATCGAAGCTATTGATTATCGCTGGCAAAAATGTATCGATTTAAGTGGAGATTATGTTGAGATATAAAGAAAATTTTTCCCAAATTTATTGTGTTTTCTTTGTCAGATCGGGTTGTTCTGGGACCGCCCTCGTATGTATCGAAAAGCAACAATTCTCCAAACCGCTTTATTTAAGGTCCATCAACTAATTTTGAGTCCCACATGATACAAGTGCTGTAAAGAACATATAAAGTAGCCACTAGTCAAAAAAAAAAAAAAAATTATAATTTGGACAACATTTGAAAAAAAAATTGGGAAATTTAGGTGTGCAAAAGCTGATTATAAAAACCAAGTTGCCATTATTCGACGGATTGTCTTTGAAAATTGAAATTTTTCTTTTATATTTTGATATATCAAAAATAATAATTATTAAATTTTTCGATGCAATAGGAATGACCGTAATGGTGGCGGTGTTCTTATAGCTATTTCATGCCTCTTTCAATCCGAAGTTAACTTGCATTGTTATAAAGCTCAAACACAAAAGATTATTTTTAACATGCTCCTATATCCCACCTTGTTCTCATGTATCTCTTTATGCAAAACATGCGTAGGCCATAAAAACCATAACACTTCTTGCAGAATCCAACGACTTAGTATTTGTTGTAGCTGTCTTTACCGTCAATTATATGGAATTACTCATCCGATGCTCCTGATTTAATTCCGTTTGTAACTAAAAATCTTGATGATGTATGTTTAAATGTAATTTTTGACCTTTTCCTTTACATAATGAGTGGTGTTCATAATTCGAATCGCCATTTGCTAGATTTTGTGTTTGTTAATGACCGTGATGATTGCTTTGTAACTCGTTCAAATCCCATAACTCTACCTGAAGATCTTCATCACCCCACTATTGAAATCAGTTGTAATTTTATTTTGGATAGTAAGCCTGAACAAAAAACAAACAAATTATGATGCACTTTATTATAATCTTATTTCAAATACCAGTCAATAGAATGCTCGAAAACTTTTATAATACTATTCATACTTTTATGGATAAATGTGTACCATAGGGAACTGTTTATAAACATACTGGTCCTCCAGGGAGCAACAAACAATTATAAAAAATCTGGGTTGCTTGATGATTATGGCAAATCCTCTGTCGGTCGTGCGGATTATAATATGCTCAACAATTCTTTGTACCACAATTATTTAGAAAAAATTAAAAACTTTTTTAAAATGGATCCGAAATCATTTTATAACTTTGTAAATTCGAAAAGAAAATGTAGTGGATATCCATCTGTTATGAAACTTAATAATCTTGAGTTTGGTGATGATGATGTTATTAGCAATATGTTTGCGAATTTTTTTGCAAGCAGTTATTCAAACGATCAATACGACGACTCCAAAGAATACACTTATCAAATCTTCACATAGATACTTTCGACATTCGCAAAAGTCTTCAAAAATTAAAGGTTTCATACAATTGTGGGTCTAACGGCGTTCCTAGCTGTATCCTGAGAAATTGTGCTTCATCTTTAGCTAATCCTTTAGCCCATTTGTATAATGCATCCATAATATATGGATACTTTCCAAAGCTCTGGAGAGATTCTTTTGTAATTCCGCTATACAAATCTAGAGATAAGTCAGAAATTTCAATTATCGATGTATTGTCACACTTAGTACGACTCCGAAACTTTTTGAAAAATTTATTACTGATGTCCTATGTCACTATGCTTCTTCAATATTATCACCAGCTCAACATGGCTTTCGGAAGGGCTGTTCTACTACATCAAATTTTCTTCATTTTACAACTATAATTAACCCCCCCTATCTCACATCACACTGCAAGTTCGAAAAGCTCAATAAACTCACATTTTTTGCTAATACTCACACATTTTGCGTAGTGGTCACACTGATGTCAACAAATTTTTCTCGCGAGTACTCGCTGCCACAAAATATGACTAATGTTACCCTGTTATAAATTTAATGCAAATTTACTGGATTCTGCAAAATTGTAATTAAAGTTTTAACTTGTTAAATGTATTATTATGATTTATTTCTTGAAATGCGCAAATAAAAACGCAACTTTGTTAATTATAGAGCATAAATATTATTAACTATTATTAAAATAATACTAGTAATAATAAATGTAAACATTTTCCCTCAAACATGTGCCTATATAATAAACTCGGTAACTCTATTTAAAAAAAAAGAAAGAGAAGTAAATAAATTTTCTCAAGTTTACGCCTCGACAACATTTTCAAGATGAGATTGCAGTCAGATGCGTGAACACAAATGTTAATGGCGATGGATTCCACTAATTCGAACAATTTTTCGTTGATATTACGTACACAACGATTTCACAGTTGCAGTGTGATGTGAGATAGCAGGGTAATAATGGCTTTTTGCTTGAAAAAAAAATCAAAACTAATGTTATTTACACAGATTTTAGCAAGGCATCGACTGTTACTTTTAAAGGTAGATTTACTTGGATTATCACCTCTCAGTTTAAATTGGACAAAGTCATATCGCACGGATAGAAAGCAAATTATTCGTTTTAGAAATAAAAGCTCTACATATTTCACCTGTACTTCTGGCGTTCCTCAAGCCCGCCATTTGGACCAATTCTTTTTTCTTTTTTTTATGAATGATATCCCCAAAGTTATAAACTTCAGTAATATTCTAATTTACGCTGATGATGTGAAAATTTTCTCCTACTACAATCAATATGCGGAACATGCCTACCTTCAATCAGATTTTAACAACTTCTTTTTGTGGTGCAATCAGAACTTAATGGATCTTAATATAAAAAAATGTAAATGCATGCGTTTTTTCAGAAATAACTTCATCACTGTTATTTATTCATTGGGAGGATACCGACTAGAATTGGTCGATACATTTCTTGATCTTGGTATACTTCTTGATCAAAAACTTAATTTTATACCACACATAACCTTGACTGTCAACAAGGCTTTCATCAAACGTTGGACAAAGGAATTTCTCGATCCCTGGAATCCTGCTCTCTGTTTGCCACCGTACTCGGACAGGCTTGCGTTAATAAAATTGCCGACATTAAAAAGTCCTAGAATCCTGCTGAAAGTTTCGTTTGTGATCAATATACTTCAAATTGAAGTCAGCTCTGAATTTCTTTTAAATAAAATTTGATTTAATGTTCCTCAACGCTTTGTAAGACATTTCGAACCACTAAACGTTAAATTTTTCGATCAAACTACGCTCTTGCGGATCCACTCAGGAGGATGTGTTGCGATTTTAACAACTTATATTATACATAGATTTTTCACTGCCACGAAATGTAATAAAACAAAATTTAATAATGTACTTAAATTCATCCATTGACTATTTAAAAATAAAAAAATAAAATTAAGTTTCCATTATGTGATATGGATTTTAAAAATATCTTCATTAATTTTTGAGTTATTATAAAAAAAAAAAGTAAGGAGTGTTAAATTTCGCTGTGTCAATCCTTGATACCTATATCTGAAACTCAATATTATAACCACTTTTGAGTACGGTTACCATTTTAACACAGTTACTTTGTAGTAGTAGTAGTATCATTATTTTCAAAAGCTAAATTATATAAGATTACAATTTTTTTTTCTAACTAGCAGCAACCCGATGCGCTTCGCTATACCCCTCGTAACGAAATAAAAAGTAGGGAATACGTTTTGTAAAAAACTATTTTTGTATAGGAGGTGCCACGCCCATTAAAACTTATAAACTCAAACGAAGTCGCAAGACTTTCACTATTATAGTACTCCAGTTGTATTATATTAAATACTTACTTTGTATGGGGGGTACCACGCCCACTGGTCCAATCCCGCTCATTTTTTTATGGGATCACTTATATTAATAACTCATGAACTCAGACAAAGTTCCAAGGCTTTCACTGTTACAGTACTTCTGATATATGACATTATATATTTTCTTTGCATGGGAGGTACCTCGCCCACTGATCGGATTCGTCCATTTTTTTCGAGTACTAACGTTGATAACTTATGAACTCGCACAAAGTCTCAAGATTTCATCTATTACAGTACTCTAGATATATGACATTTAATATTTATTTTGTATGGTGGGTACCACGCCCATTGGTTTTATCACGTCCATTTTTTCCGTAACTCTTCGAACTCTTGCTGTCGAAGTACTCCAGATATCATATGTTAAAATTAGATGTTAAAAATTCACTTTGTATGGGAGGTGCCACGCCCACTTGAAAAATCAAAAATTATAGCATATTTTTCCTTCCGGATAGACAGTTACCTACTGTAAAAATTTCAAGACGATCGGTCCAGTGGTGTAGTCTCCTATAAACCACAAACAAACAAACATACACAACTCCTTTTTTATATATAAGATAATTATAATAATTTCGGTAATAATAATTTAAGACATTGACAGTTGTCGTCTATCGGAACACAGTTACATAACCTTTAAGTTTTATTCTTAAACCCGTATATCATAGGAAGGTAAGTTAAGTGGCTATGTATCAAACTCTCATATATTAGCTTAATCGTTTTAACATCAAATTTACGTCTGAATTTATATAAAACACCAATTTTTGATTTAATGGAGTCAATATGACAATCCCATTGTAAATTACTACAAAACAGCATGCCTAAATACTGTATTTTATTTGATTCTTCGACTAACACACAATCAATATGAACGGCAATTGGTTCATCGTTCTTTAAAATGTATGGTCTGAATCTAATAAACTTAGACTTTTGTGCATTTAAAATCAGCCCGTTAAGCCTGATATATTCCGCCAATATAACTGAATCATATTCTACTTGAGTTTTTAACACCTGATTGGGATTGTAACGATAAAGCATGAATATTTTTCCATTAAATCTTATGTTTCCAATGTCATTTATAAAAATTTTAAACAATAGCGGCCCAAGCACACTACCTTGGGGTACTCCACATTTAACAGGTAACAGTGAGCTTTTAGCTTCTCCAATCTTCACAAATTGCTCCCTATTTGTTAAATAATCTTTCAGCAACTTACTGGAACTATTTGATACACCAACTATGGCTAGCTTTTTAATCAAAATGTCACGATCAACAAGGTGAAAAACTTTTGACAAGTCAAAGAAAAGTCCAGCTACACCTTCAAACCCCGCATATGTAGTCAACAATATTGACAACCGCTTCATCAGTTCCAGAACCTTTACAGAATCCAAATTGACGTTCAAATAAAATTTTGTTCCAATACAAATATTCAGATAACTGATTAAAAATAATCTCTCAAGTCGGAACATATCAACATTTGTTGAGCCGACTCCTTTTGGAATTGGTACAATTTTATGAATTTTCAAAACATCAGGGTATTTACCACGTTCAATCATCTTCCTAAACAAATTTGATAATATTTCTGAAAGTTTGGCTTTTTTACACAGCATCATTTTAGGTGTTATCGTATCATAATCAGAAGTCTTATTTGTAGATATTCCATCTAAAATATCTTCCACACAATTGTTGCTAATATTTGCAAGACTAAAATTTGTTCTAAGGGGTGTTAACGTTCCAAAATTATTAATATTATCATAAAAATAACGGGTTATGTTACTACATAGATTTTCAGTTAAATCAAAAAAGAACTGATTAAAAACCATGACTTTATCATTATCGGTTGTTATGAGGTTACCATCCTTTGAAAAAATTTGCTGTGAAGTTTGAGGATTTCTTCCTAGCTCATTGTTAAGAAATCTCCATGTTTTCTTAGTATCACCACGCATTTGAATTAAATTTCGAGCATAATAATTGTTCATTAAGTTTCGATTACTCAACTTAATTATTTTATTAATCCTTTTCAGCTTTTCAGATACAAATTTGTCATTTCTATCTTTTCTTCGTGCCTTTAATAATTTTTCTCTAAGCTTTAATAGGGAAAGTTTTTGGTAATCCATGGTGTAATTTTTGTTCAAATGTTAATTCTTGCGGTACTCGCTGAAGTGTATTGTACACGCGCATTAGTCAGTACATTTATCAGTTGTTTACACTGCTGCGAATGATTAGTATAACTATAAATTTGATTTAAGTTCTGATCAAGTAAAGAACCGAATTAGTTATAGTCAAATTTATACCATGTTTTTGAATTATATTCATTAAAAGATCTGTTAACTTTTAAGCTACTGCTTATTATGTTATGATCAGTAAGTTTGTTGTCAATAGCATCGACAGAAATTAGCTGAATTATATTACTAAAAATACAATCAATTGACGATTTACTCGCTGTAGTGGTCTGGTAACATTCGAGCCAGATTCAGTCCAAAACTCCCCTGCATGGACTACGAATCCAACTTGACCCTTCAGTTTCGATCCGTCAATGTAGAAATTTATGGAACGCCTGCTACCCGGTGTCCTCCCAGACCAAGATTCTCTGGTCGGTATTAGAATGTTGTAGTTTCGTTCAAATACGCTCCTTGGAGTAGTGCAATCCACGTTCAATGGTAAGTTCCTGTCAGTCAGGATCACACCATGGCCACAAGTATAGCCACGCCATTGTAGTGAGCTCCTTAGTCGAATGGCCGATGAGGCCGCCGATTGCTTCCCTAATATGTCCAACGGTAATAGGTGTTGGAGGATGTTCAAGGCTTCCGAAGGTGTAGTACGAAGGGCACCAGTGATACACATAGAAGCCATTCTCTGTACCCTTGGGAGAAGGTTGATATTGTAGGGCTTTTCTAAGGCATGCCGCAAACGTTGACCCCGTACAGCAGGTTTGGGCGAACCACCGCTGTGTATATCAAATGAGCAATTTTTGGCCTAAAGCTCCATCGCTTACAAATGGCCTTTTTGCAGGAGTATAAAGCTATAGTCGCCTTCTTCGCCCGCTCCTCTAAGTTCCGTCTGCAAGAATACGCCTAGATACGTGGCTCCATCAGGGAAGGCGATTTCAGTGCCGTCGAGAGAAATTGGATCGAAGGTAGAGATCTTATACTTCCTCGTGAAAAGAACAAGTTCCGTTTTGGTCATGAGAGCTTGTTGCAGAATATCCATAAAACTACTCATTTACAGCTATGGCCACGTCATCAGCATAGGCGACAAAGCTGCAGCCTTGTCCCTCCAACGAAATTAGCATTGAGTTCAGCGCTAAGTTCCAGAGAAGTGGTGACAGAACGCCTCCTTGTGGCGTTCCCCTCTTCACAAATCGGGATATTAGAGACGTTCCCAATTCAGACGTTATTTGCCTGTTGACAAGTAGATTTCCTTTCAATGAGATGATCACGGAATTCACTCATGACTAGTGTGTGCCGCTTTTATCGAGTCCGGTGTGATATTCTTAAAAGCCCCTTCTATATTCAAAAGGCTACCATGATGTATTCTCCTACCGATCGCGATACCTCGATGGCACCTACGAGCTCGTGAAAAGCTGTCTCGGTTGACCTTCCCTTGCTGAAGGCATGTTGTCTCGCCGACATCAATTTAGGATCAATAACTCTACGTAAGTAAGGCTATCAAACGCTCCATTGTCTTCCGTAAGAACAATGACAGACTTATTGGTCTGAAATGCTTCGTTACAATGTGTGAGCTTTTTCAGCTTTTGGAAATGAACACCACTTTTGTCTCCTTCCACTTAATAAATATATACGCTGAATTAATACAGCAAGTGAAAAGTCTACATAACCAAGGGGAATATAGTTAGACACCTGTAACAATTCAGCTGAAATGATACCACAACAATAACAACAATTACAGCTATCATACACAAATTTCGGCACCTGTTGTACCGCTACTTATGATTTTAAATAACAACCTGTTTAGGATAAAGACAAATCTTTTTCACTAAAAATGAGCAAACCAGCTGACCTATTGAGGGTGTGATCGTCATGTCTACAGATGGACAGACGGACAGCGATATATATGGGATCCAGATTTTTTTTTCCAATTATTACAAATGGAATGTCAAGCTGATATATACCCTCTGTACAATGGAGTGAAGGGTATAAAGGGTTGTTCCATCAAAATTAAATTGCAAATAGTTATAATCGCATGCTCAGTAAACAGTCTAACCGAAAATGGGTTCAGAAAAATCACCGTAACCTTATTTAAAACTTTACAGATTTCCTCTTTAAGTAGTTGCTAGTTGTGGCACTTTATTTACCAGAACCGTCGTTAATGTCTAAAATTGTCAATTACTTAAACAAATTTAACTGACTAGTTTTATTTATATGCAATTATTTATATATAATTTCTTGTTTATATCTTGCAAGTTATAATAAAAAAAAGTTGCTACTTTTTTCCTTTGTACACATAGATTTGTCTTGTTAAATTTAAATTGCTAATCAGTGATTTAACATTCTGAATACGAGTGTACATGCACAATATTATAGGGGTTTTTCAATGCAGCCAGCATTCTTCAATTTCTCCATGATTGTTTGCTTTGGATTCGGTTTTTCTCTTCTCATAAATAATATTTTTATTTTCGAATTTCTTATGCAGAAATCATCTGGAGAATTGCAAGAGTTTTGGGAAACTGTAAAGTAAGTGGCTGTGATTGCAGTGGTCTGGCTGGTCTTTAGGGTCAGATGCAATCTTATAAATGTTAAATTTTATGCGCACATTCAAACAGAAATATAAACAAAACATTTTTTAACATTTTTCATAAACATATTTATTTGGTTTTCCTGTCCGTTCTAACCAAATAAAAGAAAACGTATATGACGACTGGTTGTTTGTTTTAGAAATTATATGAATACGTTTAAATAACCCAGCGATAGTTTTTGTCAGGGACGTAAGAGTTGGATAATTTATAATTTAAATTATTTATTGATTTTTATATTTTCGGGCAAACATTCCGGCAACACACCGTGAGGATAATATGGGTTCCATGAAATAGTGGCGTCACAGGAAACGAGCTCGCTGACGAGAGTGCGCGGAAGGGCTCAAATTCTTTGAGCGGGACGATGGACACTGTTATTAGAATTCCTCTATTTGAGCTGTGTAGTCGAATTCAAAAGGCAGTGGATCTTGAATTAAGGACAAGGTGGACACAATTGACTCATGCAGAATATCGCAGAACCTATGGCCCTTGCCTAATCCACGGATAACAAAAGCACTCCTTGGTTTTGGTAAAGGGACAACCAGACTACTTATTGGAGTACTCACTGGACACTGTGTAATAGGGCGGATGATCGAAGGCATAGTTGTCCCGAGCTGGCTTCTGTAGGAACTATATGGATGTGGACGCGGAGGAGTCAGTGCAACATTTGCTGTGTGTATGTCCAGAATTGAAGGAGCGGCGCTTAAATATCTAGGGCAAATTTTCTTCGATAACCTGGGCTGCATAGTAGATATTCAATTCGGCGACCTTGCAGACTTCTTGAGGGAATCTGGCTGGTTCAGGAGGGACGCATAGCGGACGAAAGAGCTCTTTTTCACGTTTTCTTTTCCATAACCCTTTCATCTCTTATCTCTACCTTCCGACTCTTTCTAAAGGGCATCACAATGGGCCATAGGCCTCCGAATGCTCTCGCCTTCGGGCGGGCAACTTCAAAATAAATGTTATTTTTGGTTCCAAGTTTTTGAAGCCGAAAATTTATTTAAAGAACCAATCTATCGGACTTCGGACTGATTAATCTGGCAGAAATATAATTTTAAAATTATCGATAAATCCTCTTAAAAATTAATCAAAAGCGATAGAGGAGTTTTTGTGGTTCTTTTATTTTGATTTATCAGCAAATTATAATATCCCTGGTGATGGCTAACGCTGTTATTGTCTTCTAATAAAAATAAAAGTCAAAAATAAGACTATTTATTGCTTTAATTAACCTTTTTGGAGCTCAAGCCGAACAAATATCATCATGAAAACATAACATTAAAAAGGTCAACTAAAACGTTTAGTTATTATCGATAAATTCGATAAATAATTGAAACAGTGTTACCATTTGTACAGATTTATTTTTTTTAAAGATTTCTAGGTACCAAGTAGATTCCCAGATTGTTCCTATAAAAATGATTTTTCTTACATTATTGCAGTTTTTAGAGTTTATTGTTGGAAGTTATCGCAGTTTTTAGAGTTTATTGTTGGAATTTATCGCAAATCTACAACTGATATGTAATTTATTATATTGATCTCAAAATTTGACGAATATTATAAATGAATGGATTTAGTAACGAGAGAATTGATTTTGCTGTACAGAAATGGGAAAATGCATGCTAAATTATGGGAAAATGGCTGTTAAGTCTATAGGAAACGCATGCTAAATGGTAAAAATGCATTTCATGTGCATGTTTTTGTTTTTTCCAAAGATTTTTTTTAGTTGCAGCTTTGAAAATCATTTTTCTTAATTTAGCTTGCAATTTCCCTACATTTAGCATGCTAATTTTTCTCATTTTTAACAGAAAAATACCCATTTTCAGCCATTTCATTTTGCCATTTTTGACATACATTTTTACCATTTGTCATGCATTTCCTATAGATCTAACAGGCACTTTCCCATAATTTAGCATACATTTTCCCACTTTTACCAAGCGCTTCCCTTAGTCCCATTTAGTAACGACATTACTTTAAATTTTTTTCTGGAAGAATTGTCGTAACGAAACAACTGCTGAAGGAATCAATTTAAATCAGAATTGATGTTATGTTTTAAGGACGAATATCAACTTTTGTGGAAGTTTTTCGATATTTGAATAGTCCGCACGGCTACTTTGCATGAAACGAAGAGGATTACGATAAAACTTCAGTAACTAAAGCTATTCGGCCCAATTACAAATATTCTCAAGGAATTTCTTTCTCACGGAAAATACTTTTCTCGAGAAAAAAATCCACTAATTATAAATTCCGCGTGAACAAAAATATAAATAAGTGGCATCATCGAGTTTCGAAACCAGTTGTTTTGCTTATTGACAATTAATTTTCCGTTTTTTTTTTGTGTGTGCAAACGAAAATAAATTTATTTTAAAGGAAAATTAAATAAAAATGAATAGCATAGCTATGATGCGAGCAATCTTGGAGGAAATTGGTGTTGTAGAACAACAAGAATGAAATAGCTAAAAAGGATTGATAGAAGTCAATTGCGGGCTGAATCTATGGAAGACGCAATCAATGCCTGAATTGAAGTTTGGCTTTATTTGTGGTCTTCAGCATACAAGATTAATAAAATATTAATTTTTTTTATTTAAATTTTGTTTTATCAAAATACTTCTTACATTTTTATGTAAACTCCCGTCTGCTTTGAAAGGAAAATTTTTTGAGGGAATAACTACTTTTTTCCCATCGAATTTTTTTCCGAATGAATTTTTATTTATAATAGGGGAAAAGGGAGAAGTGAGAAATTTCATGCGGAATTTTTGTTTAGAATTTTGCTGATTGTAAAATTGGTGATGGGTCATTGTTATAAGAATGATGAAAACTGTATAGAAAATACAGATGACATCATAGAAGAAGTTTTAAATGAGTCACACACTCCTGTACCTGATGTTAATGTCAATGATAGTAATTCTTCTTCGAGAAATACAAGAGAAATTAAATTTATAATGGACCACAGCAAAAACGTTAGCATATAAAAATTAAAACGTTAAAAGAGAAATGATGTACCATGGAAATGAGAAAGTTTGTGGTAAATACTTATAATTGGATCCTGGTAATCAACAATTGTTAATTCAGAAACGGCGCTAAGGCAGTCACTATTAAATGATGAAAGCCTGAATGCGTTATGATTTCTAAGAGCGTTTTTTAATGGCTTAAATTAAATAAAAAACCTTAATAAAAAATTTTCACTAAATTTGAAATGTTTGTTTTTCTTATCGATAATTATCGATAAGTAATAATTTTTTATATTGAATTATCGATATTTTCGTTTTTAAAATTTTTCGCAATCACTACATGCAGCGATGCCAACTTTTCAGCCAGCTTTTGTCAACTTTTCGTGCCAATTTAGCGCTTTTTAACTACCCAAAAAAGCGCAAAATTTTCGCATTTCGTGTTCTTTTTTCTTAGTGCTTTTAGAGCCTTTTGACAGTTCATGTAAAACAAAATTGTATATTTTGCAACTTTTTGACCAAAGAGACTGCTAACTGGTTGTCTTATTCGTCAGGAAGACAAAGTTTCTGATATGCCAAGAAAAATTCCGATGCTAGAACCCACCAGCTTTCTATGGAAAGAGCCATTAAAGCAATTTTAGTTGAAAACTCATTTTAACGTCGTTAATGCAAAATCGTTGAGACGACGCTGTTAAAAAATATGTACAATGATTCCAAAAATTATATTTATATAACGCATTTGGCTCAATTTTATCAGAAGTATAAAAAATGTTTCTGGCATCGAAGCCCAAAATATAGACCACACAAAACTTGTTGATGACATATTGGTGATTAAAAAGTGTAATAAAAAAAGGGTTTGAAAAGGTCTGTTTTGACAATAATATTGAAGAATCGGATAAACAATTAATCAAAAAATGTTAATAGAGCTTACAAAATCTCTTTTTTATGAGCTAGGAGCTAAATTGTCATTTAATTTTAAAGCATTACAAAAAATTTTTTACTCAGCGTAGACCTAAATCTTTCAAAAGTAAAAGAATTTATAAAATAAAATAAAATCAAAGGGTGTGAAAATTGTCTCAACATTACAAAACTACGTAAATGAAATAAAAGAGGCCGAATTGATTTATTTTAGATTAAAGTATAACCTAGAAAAAACAAGTAAGAGTGTTAAATTCGGCCGTGCCGAATCTTTGATACCCTCCACCTCGGTTTGAGTATTGATAATAAATGTAAACAATATATTTGAAAAAGTAAACAATTTGTTATACTTAATACCAAATTATATCAGCAAATTCTTTGGGTTGATCCGCTTAACAGATGATTTTTGTTTATTTCAAGAGTTGGTCGATAAAGCTTTCTCACATTAGTAATTTGTGCTCCAACGAGGAAAGATCGTTTTCGTCTTTTCTATTATTTCGGATAAAAGAAAACTCTTTTCGGTGTTTGCTTTTTGGTCATTGTGGTTGCTGATCTTCATGCATTTAGGTTATATATACCTATATGCATACGTTGCCGGTTATATGATATAATTAGTTAATTAATTTAGTTTAAGTTTTTGCAAATTAAATAACTAGCTCGCCCTAATCTCCATTGCGAAGTTAATGATTGTGTAGGGTGGCTATACACATTAAATCGTGCTAATTGGAGATATAGGTCAGATTGAGTAACAAAATAATAACCAAAAAAAGCTCTCTCAATTTTTTTTGTTAAAATATTGCCATATTTGGAAAATAAATTTTTTTTACATACTAAAAGGGAGTTTTCACCATTTACATAATACAATACAAAATCTAAACCAGTGATGCCAACTTTTGAGCTTGAATTAAATTATGTTAATAAAATATACTTTCATTTATTGATTCTAAATACTACTACCTGGGAATTATTGTCGAACTTCAATGTTTTGGGTTTTACCTTGCCTACCATGAAGTCAAATTTTGAAGTCACCATGAACACTGGTTCAAATTAGGGATGCTAAACGCAAAAAAACAAATGTCCCAAATATTTTAAATAAAATAAATAACTTGTTATCTTTATTTTCTGAAAACCTTAAAATTTTCATCCAAAAAAATTGTCAAAAATAATATATAAAATAACATTCTAATCAAATTGCGCTTTATTTATGTAACAATTTTTATGTTCGCAATTCTTAAATATCATTTGAGGTTTTCTAAACTTCATTGCATTTAAATTAAAGTTTTCTTATCCTGAAATGCTATTTATGTCTCCTCAATCGCAATATTTTTTTTTTAATTTCAGTTGATTTTTTAAATGTAAACATATTTGGTGTTTTCTGAATTCCAATTTGTGTTTAGGAAATAAAATATATATGTTAAGAATTCAATTGATGTCTTTTAAATTTCAAGTTATTAACGACATTTTAATATGATTTTCTGAAATTCAATTGATATTTTCTAATTTATAATTGGAAATCTGAATTCCAATTTTTAGAATTGATATTTTCTTAAATTTGAATGGAAATTTATAAGGTGCAATTTTGTATTTATGTCAATAGTAATGATTTAGTAATTATAAACAATTTTTAAAAATTATATGTAATCGCAATCAGATATTTTGTAAGTAAAGCAGAATAATAATTTTATATAACTATGTAGAACTGTTGTGAAAGCAAAAAATAAAAACTCATTGATGAACTCGGTAACTCTATTTTGTAAACACAGCAAAAAGTTAATATGCCAAACTTATGGTAAAAGAATAATGGAACGTTGACATTAATATTAAAATAGAAACAACGATTGCAAAGCTAATTAGAACAAAAATTGCGGCGCCATCTACTGTGGCATAGTAATGCTGAGCGAAATGAAGTTTGATATCTAATTAATGATGTTGACATTCATGTTAAAATAGAAGTAACGATTGCAAAGCTAATTAGAACAAAATTCCGGCGCCATCTACTGTGGCATAGCAATTCTGAGTAAAATGAAGTGACACTGTTTGTTAATACGAAAGAAATGTAATTTCCCTAATACAAAATACATATTGGAGAATTTTATATAAATAAAATTTTATACCGATTTATTTCTAACATGCGGTTATTATGAATATACATGTATAGAATATATGTATATTACTTTGTTATTTAATATACATATGTATGTATGTACATATATGTAAATATTACACACAAAAAAAAAAATACAACATCATAATGTATTTTCGTGTTTTCTTTAAATAAATTAATACATAAAATTTTGTCTGGTAAATTTACATTGTTTTTTTTTATTAACAACTATGTAGGTAGTTTAACATTATTTACTTCAGATGTTGGTGAATTTTTACTCCCTTTATATTAACTCTGCCTGTCTGCTTGTCGAAAAAATTTTGGATTGATTTTTAACTCCTTTCCCGTGACCCAATCGATCTGAAACTGTGCAGGCAGGCTCGTGATGACAAAAATCATCTAACAAATTTTTTTAATGATGCCAAAACAATGGAAACTTTTAATTTTTCTACCAGAGTTGATAAAAAAAATTTACAACCGATTAGTTTTTATAATAATCGTTGGAAACGCAGAAAACTCACACAACAGAATTTTAGCGTCACGGCATACTGGAAACACCAAGCCGAATTTCAGCATTTAGTGAATAAATTGTGAATAGACCTGAAGCATCAACGAAAAAACCAAGAGCATTAACTTCACAGGCTTCACAGAGAGCATCAACTTCAATGGTTAATTTCATGTTTTTTGCCTTCTGCTACATTTTTCATACATTTCTCGAATTTGCGATGTAAAATACAGCTGGCAAATTGTTATTTTTTTTATTTAGATGGAAATAAATTTAAAAAAATAAGATATCTTTGTGAATGACAGTTTTTGGACATTTTAGCAATTTGAGGCACTATATGTAATTTTTTCGCGTTAGTTTAACACTTTTTTCTCTCTTAGTCTATAGCTATAATTGTGCCGAATACAGGAAAATAAAATTCCAATTGGTTACTGAGTTATAACCGTGAGTAAAATTGTACGTTCTTCGGAAGAATCAAGTTTTAGCCAAACTATAGATGAGGCCATAAAATCCGAACAGCAGCTAAATTAGTTTCGATAAATACTTCTAAAAACTGCACACGAGACGACTTCAAAATTTTGTACCGTGCTATTAAATGCTATGTGGAAGACTATTCAAAATACTAATACTTTTTCTGCAAATTAAAATAAATAGGATGAGAGTTAAAGTATATTTTATAAACAATACAAGTATTGCATGTTATATAATTATACATTAATATTTGATATGTATTTCTCTTAATAATTTAATTTTTTAAATTATCTCTTTTTAGCTTATACTAGTTAAAAGTATTTGTTTCTAGAAAACTACAAAAAAAGAAAACAGAAATAATGTGTGATTAACAAATTTTTTGCATCTTCGTCATGAAAAAGCTGATGAATGTTCATTTCCCATGGACAAATTTGATTTTAACGGATAGGAGTTTTAGAAGAATGTATTATTGATGAAAAACATTTTAATTTTGTATCGTATAATGTTAAGGATTTGTAATATACATTTATATTTAGCATCGTATTTCTTATCACGAATATGGGTGGTTTCATTGTTTATTGGAAATGAATAATAATTTAGGAGAAGTGGTAACCAATAGTGTATTAAATGGTCTTAATTTATATTCTAGTAATCTGAATATTATTCATATGAATGTTCAGAGTATTGCGCCGCGACTAAATTCTGTTAATTTGGATGAGATAAGGCACGTGATAGGAGGAAATAATTATACCCTATACCACTATGTGGTTTGGGTATAATGACTTTGTGCTGCTGTTTGTAACAACCAAAAATATTTGACCTAGACCCATCTTTAATTATACCGATCGAATCAGAATCACTTTTTGAGTTGATTTAACAATGTCCGTCCGTCCGTCCGTCCGTCCGTCTGTGTGTCCATGTAAACCTTGTAATCAAACTGCAGGTCGCAAATATGAATATATTTTGATGAAATGTGGTATATAAGCTTTTATCGGCCATGGGATGAACGGCATTGAAATTGGTGAGAATCGGTCCATGTTCAGACCTAGCCCCCATAGAAATTACCCCTATGAAATCGACATAAATTGCAATAAGATCCAAATTGTCATATAGATCTTACCCAAATTGGGTTTGTATGCGTTCATTACATCCAATAATGAGTAGTCCAAAAATTATCTCTTTGGCCCCATATAGACTTCTTCCCGATCTTCACTTAAATCTATTAAAAACAAAAATAATGCACTGATTCTTCTCAAATTTTGTTTGTATATATTTTTGCAAAATACAAGAGACTTTACCAAACATGATCAGGATTGGTCCATTTTGGACCTGCAGCCAAAAAAATTAATAAAAATCCCACTCAAATTTGGTTTTTGCTTATTTTCTATATCCAGTTAGTTGGGCGTAAGAGATAGGGTCTAAACGCATGGTATAGGGTATCGTATAGTCGGTCTAGACCGACTATAATTTTCTTACTTGTTTTGACATTGTTGCTATGTCGGAATCGTGGTTAAGTGATGGCATTATGAACAATGCTGTAGAAATTAATTGGTATCATTTACATCGCAACGATAAATTAAGTGGCCGGGGTGGAGGAGTATGTTTATATGTGCATAATAATCTTAAATCAAAAATTGTCTATGAGTTTAATAGAGGACTGACTTGTGATGCTATCGTTGTTGAAGTAACTAGTTTTAACTCTACTTAAATTGTAGTTGGTGTGATTTATCTGCCTTAAGGAAATATTAGTCAATGTGAAGATGAGTTAGGAGAATTGTGTGATAGGTACAATCATTTAATAGTTTGTGGAGATTTTAATATTAATTTATTTGAGGACAGCTCTTCTTTAAGAAGAATTTTATCTGATTATTAATTAATTGATTATTTCATTTTATCTAATGTGGAGTTAGTTGAATGGAAAGGTCAATTTCAATTTCCAGCCCTCAATTCGCATTCCTATAAAATTGATATTATGAGAACGAATAATATGGTTCAAGTGAGGGATTATAAAAATTTTAACATTGAGAATTGTATTCAAGATTTAGAAGAAATAGATTTCAGGCCCATTTATCACAATACTAATGTTGACTTTCAGGTAGAATATTTAACAGCTTCGCTATTGAGTATTTATGAAAAACATGTACCATTAAGAACATTATCGGTTGGTAAAGGCGATCCATGGATGAGTTCTTCGAATGTTAAAACAGTAAAACGTTTAAGAAATATTGCTTTTAGAGCTTATTTAGACGAGAGAAGTGAAGAGAAATGGCGAGCATATTGCAATAAACGAAATCGGGTCAAAAGTGTTATCAGAAAGGAGAGGGCGAGGTATTATAGTGAGTTATTCGATTCCGCAACATAATGAACACAATGGAATGAGTTAAAAAGAGTTGGTGCTTACTAAAAGCAAGGACAACAGATCTTCTGGCATTCATAGCATGTTTCGGAATTTGTTTACGACTTTTTGGGTTGCAGTTTTAATGATTTTGTGAATATTAAGCTGTCATTACTATTTTATAAGGTATATAAAACAGCATCGCCAGCGTATCTAGCGTCAAGATTTGTTTTTGCACATTCAGCCCGGACTCATTGTTTATTAATCCCACGTTTTCATACACTTTTTATGTATAAATCGTTTGTAGTACGAGTAACAAGGTTATGGAACTCAATTCTACCATACGGCAGAAGAAACTTTTCGTACTCTATATCATGGTTTAAAAATTTGCTCTTTGAATTAATTTGAACTTCACCTTATCACCTGTTTTATGTCCTGATTGAGAAATAATGAAACAGTCGCTACTTTCAATTTTTTCATTATTTTTTCTTTTCTTTTTTTTTATTATTGGTTGCCACTTTTCTGGGAAGATGTAGCCCATATTCGCGTTCGGGGATATTTATAAATTTAATGCGTGTATAGAATTAGTTTATAATTATTATAGTAACATAAAATGAAATCTGTCTAATATACTATAATCGATTGGCCTTAATTGGCTTTAAGATTGTTGCATAAATAAATAAATAAATAAATCTAATTCTCTTCAAACATAAAACAAAATTCAAAATTTTACATTAAAACAATACTATGGCCTGAAGATAAGCAAGAAAATTACACGTTTTTCTGATTTAGCGCCTTCTAGCGCTTTTTGGGCACTGTTTTGCGCTTCTTACTTCAAAAAAGTTAAAAAAAATACTTTAAACTAAAATTTACCAAATTATTATAGTGCTAGTGATTTTTACATAACGATTTAAAAACTTTTTTTTTTCTAATATTCTTATATGGCAATAAGCCGAAAATTAATCGAAAAAATTAAATTTTTTGCTGGGAAATTGTTGTTCCTGCTGCTGGATTTGTATTGTTTATATATTTCTGAACATAGTAGCTTTTCTTTATATGCATACATATATTTTTAAATTACTACAAACTAAAAAAAAAAATACAATAAGAATTTAGTGAGTGGCAGACAACAAACACATCGCAAAAAACGCCATCAATCAAATTGTTATTTGCATAGTTTATGCTCAACCAAAATTTTACATTTCTTAAACCAATGTAAAAAATAATAATAAAAAAAAAAGTAACCAACACTCATCATCTACAGTTGTTAATGGTATCATAAATTTTCGTTTTGATGTTTATTGTTTTCGATCGCTTCTTGTTTTATAATAAAATGTTTATTTTAATAGGAAAAATTTACATACGCAAACGCAGCACAGGCCATTTTAGTTTGGGATATGTTCGTCAAATCTTACCTGGAAATGAAAAAAAAAATAATTAGAAAAAATTTGTTTTAAAACATAATTTTATTTTAGAATTAACTCATCATCATGTCTTTGGCTCTTTAAGCCAATTTTTCCACATAAATAACATGTTTAGCTTTTCTCATTTTCATTACTCAAATTAAACTTTGTGGAGTTATTATTAATTAGTTAGTTTACAGAGTTTGCTTTAAAGCCAAGCTTAATTATTTTACACCTGCACAGTAAAAGTTTAACACGTTTTAGTATTCAGACTAATTAAGATTTCTCTGAGGTGGCTTCAAATTTAAACGGTCAGTTTTTTAGTCAACTGTTAATAATATCGAATATGTTGAACCAAGGGGGATAAAAATATTCATACGTGCACATTCATGTAATTGTTTGTAATAAAAAAAAAAAAAATTATCAAATTCAGAAAATTCAAACTGCCAGAAATTTAATTAAAATTTTAAAAGCGAAATATTTGAGACAAATGGAAGGCTAATGCAAAAGACTTAAAAATTAACAAAAGAAATATTAGGAAAACAACTCGTATAAACTCATTTTTGCTCCCGCGTGACCTCAACTACATTATTAGAAAACTTCAAAATTTACCGTTACTTTGGATTTTGTTTATGATTTTATTGTTGTTAATTTTGTTTTTGATAATGCAAACTTTAGTTTAATATCGTTGTTAATAAACTGCGTTTTTGGCAAAGTGTGATTTTTAAAAATAAAGTAAAAAATTAAAAAAATTTTTTTAGCTTATGAGAAAGTTATCGAGAACCGTGCAAAATTTTATTTTAAGTATGACAGATAATGGCTACTCATCAAGACAAATAGCTAAAAAACTTAACGTGAGCCAATCGGTGGTCATAAGAGTCCTAAAAAGACGAAATATTACTCCACGAGCACAATTTTGTGGTCGCCGAAGGCTATTATCGGATGGAGACGCACGAGTAATGATGCGAATGATGAAATCAGACCAGATTTTGACGCCAAAGGAAGCTTCTGTAGCAGTTAATAAAAATGTAAGCCTATGGACAGCAAGAGCACTGCCCAACGTTGGCTAGATCTCCGCTGTGAAGAAACCTAAACCTGCATTGTCGAAGAAGAATGTTGCAGCACGTTTAAAATTCGCCAGGGAACACATACATTGGACCGTTGATGACTAGAAAAGAGTAATATAGTCAGATGAATCCAAATTCAACCGAATTCAGTCCGACGGTAAACAGTATTGTTGGCGCCGACCTGGTGAGACCATACAGAGGCACCGCGTAAAACCAACAGTAAAATATGGTGGTATGGGATTGTTTCACTTGATGCCATGTGGCAAAAAATTGAAGGTATTATGCGAAAAGAAGACTATTTGAAAATTTTGGAAACCCATCTTCCCGATTTTGTTGATATGAGCACATATCCTAAGAAAAAAGTAATATTTCAAGAGGATGGGGACCCAAAACACACCTCCAAAATCGTTAAAGAATAGTTGACTGATCAAAATTTTCAGGAAATGCAGTGGCCAGCGCATAGTCCCTACCTCAATCCAATTGAGAATTTATGGTCAATAGTGAAAATACGGTTGTGTTGGAATATCAAACTGCCCCACCCAACTTATGGGAGCTGTGACGACGTGCGGAGCTGGAGTGGCAGCCTATTCCTGATAAAGTTATTCAAAAATTGGTAGAAAGTATAACAAGACGCATAAAAAGTATTTTAAGTATGGACCAAGTAATAAAATTTAATAAATTTTAATTCTTATTGAAGTGTGCAAAATTGAGTTCATGAGACATAGTTTGGTTTGATATAAGTTTTTCTATGAATTTCTTGTGTTTTTGTTTTATTTTTAATACAGTTTTGGTGACCATTGAATAATAAATTAAATTAAAAAAAAAAAAATTTAAATTGCTATATTATAGCTTTTTTATCCGCTTAGAAGTGCAAAAAATACAAACATGTACTCACCTCTGCTCCACACTGTATATCGAGACAGCAAAAAGACAACAACAAACAAGTAGGACAATTATTGTCAGTCTAGCCCTACTATGTTATACCCTATACCTTGGTTTAGAGAAGGTGTCTTATATCCATCTAATTTGAAAGACATTTTTATTATTTTTTTTATATTGGATGCTTTATTTAGGTCGAAAAATTGGCCAACACTGACCATATTTGGTTAAGTCACTTCGTTCTAACAAAAATATATACAAACCAAATTTGAGAAAAATCTGTGCAATATCTTTGTTTTTGATAGGTATAAGTGAAGCCCGGGAAGTAACTTTATATGAGGGCTGTGACAAAGAATTGTATTACATCGTTTATTAACCAAATTTTACCAACATCTATTAAATTGAACAAATTGGGGTAATTTTTATGGGGACTAGGTCTGAACATTTTTTTTTTTTTTTTTTTTTTTTATAACTCAGCGGATGCCCCCTACAAATACAGTTCATTGTGTTGATTTCAGGAAAATAGGTTGTGGGAAAGAGGAAAGAGGGAGTAGTGTTTGTGGATATTTGATTAAAATTTTATTAGATTTTAACTGTTAGAAAAGACCTCTGCGGGGAGTTTATTCCACATAGGGCTAGTTCGACTGATAAACGAATTCTCTGGGTAATGCGTTGTGCGCTCAACTGGACAATAGGCTACAAACGGATATGATCTACTAGAGAACCGGGTAGAGCGAACCGAAACTCGGGCACTTGGAATAAGTTCGCTAATCTCAGAAGAACATTTCCCATGGTAATATCTATAGAACAGTGCTACACAACCCACATTCCGACGGTGTTCCAATGAATCAAAAGAGTGGGATACCCTACTGTCATTGATGAGCGCCAACGCCCTCCTTTGTATACGGTCCAGTAGCTCCAAAATAGACTTTGAAACTCCTGCCCATATATGGGAGTTGTATTCCATTTTCGGTCGGATGTAAATGGTAAAGATTTTAAGGAGATCAGAAGGAGTGAAGTAATTTTTACACCGTTTAAGAAAACCAAGACACTTGAATACTTCTTTCGACACTTGAAAAACATGCTCGTTCCAACGAACATCACATTGAATTCTCATGCCTAGAACATCAAGAGTTTCCGATTGCTCAATACATATACCACCCATATATACAGATGACATTGTTAATTCCATGGCTTTATGGGTCAACACACAACATTGAGTCTTCAGCGCATTAAAATCACCCCTATTCGCTTTACCCCACTCGGAGATTGTTAACAGGTCTTGATTGAGTGTGCCATTCATTTTCTGCCTTCTGCCCCCAACATCCAAGAGGCTTGGCCTACAATTAAAGGAAAATGAATGACAAATGCTGCTGTCATCTGCGAAAGAGTAAATAGAATTAAAAGTTTGACCAAGAAGGTCGTTCAGAAAGATAAGGAAAAGGGAAGGAGAAAGAACGGAACCTTGGAGTACCCCTGAATTAAGCTGAAACTCATTAGATGAGACCCCATCAATAACAACACGTATTGTTCGGTCTCTGAGAAAACTCGATATAAATCGAGAGAAGTCATTCCGACCCCAAATGCAATAAGCTTTGATATCAGTGCACCGTGCCACACACGATCGAATGCCTTGGAAATATCCAGAGCAACCACTTTACTTTCGCCAAAATTGCGAATGGATCGACTCCAGCGCTCAGAAAGTAGAGCTAACAGGTCTCCCGTGGAACGATTTCTACGGAAGCCATACTGACAATCATTAATAAGTGAGTTGGCCTCTAGGTAGTTCACAAGATGCAAATTGATCATGCTTTCCATCACCTTTGAGAGCGCAGAGCAGATTGCAATTGGACGGTAATTTTCAGGGTTATTAGCCGCACCATTTTTAGGGATTTCTTGGACATTAGCAACTTTCCAGCAAGAGGGAAAGACTCCTGCACGGTACGATAGGCTGAAAAGGTTGGCCAATGGACTGGCTAGCGTCGAAGAGCACTGTTTCAGCACCAGGGATAGCTGAGCTATCCCGGAGCAGCCTGAAGTTCCTTACATTTGGTACCTAAGCAGGGACACTTCACAGAGGAACACAACTCTAAGAGGATGACTGAGAAGGAGGAACGGCTCGAAGTAACTCGATATAATCGCTGAGCAGAGAAGCGCTAGTACTGATTCTTGTCGAGTTTTGCCTAAACGTAAGTGGCTCATTAAAATAGCTACGTTTATCACGCAAGGCGGAAACAAAGAACCCGTGATAGCAAGATTTGAAACAGTCAGTCAGCCTGAATAATTTCCCCGGCAGAAGTATTATCCCGTTTGAGTGCATCGAGAGGAGACCCTTGCGACAACCCGCCGGCATTAAATATGCCGTCATCGGCAATCCTGAAGTCAAAACCTAGAGTACCGTACCTCGTAGTTATCGATCAAGTACGCTAATGGTTATTTGGATATGACGGCGAAAGAGACCCCCTTGGCTTTGTAGAAATGGTCGATAAGTTGGCGGAAGTTTACGAAATGGAGCGTTATATGATGTTACAGTTTTAAAAACTCCTTTTCGTTTTTTCTTTAATTTTTGCCAAAATCAAAGCGAATAGTTTTGAATTTGGTCTATCTACATGTATTCTACATGTTAGTCTTATTGTGTTTAAAATGAACGTGTCTCGAGATAATGGGAGCATACTTATATGAAGATTTTGGCTATATTGGACTTAAACAGGACGGTCAAATGATACACATAAAATTAACGATATTTAATGGAAAAAACCAATAAATTTTTAATTTTTACAATATTTCAGAAATTTCTTTAAAATAATAGATGTCCCAAAATGCACGCAAGATTTTGGCGCCCTTTGTTCATCGAAGTTTGGAAACAAAAAGAAAAAGACTCTGTGTTTTGTGTTGTTCTATACATAACCCTATCCTGTGTTCCTTATGATTCAATAAAAATAAGAATGTAAAGGAACAAAAAATGTGGTTTCTGTGAATTTGAGTGAATTTTGGGACACCTTTTATATGAAAAAAGTCCAATAAATAGACATTTCGATGAAAATATGCAAAACATGCATTAAAAAAAAAAAAAAAAAATAATGCAACTACAAATCGAAGCCATTTTATTGCAAATTTATTAATTTGAATATTGTGGACAATCGAGTGCACTTATATGGAATTCTTTGCCCTAGTCGTAACTCTGCAACGTTTTCCTCTTGTTATATTTTTTGTTTTAATTTTCAAAAATACTTTCAACTTATTGTTGTTCCTCCACAATGTTCCTCGCTGAATATTCACCATTTTCAGTTGCTTTATTTTGCAAAGATTTCGTATATGAAAATTATTTAAATTTTTTCCTTCAGTGGTTCAAATACAAATTCATTGTTTGCTTAAACAAACCACTTTTCATTATAAACGAAAAATAAAAATACCAATAATAACTAAAAAAACCATGAATACCTTAAGGGAATAAGCTGGATGCATGTTTGAATAAGAAGAGTTAAGAAGAAGCAGAAGAAAAATCACCATAATTTAGAGTGTCTATCTTGGCATTGAACTAGAAATTAACCGCATACAATAGACCGTTGCGGCAATGGCGGCATTGTTTTTATAGAGACAAATAAAAAAAGAAAGCATTTTAAATAAATAATCAAGATTAAAAGCAAAAAAAAAAAAAATAGAAAAAGAAAATCTTATAGGAAATATACACAGCAGAAAAGAGGGAACAACAATAGAAAAAAACATTATTTAGAGTTTATGCATGATTGATTAGATTTCCGGTTATTTATTAAAGTAATTTAAACTATACTTTTTATGTATACCAGATAAAAGTGAAAACAATGTATAATATGATTAATTATATTTTTTTTTTATATTTAATAATAAAAGAAAAAGAAACTATAACTTTTTCTAAGACGGCTCTAGTCACAGCAAAATAGAAATTATGAAAATTTTTTTTACAAAAACTCATTTTCAAATATAATAATGTATAAAATCCAATAGATATGACTACAATCAGCGATGTCAACTTAGCGCTTTTTGGCGCCCCAAAAAGAGCATTTCTTGCCATTCTTATAAAGAACACTAATATGGCGATTTCAGTTTTCCTTTTAAACAAATTTCGTGTTAAAGAAAATTTAATATATTTGAACTAACTATATTCATATAATGGACTTGTTTTGGTTTTAATTTAATCAGGATGGTTGTACCAACGGGGAGATTAAATTAAACGAAGGACGAGATTGACTCTGGACTTAATAAAGTTAGCTTTTTAAGTTATAGTTTTGAAAAGGCCTCTCAATAATATTGAATAATCGGACAAACAGATCATCTTTTATTTATGTACTGAGAGCTGAATTCTCTAATTTTAAAACACAAAAAAAAAAAAATCATTTCATTACTTATTTTTTCCAAAAAATTTTGAAGATGTTATAATTTTATAAAAGCATTTTTAAAAGGTAAAAAAAGGAATTGAAGAGTACGAAAATTATCTTAACAATTTAAAACTAAGCAAGTGGGAAAATTCGAGACAGAACTGATTTATTTGGATTGAAGTAAGGGGTGACATGGAGAAAATCTTAACATACATAAAATTAAACCTAGAGTTTTTATTTATTTTTTTTTTAAATTTAATTTCAATTATATTACAGCTTACACATTTTTTATACTTCTAATCACTACTTATCTACTCTTTATGGTCCTTCTCCGAAAACTCTTACATTAGCAATTTAATAGTTGTTTCTGTCAATTTTTTTTGGCATAGGTAGTTCGTCTCTGTTTAAAATCTTCTGCATTTTGGGACAATATGCTCTTTAACTCCCTGGCCTAAGCTCCCTACAGTTTGGTGGATTTGCCTCCCTAGGTACATAAATGTAGTTATTGTTCTTGTACCACTCAAAAGCTTTCTTACCCTTCTGACTGAATGCCACATCGGGCCAAAAATATGTGGACACATTGTGTTGTCTTATGAAAGGAAGGAGTCTTTTTTGCAAACACTCCTTTATATATTATTTTCGGTATTTATAGAGCTTCTTTAGCCGCACTGCATATTGGTGGCCATACTGGGAATTTTTTTTTTTGAAATTACATATGCTCTAGGGTCCTAAACTTATCTTCAATATTTCCTCTACCATTGGCAACATACAAATTCTGACCCGGAAGCTGCTAAAAATCTACCATTACATACGTTATGTCGTCCATTAAGCACCAGGAGTAATTTATTTATGAAACATGATTTCAATTTTCGTGCTCTGTTTTTGTCCTCTAAATTTTTTGCAGCGTTCCTTTCGGAACTTTTTAGACTTTGTAAGTTTCCAAACCTGCACTGGCTTTAACTTTTAGCACCAAATAATCCGAGCACTGTTCTTTTCTACTTGATGCGTTTCAATATAATTTCTGTTTGCTTGGCCTTACACACATCATGTGGACTTCTCTTTTTTTCCGAACCAGGTTTCATATCAATGGTAAAATTCTCCTTTCTAATAACTTTGGAAACAATTTGATAGTTCTTTGGTCAATCTTTTATAGAACCAAGTTGGATTTTTTTAAAAATTTAAGCACGTAATTCTATTTCGTCACTCATCATTTAATCATTTAATCAAACTACCAACAAATGAACAGAGTTGTCATTAACATATTAACTGACATAATTTACAAAGATACTTAATCAAAAAAAAAAAAAAAAAAAAAAAAAATATAAAAAATAAATAAAAATTCAAATAATGTTTGCGAAAAAGTTTAGGGAAACTTCTGTTAAGATTTTTTTTGATCTCACTCACTCGTTGCTTTTTAAAAAAAATATCATGCGAGTCCGATCGCAGGGGAGATGTGTAAACATCTAGTAATTAAAGATTTTTTTATAGCACTTTCTTAAAATCAAACAGAAAGTGTATCACTTATAGCAATCAACTGCAGGGGCTCTGTTAGTATAAAAATATTTATTATTATTTATTATTTAACCGGTTAATTTTTAATTTTTCTTTTTTTTTTTAATTTTTCGTTTTTCATTTTCGTTTTTCATTTTTCATTTTTATTTTTTTTTTTAATTTTTCATATTTTATTTTTAATTTTTCATTTTTTAATTTAAATTTTTAATTTTCTATTTTTCATTTTTAATTTTTTATTTTTAATTTTTTCTTTATTTTTCATTTTTCATTTTTCGTTATCCAATTTTTATTTTTCTTTTTTCATTTTTTATTTTTCATTTTTTATTTTTAAATTTTAATTTTTTTTCATTTTCTATTTTTAATTTTTAATATTTAATTTTTTATTTTTCATTTTTTCATTTTTTATTTTTAATTTTTCATTTTTAATTTTAGTTTTTCATTTTTCATTTCATATTTTTCATGTTTCGTTTTTTATTTTCAATTTTTTAGTTTTAATTTTTTATTATTAGTTTTTTATTTTTCATTTTTCCTTTTTATTTTTTTTAATTTTTTATTTTTAATTTTTATTTTTGTATTATTTATTTTTCATTTTTTTTTTCATTTTTATTCTTAATTTATTATTTTTTATTTTCCATTTTTTTTTCATTTTCCATTTTTCGTTTTTCATTTTTCATTTTTTATTTTTCATTTTTGTTTTCATTTTTCATTTTTTATTTTTTATTTTTCGTTTTTCATTTTTTATTTTTCTTTTTTCATTTTTAATTTATTTTTCATTTTTCATTTTTTATTTTTCATTTTTTATTTTTAATTTTTTATTTTTAATTTTTCAATTTTTTATTTTTCATTTTTAATTTATTTTTAATTTTTAATTTTTTATTTTTCATTTTCATTTTAATTTATTTTTCATTTTTTGTTTTTTAATTTTTTATTTTTATTTTTTATTTTTAATTTTTTTATTTTTCATTTTTTATTTTTCATTTTTCATTTTTAATTTGTTTTTCATTTTTTATTTTTTTATTTTTCATTTTTTATTTTTAATTTTTCGTTTTTCATTTTTCATTTTTTATTTTTCATTTTTAATTTTCGTTTTTCATTTTTTTATATTTCATTTTTTATTTTTCATGTTTCATTTTTTATTTTTCATTTTCAAACAGGTTATCATATCATAATTTTTTCACCAATACAATTGTTTTACCACTCACATCTTACGCTCACATGTTACGCTTACATGTTACGCTGTTTTTGAAATTTACCCTCCTGCGCGTATAGATGTTTACACATCAAAAATCTGAAAATGTCTTAAAAATCTTATACTAAGTAAATTGAAAAATCGAGACAGAACTGATATATTGTAACCTATACCACTATTTGGTCAGGGTATAGTGACTTTGTGCTGATATTTGAAACTATCAAAAATATTTGACCTAGACCCACCTTTTATAATACCGATCGTCTCTGAATCACTTTCTGACTGGATTTAGCGAATTACGTCCATCCATTCGTCCGTCTGTGTGTCTTGATCTTGTAATCAAACTAGTGAAATTTATTACATAATCTTTTATTTGACACAGGTGCATGTTCAAACCTAGTGCCCATACAAATGACTCCTATGAGACTTAAATTGCCATGTAAATCTGCCTCCCGATCTTCACTTAAATCTATATATAAAAAAAAAACAAAAATATTGCACAGATGTGCACATAGTTTTACAAAAAATAAGTTACTTAAGCAAATATGATTAGCATCGTTCCACTTTGTGAACTAGTCCCCATATAATTAGAGCATCCGACATGAAAGGGGAAAAAAAAAAATAATAATAAGTAATAACAGTGCCAATCAAATTGGGTTTATGTTTATTTTCTATATCCAATTAGTTGGATATATAGTATAGGGTATCCTATAGTCGGTCTAGACCGAAATGAAAAAAGTTTAGTTATTGCATTGTCATACTCTAACGGTGAAGTCGATTGTGCACACAGAAAAATAATTGGGTGGAGTTTGGTTACCACTAGAAAAATTTATTAATGTCATAAGAATCTGTAGTATTAATAGGTAAGGCGATTTCTTGTGACCGATTTTTTGTTCAACAGTTTTCGCCCGATTTTGACCAATTGTATCTCATTTGAAAGGTATGTCTTTTTCGCTGTCCACCAGATTTACAGATTTTTACCTTTTTAAATTTTTCTTTTGAGTAAAATTATTAAATTTGTTAATGTGTTTGCAAAAAAAAAAAAAAAAAAATTAGTGATTTCTTCATTCACAATAATAATTCTGTAGAATTGATAAATAATTTTGGACATAAACCATAACGCAATCGACATTTAAAAAGTGTTGAATTGTGAATTGCCTAAATTTGATTGACATACCTTTAGGATCTCATAAAATAATTTATTAAAAGAAAAAAGAAAATTTCCTAGAATTTGCAGTCGAATTTTGGAGGGCTGGTATCTGCTAGTTTTCATTATTATTCTTAATTATTTTAAAATGCAATAAATTTTCTTCATTAACTATCATATAAACAAAAACGAAAGTATTTACAATAATAAAATAAGTTCTTTTTATCAATCGAAGTTTTTTACGATTTATTAAACTAATTTTAACATAACTAAATTAAATCCGGCACACCATGTTTCAGTACTAAATATTGGCGGTTGAAATAGCTTTTTGTATTCTAAGAATATATTTCAAACGTAAAATGAGAAAACAGATCTTATAATAAATTGTTGGTTAATATGATACAAATTAATCTATATTTATAATTATTTTTTGGCTATAACTGATGAAAAAATAAACCTTTTACTTGTGTTGGTATTTTTGACTGAAAGGAAATTCAATGAAACAATATCTGTTGTAAATACCAAAAAAATATATTAAAAATGTTAATCCAACCGAACTTTCCAATTTTGTTGCCATTTTTGATACTTAAAATCAATGGTTTCAAAAAATAATGGTTTAAATATGGAAATGTTAAGAATTTAATTAAAACAAGTAAGAAAATTATAGTCGGTTTAGACCGACTATACGATACCCTATACTATGCGTTTAGATACCCTATCTCTTAGGTCCAACTAATTAGATGTACACTCACGGAAACATTCACTCAATGAGACAATTAGAAAATCCGCTGTTCCGGATAATTCACTGACGAACAAAAATCCTCAAGCATTAGTGGAAATGTATGATTTTTTTTTTATCATGTTATATATTATATTATATTTTTTTTTTCTAAATTCTTATCTGACTCTAAATAAATTTTCATTTTAAAAAAGGTAATCATCCATATAAATGTTTGTTATAATCAATATTCAAAATCGAAATTCGATGCATAAACTAAATGTGGCAAGTCATATAATCGATTTAATAAAAAAAAAAACGATTGAATTGAACTCAAAACGGTATTTGTAAAATAAAATAAAGTTGACACAACAAATTTATGTGCTAGTATCTACATAGGACTACGAAAATTCGATAGGCAACAAATTCGATTGTCGCAAGTATCCGTTTTCTGAATGTATGAGGATTTTAAAATTCTTTAATATTAGATGTGGACTAAAAATCTAAAATTAATCCAAAAAATAAAATTTTTGTATAAAAAAGCAACATGAGGAAGAAATTGAAAAGTTTTTTTTTCTCTAAATGTAATAATTTTTCACGTATTTTATAATTTTTTTTTATATTGATATGCAGTTAAAAAGTAACATTGTAATAGTCAGCGCTTTTAGCACTTCATTATAATTTAGCGCTTTTTGATTTAAAAAAGTTGGCATAGCTGGCCACAATTATTAAAATTATCCGTTATTCTAACATTAATTTCAAAACCCATGTAGATTTATTTATAGTTATTTATTTAATATTTATAGTTTATGCCAAAACATATTTTTGTGTAAAAGTCATGGTGAGTTTAAAGGAAAAAATATATAATTTATTATATTATATATTATATCTTTATTAATAATTTTAAAAGTATTATAAAATTACCATGTAAAAAGAATAAAACAAATACAAAAACAAATAATATGCACCATTGCCATCATCATCAACATCAACATCAACATCAACATCAACATCAACATCAACATTTTTTATTTAACAGTTAAGTGCTAAATAAATAATAATGTACATGCAACCATATTCGCATTGAGTGTTTGCATATGTTCAGTTGTTTCTGCTTTATAAGTGGCGGCTTAATTTATGCACTCGCATGTATTTAACTATATCGTCAAAGTTAGTAGTGCAGTTATTTTTAACACGAAAACACTAAAATGACATAAGTACGTTGTTTACACGCGCACATAATATTATAAAATTTATATAAAATTTTATAAATAGTCTAAATACGAATGTATGTGCAAAACTTAAATGGTTTTAAGCTGGCTAAATGCGGGGGTCCAATTGGAAAGTGTTTGAAAAGCGGCATTTAACAAGTATAAGATTTATAGAAACCCAAAATTTGCAAAATAATCAATAGTTTTCGAAATGAAGGGAGAGGTCACATTAGCCGTATTTTCCACAATATCAGAACTTACTCTGCTTACATTAACACTGTCTGCTTAATTGCAGTAACTTTTTTTTAATACAAAAATGATTTTTGAAGATTTTATGTAACGACGCGAAAATAATTACGTACATATAGTTGTGCTAAATATTGAGTTTTCTCTCGAAAAAAAAACTTTTAAATTTAGTAGACACACAAAACAAAGTATACTCTTTGTTTTAAAATATTTTGCAATATTTATTGTTTTTGAAATATTTTCTACAGGACTCATATTACATAACCTCACGCTTCTCTACTTCAAGGCCAAAAATCAACATTTTTAAAGTCACCCAAAGTTCAATATTTATCATTTTTTTTATAATTAAAATTTATATTCTTGGGTATTCGATATTTTTTTTCTTATGTTTTCAATATCATATGTCATGAGCAATATAAAAGGGAGCATAACTATACTTTGTGTGAGTTCTCAGGTTATTAGTGCTAGTAGCCGTGCTTAAAAAATTATTAAATATCATATATATCGAGTACAAGGCAAATGATTTATTTACTCGGGATTTATAACGAGAACAATCATATATTACACGGCTCTACAAACAATTATTCGTTCTTTGTCCTAAAGTTTATTTTATGATTTTTCGGTTAATTATGCAAAAAACAAAAAGAAATTACATATTAATTACAGTAGTAATTGCAATATGTCTGAAAAATGACTATAAATCTAACAAACAAAAAATTTCTTCGCTTCAAAGCGTCATCTCAAATATATGTGAAGTGCATATGTAGGTATGTACAAAAACCGTACATCACATATGACAACTCTTACGAAAACTGAGAATAGTGGAAATTTGAAGTATAAATGCAAAAAATATTCAAAATTCAAAAATAACGATTGTTTGTTTGGACAGAGTTGTATCTTCTGAAATTATTACAAAGTAAAGCTGTATCGTACGAAAACTGAATCTAACCACACTGCTCACAGGCCTGACTTTAGGTGAGTGTGTTAAAGCGCTGACCAAAAAGTGCAAGTACGAGTGTATGTGAAGGTTCATGGTTCAAAAACTCACGGCCGCCCTAAGTAGAAAAAATTTTCATATAGAAACAATCTATTCAATTAAAACATAACATCACAATGTTAAATAAATCGCTGATGAAGGCTGAAATGCCAGAAACCGGTCCGATTAAGAATACAGTGCAGTTATGAATTTTTGAAATATATGCTTTCTTCTTCTTTACCACGCACCATTTAAAACAAAATTAAAAAATTGCATATTAATTACAGTAGTAATTGCAATATGTCTGAAAAATGACGATAAATCTAACAAACAAAAAGAAATTACATTTTTTTGGTATAAAGTTTGATTTTGTGATAGTTATATTAATAATACTCATTTTGAAAATTTTTATAAAATTTTTAATTAATTTTAATACATTCAGAAATACCGCGCGATCAGAATGGGGTTTTTACGTTCACATAGTGCCGCCAGATGGCACTCGAATGATAAACAGGTGTTTTGTACAAGTCTAGAAAAACTTAAAATGTCGTTCGAGACGTAAAATGCGAACTAAGGACATCTCACGTTCACTCTGAAGCCTACGAAGCATATTTTGACTGTACTGTTCGGCATCAAGACAAGCCATGGGCTCCACATGTTATTTGTAGTAATTGTAAAAGATGTTTGGAAGGTAAGTAATTTTTAATTAAGCGGTGAATCAAATATAATCGACATATTAATTTTTACTAGCAGATTCCAGCCCTCGAAATTCTACCGCAAATTCTAGGAAATTTTATTTTTTCATTAAATAAAGACCCAAAAATTATGCTTATCAATTTTAGCCAATTCACAAATCAACACAAAAACAACCTCACGTTAACAAATTTAATAAACACACACGTAGCATTGTATAATTTTATGTATGTGTTAGTAGCAATTTTGAATGCAATTTACTTAAAATAAAGGAAAAAATTTAAAAATCTGTAAATCTGCAAAACGGCTAAAAAGAAATACCTTTCAAATAATATACGCTTTGTCAAAATCGGGATAAAACGGTAGAACAAAACATCAGTCACAGGAAATCGCCTAGCTGATTAATATTATAGATTTCTATATACCAATACCAATACCAAGGATCTGTAAAAGACGTAGAGGTAAAAATGCAATACCTATTGAATATCCTGACCTTGAATCTTCTTCTGCTCCAACTGCACACGATCTGACACGACCACTAACTGAGCCACCGAAAAAATTATCCCAGAAAAGTAGCTTATCTTTTAGTTCTTATAAAAGTAATTCCGATAATGAGTTTTTACCTACACTAGAACAACCAAAACACCATCTTATTACCGCAGAAGATTTTAACGACTTGATAAGAGATTTAAGTTAGCCAAATAATAAAGAAGAGCTATTAGGCTCTCGCTTAAAAGAGCGGAATTTGCTCGATGATGTTACTATCATGGATCAGCGGACTAGGCATGAAACAATCTCAACGTTTTTCACAAAAGAAGATGATGGACTTAGTCTTTGCAATGACATAAAAGTTATGTTCGAATAAATTGGCATACCCTGTGTTCCTGGCGAATGACGTTTATTCATTGACAGCTCTATCAAAAGCTTAAAAGCTGTTTTATTACATAATGGAAATAAATTCACATCTCTTTCAGTCACACACTCTTAAAGAAAGTTATGACAATATTAAAATCTTGCTTGAATCTGTAAAGTATCGTGGGATTTTGAATGGGACTACAGAGCGGATATACAAAGTATACGTGTTATCTGTGCTTATGGGATAGCCGAGCGTATGGCCATGGCCTGTAAGAAGAGAACTTTTTGTCGAAAAATAAAATGTAAAATTTGAGCCGATTATTGAAGCGGAAAAAGTATTAATGCCTCCTCTGGACATTAAGTTAGGGTTGATGCAACTGTTTGTTAAAAAACTGGATGCAACTTCAGAAGCTTTTGGATACTTGAAAAAGTTTTTTCCAAAGTTATGAGAGGCAAAAGTTGAAGCTGGGGTTTCTGTTGGTTCGCAAATTAAACAGATTTTCGCCAATGAAAAATTTCCAGCGTTGCTGAATCGTACTCAAAAAGCGAATAAAAACAGTTTTAAAGCAGTAGTTTCTGGATTTTTAGGAAATAACAAAGCTGAAAACTACGAAAATTTAGTTGAGAATATGTCATTGAAAGTACATATGCTGCATGATTATTTAGATAAATTTAAAAACAACATGTTGGCGTATTCAGAAGAGAAAGGAAACGTTTTCAACAGAATATTATGAACTTCGAAGAACGTTATCAAATAATGAAAACATTATGAGAGACTGTATTTGGGGTTTTTTGAGAGAAAGTACTTATGAACATAAAAGAAAAAGTAAAAGCGTGCACTTTTATATTATTTCACACTTTTATGTAAGTTATTTTGATAGTAAAACTTAAAGAAAACAATAAACATATTTATTTGAATGGGCCCATCTTCAATTAAAAATTTAACCACAGATTTTTGAAAAATTTCGTTCAATCGGTCTCCTAAATACAAAAGCAAATTTTTTCATGTCATATATTTTTTTTTGTCCAATTACGACTAAAAATAACGAAATTTTAGGCTTTAAGGTCAAAGTCAAATTTTGTGTTGACCCGTGTTATTGATGATTTGAATCAGTACTTTTAAACACATGTTGGTAGAACAAAAATAAATTTTTGATTTTGTAATGCTTGCAGTCACAGCAAAGGAAGGCGGATTTGGCTTTGCCTTCCATTTATTGACAATCAGTTTTCTTCGTTCGAAATAATTCATTTTTGCCCAAAAACAAACACTAAAAACAATTAAAAATTGAACTAAATACAATTTTAGGAACTCACTGAATATTTCAATTTCAAATCTAATTTCTATCAGTTTGACCTCATAGTCTACTTCGAATTTTATGAATTTGAAACGTAACATTCTTTAATGGGTTGCATTTGTAAATTTTCCAAATTAGTTTCACATTTTTCATACTCCATTTTTTAGTACGACCATAAATTATTCCCACATAAATTAAATTGCAAACTTTTTACATTCCTAAAAGAAATCTCAAATTATTTAGACCATAAAATTGTAACTTTTATGATAAAACAAATCAAACAACTACAACCACAAATATGTCTGACCACATCTAGGCAAACATAACCAAAAAAAAAAAAAAAAAAAAAAACAAGTAAAAACTGAAAACTAGAAAACATAACAAACTGATTTGTAAACTAATTTTAAAACGTGAATAGAAAATATAATCGAAAAAAAAAAAATAAAAAAGTATCTTAATATACAAAAATGTCTTTCTTTTGTCTTTCTTTCGCACTCGCCCAATAAGTTAATAGTACAATCACAAATCAATTGTTGTTGAACAATTCGAAATAGAAATTGTTGTGTACTTGTAGTTATTGATATCTTGTTACAAGTACTAGCAAGTATTTTATTATTGTTGTTGTTCCCCAAAATGAACAAAAGTTAACAACAGAAAATCTTACTCTTACACTCAATCGTAACATAACCTAGAAAATCAAGACACCATGAACTGAAAGTAAAACATCATGCAAATGTTGTTTAATAAAACATTTATACTAACATTAGCAATGTTTCCACTAACTATATTGTGTTGTCATAGAAAATATATGGCTTTGCAAAGCAAATGCAATCCAGCAACTTGTTTAGTTTCAAATTATCATAGATATTGTTGATTTGTTGATATTTTGGTGTGCGTCTTTGCTAAAAGCACTTCATGTAGGAAAAAACAAGCTGATACAAATGTTAACAGAACGTATTATTTTTAATTTTAGAGTACTTTGTCAACTCTTAAATGACAACAGTGATCCAGAGTTGACTTGAATTGTAATATTGAAAATGTGAAGTACATAAGTGGAAAATGAAAAATGAAAAATGAAAATTAAAATGAAAAACTAAAAATGCAAAATAAAAAATGAAAATGAAAAATTAAAAATTAACAATTAAAAATTAACCAGTTGAAATAATAAATCTATAATATTAATAGGCTAGGCGATTCCTTGTGACCGATGTTTTGCTCTACCGTTTATTCCGATTTTGACCAAACGTATATTATTTGAAAGGTATTTCTTTTTAGCCGTCTTGCAGATTTACAGATATTTAATTTTTTTCCTTTATTTTGAGTAAGTTGCATTTAAAGTTGCTACTAACACATACATAAAATTATACAATGCTATGTGAGTGTTTATAAAATTTGTTAATGTGTTTGTAATAAAAATGAGTTTGTTTTTTTGTGTTGATTTGTGAATTGGCTATAATTGATTAGCATACCTTTAGGGTCTTTATTTAATGAAAAAATGAAATTTCCTAGAATTTGCACTCGAATTTCGAGGGCTGGAATCTAATAGTAATAATAAATATTTTTATATTAGCAGAGCCCCTACAGTTGTTTGCTATTAGTGATACATAGATGACGCTTTGTGTTTGATATTAAAAAGTGCCATAAAAAAATCTTTAATTACTAGATGTAAACTAGATGTAAAATATGTGATCATGTGATCGGACTCAAATGATTTTTTTTATATAAAAAACACCATTTAGTGCTATCATCAGATATAAAATAAAATAATTTTTCAAAGTTAGTATTGACAAACTCATTTTTTCATTAGTTGGCAAAGTGCAAGTGTTGCAAGATGTTCAAAATTTTAAACACCGTTGTTCATTTTTCTTGCACTGACAATTTCATAGCCAAGGATTTATATCGATCCATGATGGCGAAAATAGCTAAAGTGATTCGATAATTTACGATCATTTGCATTATCTATCAAAATGTCATAGGTGTACGAAGTACCGTTGCGAAGTTACAACAACAAAAATTTTACTTTCAAGAAGTCCATGCCTTTTCGATCATCCCTCGTAGTCAATTAAAAATCTACACTAGTCCCGTTAACTCCTCATCTCGTTATGGAATACTTTAAAATATTGAGAAAGCTCCGTCATTAAGTTTGTGTTTGGCAACTCTCGTTAATATTTGCAATAATGAAAAAAGGGAAAAAAACCCACCATTTGGACCAAGGAAAAGCTTGGCAAATACTATCAAGATCATAAAAAGTAGTTTACTAAGTTTCGTTGTGGTTGCACAAGCATTATTGATATCGAAAATACATGATATGGTGTTGGTCGATCGGAGTTTTAAACTCTGTTATTTCCATTAGAAATGGGGAATTGGGTTCTAGAAAGTAAAAATACGAATGACTTTTTGCTTTATTTTATAACGGTGAATGAAAAACGAACGAACGAACTGACTCCGAAAAAGGCAATTGTGGGCTTATTGACGGACAAGGTCATGACAAAAGTTTTTTGGAATGTACGCAGCGTAATTCATATCGATTACATTCAAAAGGGAAACAAAATAAACGGTGAATATTATGCCAATTTATTCGGCTGTTGCAATGACGATTTACAACTAAACAAGTAAGAGTGTGTAACTCAAGAAGATATATATCTTAGTATTACACAGTACAACACATGATTTTGGGACTCAATTCGGACAATTGCACCTGAAAGTAGCTCCAAAAATAAGAACTTCTGCATCAGCGTCAACTTCAACGAGCGTCAACTTCAACGAGGAGGATATTGACAAATTGAAAATGTTCTAAATTTTGTTTCCATGCATAGCTGACAAATAAAAATCTCATATTTTCTGTGTAAGAATAGCTGTAACATGAATCGGAATTTTTATTTTCATGCCAAATAAAGTTTATAAAGAAAAAAAAAAAAAAAAAAAAACCATAATTGTGGATTTGTAATCCAGTTATTTAGCAAAAAAGGTGAAAATGGGGGAAAATGGGGGGAAAATAGGCATTTTTGCGATTTTTAAAGCACTAAATGCACTTTTTTCGGGCAGATTGGTTCCGCTTTTTTTCTCCTATTCAATATCTACAACTTTGTTTAACACACAAAATAGATATTCCGTACGGTTACCGAGTTATAACCGTGTTAAAATATATAAAAAGTGATAAAAAATCCACCTTGGGCAAAAAAATTCGTATGGCCATTAAATTATAATGGCAGCCAACTTGACAAAATTAATGATGCAGAAAATCTTATTTTCCGGGCTACTTTCAGTTGCAATTCTCAGAATTGAGTCCCAAATGAATGAGCTGAAAAATGTTGTACTGTGTAATTAGTCAAATGTAAGCAGACATGTCATATTCATCCAGAATTTGTGAGGACATTGCTGCCCTATATAACACATTTCTTTAGGCTTCTTATAACCACAAGCACTTTTCCTTACAAATGGAGATATGCCGAAATAATTCCTATACCTAAATCTATTAAGGAATACCGCCGCAGTACTTTCAGAGTACTTTTCAAAAGTACATATACAAGAATGGGTTGTTGTCGAATATACAATCAAGTTTTCGATCTAAGCATAGTTGTGTTACTGCTTTTACTGCAGTAACTGAAAACATAAAGAAGGAACTGGTTGATAATAATGTTAACTTTTTGGTCCTACTCGACCATGCAAAGGCCTGCGATACAGACGACCACTTAATATTATTAAATAATCTGAAACATCCTTTTAATTTCTTTTCATCATCTAGAAATCCCCAATCCGTTTACATAAAAAAATCCCAACAACGTTAAATATTATTAGAGGAGTGTCCCAGGACTCCATTGCAAAATTCATATATAAAAATTCATAATATAAGGAGATCCACTAGCTCTCTGAAAATTCTGTTGTACTATGGTGGTCTTTAGGGATCAGTCATCCAGAAGATGCTCTAAGTTTTGCAACTGGTGGCAACTGTCTGTCTCGTTTTGACTAAAAAAAGTGTAGAATACACGTCAACAAACAATGTAACGGTATACTTTTTAAGAATGCGGAATATTGGTGACTATTTTTTGACGGAATATTTCGTCAGTGATACTGCAGTTAGCCGCTCACCTCGAGAGACTTTAACATCATGTGACATACGGGACACCAGAAGCCCTCGTAGTGCTCGTGACGACGAGAATATTGCCGCTGTGGCTGAATATGTCACAGATGATCAACGGCGACCAGACCAGACCATTTTGGTAAAAAAAATTTAAGATTTTACCTTACAAAGTACAGACAGTCCTTTAGCTACTGCCTGCAGAGTATCAATCGCATCTTAATTACGCTTACGCTCTCGGGAATCTCAACGATGCACAGTGGGGTTGCTTCATACATTTCTTGGCTAAAAGTATGTATAAGGAGAGCTTGTAAAACACTGAAATTTGGCCCAGAGCCTTTTATCAATTCAATTAAGAATAATTTGAAGTTTCATCAAAGTTGACCACGCCCATTGCCCCCGCCCATATAACTAGGAAATTTTTATTTCCTTACTAAAAGTTATGGAACTTGGCACAAGTAATCAGTATTATGAAGATGAGATATCTAGAGAGTTCCATGGAAATTGACCAAGCTTACCGCCTGCTGCCCATATAACCCGAAAAGAATTTTATTTTATTATTATTTCTTAACCAAAAGTCATGAAACTTGGCACAAGTCATCAGTGTAATGAAGTTCAGATACCTGAAGAGTTTCATGGAAATCGGCCACGCCCATCGCCCGCAGCCCATATCCCCACCGCCCATATAACCAAAAATTTTGTTTTTGAAACAAATTGAAAAAGTTTTCGGCTTAATAGCTGTAAGTAACATTATTTTTACATGAAAAAAGCTAGCTGAAACAAGATAAACGATTTAATGACTGATAAATATTTTTACGTTTATGCAAATATAGACTTTTATTCATCTTCTATCATTTCTTTAACGACATCATGTAGTTCCAAAACATGTTTATGAGGTTGATGTCTTATGCTAGTAATGTAAGGATCTGATGATACAAGAGGGCGAATGAAACCATCAGTATTTGTTGCGACTCTGTTATACTTTCTGTAGAACATTAGTGAAGATATTCTCATATTAGTCCCTTCTCTGAAAGACTACTCGGTGTGCCTTGTGATAATATCTTAAAAATTAGAGTTATAATTTTTATGCACAAAATTATCTAAATAAAAAAATCCCACCTACCTCTTCGAAAAATTGTTGTTTGCCAGGTCTGATAGAGGAAGAAAGCTCGTAAATCCTGTTCATAGGACACTTTTTTTTATATTAACCAACAGTCAGGGGATTTTCCCTACAAATGCAGTGCATTGACTTGAATTTTATTAGATTATAACTGTCAGGAAAGACCTCTGCGGGGAGTTTATTCCACATACGGCTAGTTCGACGGATAAACTAATTCTCTCTGTAATGCGTTGTGCGGTCAACTGGACAATAGACTACAAACGGATGTGGTCTACTAGAGAAGCGGGTAGAGCGAAGCGAAACTCGGGCATTTGGAATAAGTTCGCTAATCTTAGAAGAACATTTCCCATGGTAATATCTATAGAACAGTGCTACACAACCCACATTCCGACGGTGTTCCAATGAATCAATAGAGTTGGATACCCTACTGTCATTGATGAGCGCCAACGCTCTCCTTTGTACACGGTCCAGTAGCTCCAAAAAAGACTGAAGCTCCTGCCCATATATGGGAGTTGTATTCCAATTTCGGTCGGATATAAGTGGTATAGATTTTAAGGAGATCAGAAGGAGTGAAGTAATTCTTACACCGTTTTAGAAAACCAAGACACTTGAATGCTTCTTTCGACACTTGAAAAACATGCTCGTTCCAACGAACATCACATTGAATTATCATGCATAGAACATCAAGAGTATCCGATTCCTCAATACCACCATATATACAGATGACATTGTTGATTCCCTGGCCCTATGTGTCAACATACAGCATTGAGTCTTCAGCGCATTAAAATCAGCCCTATTCGCTTTACCCCACTTGGAGATTGTTAACAGATCTTGTTTGAATGTGTCATTCATTGTCTGCCTTCTGCCCCCGAACCTCCAAGAGGCTTGGCCTACAATTAAAGGAAAATGAATGACAAATGCTGCTGTCATCTGCGAAAGAGTGAATAGAATTAAAAGTTTGGCCAAGAAGGTCGTTCAGAAAGAGAAGTAGAAAGAACGGAACCTTGGGGTACCCCTGAATTAAGCTGAAACTCATTGGATGAGACCCCATCAATAACAACACGTAGTGTCAATCTCTGAGAAAACTCGATATAAATCGAGAGAAGTCATTATCGACCTCAAATGCAATAAGCTTAGATATCAATGCACCGTGCCACACACGATCGAACGCCTTGGAAATATCCAGAGCAACGACTTTACTTTTACCAAAATTGCGAATGGATCGACTCCAGCGCTCGGAAAGTAGAGCTAACAGGTCTCCCGTGGAACGATTTCAACGGAAGCCATACTGTCGATCATTAAGAAGTGAATTGGCCTCTAAGTTATCACAAGATGGAAATTGATCATGCTCTCCATCACCTTTGAGAGCGCAGAACAGATTGCAATTGGATGGTAATTTTCAGGGTTATTAGCCGCACCCTTTTTAGGGATTGGTTGGACATTAGCAACCTTCCAGCAAGAGGGAAAGACTCCCGCACGGTACGAAAGGCTGAAAAGGTTGACCAATGGAATGGCTAGCGTCGAAGAGCACTGTTTCAGCACCAGTGCTGGTATACCATCCGGTCCCGAAGACTTATTAATGTTGAGATCCGAAATAACCTTTTTAACTGCACGTGCTCGAAAGAATATTTTAGGCATAGTACAAGATACACTTTCAAGTTCGGGCAGAGGTTGATCGCTATCCGGCAAAAACGAGTTTTTTGCAAAAAGTTCAGCTAAGAGGTTAGCGTTATCAACCGGTTCAGTGAATATTTGGTCATTCATTAAAAGAGTTGGGATAGCAGAACTAGCATTGTTCTTTACCCTTTCAACAACTGACCAAAAGCTTTTACTACCCCGAGGAGCAGACAGAACTTTAGCATGAAGACGCTGATCGTAAAGAAACTTTTGGCGCCTTAGTGTTTTGGCACATTCAGTTCTCGCCTGTTTGCGTTGCAGTTCAGTGGCGGAATTTTTATTTTTACGCCAATATCTGAATGCTTCCTCTCTGGATCTGACTGCATCTCTGCAGGTCTGGTTAGTTGCGCAAGATGGTTATGCGCCGCGAAAAGCTCAAGGTAACGGCCTTCGGGAGTTGTTTGGCTCGAATGGTGAAGCCATGTAGAGTTATGGGTATTAAAATCGCCAGCAACAACGATTTCACTATTCGGGCAACTATCTAGGATTCTAGAAATGGATTCAGAGAGGGCGTCGAAGCCATTATAGGTGTGCTCCCTTTCTGTATTTGGGCTTCTATATTGAAACCCGAAGTGCAAAATGTGTGACCTGATTTTGAACTTAACCCAAAGTGAGTTAAATTCTGCATCATTACAGTTCAGATGTTGCTGATACTGGTACACAACATTGTCACGAATGTACATAGCAAGGCCCCTATAAAGAGGGATAGAATGTGATAACCAGGTATGTGAAAATCCTGTGGATCAGCTTAATTTTTGAATGAGCGCGATTTCCCCAGGTAAACAGACGGACAGGCGAACATCACTATATCGACCCAAGTTGTTGTAAGGATCAGCAATGTATGGTTTCGCAAATTCATTTTTCTATGCGTTATAAACGGAATGTACAGTGGTGCAGAGGGTATATAAACGAGCCTATTTTGGCAAGAAGAAAGTACTTTTTCAGCAGCCACCATATTCTCTGAATTTAACCCCCAGTGATTTTTTTCTATTTCTAAATCTAAAGAAATAGTTCGGTGGAAAGAGATTTAGCTCAAACAATAAAATCATTGATCATTGATAGAAAAATGCCTATTTTGATGACCTTCAGAAATCCTATTATCTGGAACGGAAAATAAAAATTGGAAAAACGTTGGACAAAATGCATTAAGATAAAAGGAGACGCAGTAGTGAGATATTTTTTTTTCTTAAAAAATTGTCCAAAATAAATCAAAGATAATTAAAAAAACTTTCTCCTGAAAAATGTTGATATGTACACTTTAGCTACTTTCGCGGTCTTGGCTGGATTTATAGTGTCTGCCCGAACAATCAGGTTCAAAGCACAAAAGTACAAAATATTTTTCTCTTTATTCAACTAAAAAGTAACAGTATCGACGAATTTAATATTATAAAAGCGAAAGTATGTACGTATGTTTGTTTGTAGGAATTATTCAATACCATATACAGAGACAGCTTTGCAAATTTGTCTGAAGTCATCCATTATTAATGTGAGTAGTCGAACAAAAATTTGTCGTGATCGGAACAGTGGGCGTGGCACCACCCATACAAAGTGAATATATAACATCATATAACTGGAGTACTATAGAAGCGAAAGCCTTGGAACTTCATACGAGTCCATCAGATAGGATTAGTGGGCGTGGCACCACCTATACAAAATATATGAAGTGCTATGAAAGCAACAGTTTTTATACTTTTGAGAAGTACATTAATTACCAATGTGGGTATGCGTGGCAAATAAGGGCGGAATCGTCAAATTCAAAAATCGCCAAAAACAAAAATTGCCGAAACCGAAAATCGCAAAAACAAAAATCACCAAAAACAAAAATCGTCAAAATCAAAAATCACCAGATCAAAAATCGTTAAATTCAAAGCCAATCGTTAAGTGTTGTCGGATTTAATTTGGAAAAATCCACGTTTTTCTCATGGGCAGCTATATGTAACTTGATCCAGAGTAGGACCGCTGAAAAATTTAATTGTTTTTGCATCGAATTAAAAATAAAAAAATATTGTATATCAGCAAGCATCGAAATAAAAAAAATATAAAATAAATAAAATAAAATGTTTTAATTGTACAATAAAAACTTCGAAGGAAAAATCTAAAACTTTTATGTAAATAGGCTCGGTAAGTCGTACCGAAGCACGAAATGCCATACGATTCAATTTGCAAGTGCAAACCTAATTTATAATTTCGTTACATATCTTTATTTTTTTTTTATTTTTTTCAATCAAAGAATTATCACAAAAACGAAAATTGTTTAAATTTTCATAACAAGAGTTTTGTTTCGGTTGAAATATGCAAAACAGACCGAAGTTCGTGTTCGAACTCTAATAATTAATTTAAAAAAAGGTATGATATATTTTGCAAAGTATTGGTCAAACATTTGAATTATAGCATTTTAAATTATTACTTTATTTAATGCACCACTGACATTAGTGCTTTGTCAGTACTTTATTTTTTAATTAGTCTATATATTAATACGTGAAAGTAAATTTTCCCCTTTTTAAGCAATATGCGAGCACGGAGGAGTGTGAAAATTGGCATAGTTATAGTTCATATGGAGGAGAAGCTTAAAATGATAAAATTTATGTTTAATATGTCTTAAAAATATACTAAATTAAATAAAATAATATATTTATAATAATTCGTTACGCCCTGTTAATGCGAATGATTTAAATTATAAATCGGACTCTCTGTGTTGAATTCTGAATTGCTAAAATTGATAAACATACTTTTAGGCTCATTTAAATATTCATAAATTTTTTATATATAAGTATAGATTAAAAAAACATTGGAAGACAAAAATAGAATGAAAAAAAAATATATCCTAGAATTTGCACTCGAATTTGAGTGCAAAGGTTTGCAATAATATTGATTATATTTTATTCTTCTGTTTTACAAAATTTGTTTAACAGCGATACCATTTAATATTTTAGTGTCTTGCTAAGTAATGGCTTAATATATATTTTTTCGTTTGAAATTCTATAACAACAAAACAACTTTTTTAACACAAAAATGCTATAACTGTTGTTGATTATTCTTTTTTCTGTGTCTTTTCAGACGGTAACTGATGGTCACAGTTAAGAGAAATAAAGCTTAATTAATTTACTTTTAAAACCCATATAGCTATTCAGAAGTGAAATTCCCAACTTCAGACATGAAATCATTGACACAACAAAGTACAGTTAACTTTGAATAAAATTATATTTAAATCTAAATGCAACCAGAACCATAACATAATAATCAAAAATGAATTTGCATATTTACAAAAAGATATTCAGAGAACAATATTAATGTAGATAAATGGAAAACTTAAGATAAAAAAAAAAACAAAGAAAATTAATTATTATCTTTACAAGATTTATTTACACAAATAAAAAAAAGAAGAACTCATTCGTCTTCATAATGCATTCCTATTTGTTTGAATAAAAAATGGAGTTGAAATTAATTACAATCATAAGATTAATAGGCAGATCCAAAGACAGGTGGTTAATGTCTAAAGCGAATTAAGAAAGCTTTAAAAAATTTCTTCAAAAATTCAAATTAAGAGATGAAAAAGAATTGGAATAAAAAAAAAAATATGTTTTAGCAATATCTCATGAACTAACCAACCGATTTCAAGCAAAATCTTCGTTTTTAATTGTACTTTGAATTAAAATTTGGATTCAGCCCAAAAATGGCCATAAACGTAATGTTTTTTGGATGAAATCATGAAAGAAATCGCAAAAATTCCTACCCGCAAAAACTAGCAGACTCGATTTTAAGGATAGTGGTATTGTTCCTCGGGCAAATTTTCTTGAAATAACCCATAGAACACGGAAATCATAGATATTTGATCGATTTTTTTCGCTCCCCACAAATCGATCCACTCTAATATATATATAATTCACTTAAACATTAGAGTGTGGGACCAAAAAAATAGTACCCCTTGAAACTATACGTAGACATATTGTATGATATTTTCGGAATTAATTTGCCTTTAGCGAGAACCACCCGTTTAGAAAACGCTTCTAAAGATGGTACTCTGTATAAATATATTTGAAGTAATACTGTGTCGATAAAAAATTTGATTTTTAAGTTTTATATCCACGAATTTATTGATTTATTGATTGGTAGTATTGTTTTTGACATCTGTGCCAAATTTCAAATGTGTCAACAACTAAAACTTATTTTAACATTAAGTAATTTTGTTGAACAATCTGAACACTTCTACACGCTCCAAAATGGCCCCAAAAGTGTGCATGTTTCCAAAAAATCCCTTTTTCTGGTTTCTTTCTTCGTAAGGGTGTGTCTAATTTCAAAAAGCTTGGGGTCGGTTTTTATAGATTTTGGGCTGAAAAAGCAGAAAGTTGTCTTAATTTGCAGTTAGAATTATGGTTAGTTACCCGGGTTTGGGTCCAAATTTCTAAAAATGGGGTTATATGGGATTTTCGAGTATCTTTTTTAAAAAACCGCAATTGTGCCATTTTGCTGCGATATTTCGGTAAATGTTCCTTCCAAAAAGTTGTTTGCAATAAAAATATGTTTTTAAAATGCCCTAGGTTATCAAAATCGGTCAACGTTTGTAGAAGATATGATGAGCTCAAATCTGAACCTGAATTTTTCATACAATCTTTTTTGATTGTTACCATTTTCTGAATCAGAGAAAGAAATAAAAAATTAATTTTGCAAAAAATTAAAAATCTATTGCACAACCAAAGTTTTTAAGAACAAAACAAAGCTTTGCAGTGAAGTCATATTATCTGATAGCAAAACTTTGTTTTGATCAATTCTCTCTTCTCTATGTCTTATCTTTTCGAAGTTAACACGTGAAAGAAAGAAACCAAGTGTTTAAATCAAAATAAAAAAATCAAAAGAAACAAATTTTTAATCGAACAACTTTTTTGCAACCAAAATTTGCATAAATAAATTTTAGGCGGTAGGAAATATCGCCCACAGAAAAATCGCCCAAAAGAAAAAATGAAAAATCGCCCAAAAAATTCCATACAAAATTGGGTTAAATTTCATATGAAGAAACTCCCAAATTTATTGGTTTTTTTCGTTATTTTTGGGCTTAATTTCATTTAATAAAATTGGGTAATTTTTCGTTACGAAAAATCACCAAAAAATAACATGAAAAATGGCCCAAAGTTGTTCCATTTGGAGTTTTCAAACAACTGTTGATTACTTTGATGAAAAGGTAAGTACGTCTTTATCCATAAATGAGCGCGATTTTTGGACAAAATTAAAAATTTTTCGGGGAAAAAGCGCATAAAGAAATATAAAAACAAAAACTTAAAATGAAAAATTTTAACAAAAATCGCGCGATTTTTTTTAAATTTTTCGCCTGCGGCGCTTTGGTCGAAAGCAAAAACCAAAATATAAGATTTTGACAAAAATTCGCGCGATTCTCATTCTCCGCAATAGAAATAAAATGAATCAATATATCTTACAAATAACTTTAAAAACGCTAATTGTTTTTTCCCAACAGATTTGTTTTAATGGATAGAAAAACCAAAAGGTGTTACGACCATCTATTCAATTACATAAATAATAATATATTTAATTTGGAGGCATACAGTTTCATGCCCGACTTTGAAACTGCATTGCAAAGTTCTTTAAAAAAAAAAAATTCCTAACGCAAAACACTACGGTTGCTGGTTTCATTTCTACCAAGCAATTAGGCGCAATCTCCCAATACAGTATTGTTGCCTTGCCGTCATTTGAAATACTGCAATGAGTGCGTACTTAAATTGCAGGGGAAAAGTTTGGCTGGAGGCTTAAACCAGAACTGCTGTCCATACTGTCGCGCAGCTGCTGAAGAAGCAATGAATGTTTTCATTTGAAAATAAAGAACATTTTCCATAATTTGGGTGACTTTTCTTTTATTTTGGGCAAAAAATCGTTATTCATATTTGGGATATTTTTCGTTTCTTTTTTGGGTTGTTTTTCCTTTTTTTTGGGAGAAATTTCGTATTTTTATTTTTGGGTAATTTTTCATTTTTTTTGGGCAATATTTCATTTGGGCGATTTTTCATTTTTTTTTCGGCGATTTTTCATTGGGTGATATTTCCTAACGCCTAAATTTTTTAAAAAATGGGAAAATGAACAAGTGCAAAGGAAACATTAACAATTTTTGCTATGTGTGTGGAAAATTTATTAAAAAAATAGACTCGATACAAAAAAAATTTTTGCGGTCTCAGTAAAGATTTTAAAAAAGCATACATAAAATGTTATAAAAAAAACATTATTGGAAAAAAAATGGGCACCGAATTCAGTATGTTTGGTATGTTATAAAACATCAGCGAATACGAAAATGGAAGGCAGCGGTTTCTTCGCTATGATGTCCCTGTCATTTGGACGAATCCGGGAAGGAAACACAATTCCGAGGATGGCTATGCTTGTAAAAATACAGTGTGGGGCATGAATGCCAGAGGAGCCAAAAATTTTCAATACCAGGCGGTTCCAAGTGTTCAGTTGCCGAAAGCGCGTTCTGTGGGCACTTCATTTCCACTTGAACTTCAGCAAAGTGTGTACACTGAAAGTCAAGCTGCAGGAGTCATGAGCTGCGACGACTTCAAACAGAGACTGTGTCTGAGTATAGTCCGGGACCATCATTCTCACAAGGGGGACCAATTCCGATATCGCAAGCCCGGCTCGATTTTATTGTAGCGAAATTAGAATTGTCTCAACGCAAGTTGGAAGAACTGGCTAAACTGTTAAAGGAACAAAATCTTTTGATGCCTGACGTTGAGATAACTGGTTACAGAAAACGCCAAGAAGATCTTAAAAACTTTTTTACCATTGATGACTCCAAAAAAATGGCATTTTGTCAAGACATCAAGAACTCGTGAATTGCATGCAAATTTCTTATGCTTCGGCCGAATGGAGGTTATTAATAGACAGCTCAAAACAAAGCCTAAAGGCTGTTTTGCTGCATAAACTAAATTTAAAGCCTAGTATACCAATAGCGTGCAGTTTAGACACAAAGGAAACGTATGGACAAATGAACCACATATTGAAGTCAGTCGACTACGACAACCGTAAGTGGCGAATTTGTTGTGACCTCAAAGTAGTGGCAATGCTGAGTGGCTTGCAAGGTGGGATTCGCGCTTCAAAGGCAATCAATACAAGAATCATTCTTGGAAAGATAGAGCGGAGGCTAAACTGGGCGAAATGAATGTGCGCTGCTGCCACGCGACAAGATTTTAATGCCACTACTACACATCAAGCTTGGGCTTGTCAAAAGCTTCATAAAGAGCATCGTTGGGAAAAGAAATCAAAAGAAGAATCCGGATCACGCTCTTGAGGTTTTGGGCTTCTTAAGATATCAAGTTTTCCAAGAGAAAATTAGCATTGACAAATTAAAAGAAGGTGAGGTAAAAACTTTTCATATTTTTTACAGTTAACAAAAATTATCCCTTCTAGGTGTGCTGAACGGACCAGATATTCGGAAACTCATCAAAGATGAACGATTCGATGAAATTTTGTTCGGAGTCTTTTGTTTGGAGTCTTTTGAAAAGAGTCATACAAAGCTTTCTCGGGAAACATCGTTCCCAAATCTATGAGCGATTGGTACGCGCTATGTTGGAGGCATTTGAGGCGATTGACGTGCGAATGTCTTTGAAGATTACTTTTCTTCACCGCCTTTTAGAGTTCTTCAGCCAACAACTTCCAACTTAATCCGATAAACAAGGCGAGCGGTTCCACCAAACTGCTTTACCATTTGAGTTCAGGTAACAAAGTTTGTCTGTATTCCTTTTTTATTTTCTAAATCCTATTTTGTTTTATTTCAGATATAAAGCAAAGGGCAGTCCAGATGCGGTCATGGCAGAATTTTGCTGGCGTGCAAAACATTTATTTCAAGATCCAAAGTTTGAAATGGCAACCGAGCCAATAGAAATAAAAGAGCATGGCGAGGAATATGTTGACATTTTCGGGGACTACAGGGATTCTGATAATGATGATGATGATGAAGCTTATGATGGTAACGATTCTTTCATGACTGATCAAATGTTTTAGTTCTGTTTTGGCAAAATTAAAAAAATATATATTTATGCTAATATGATTTCAATATGTTAAAACACAGTTTTAAATTGGCAACCTTTTTGCTGATAAATTACAGAATTTTCAATATACCGTCAAAAAAGCATTTTTTTCTTTATTCATAAATAGAGTAGATTATAAAAAGTAAAACGCGTAGTGTTTTGCTCTAAAAGCTTAAAAATTTTTCTTTGGCAGCTATTTTGGTGCAAAACTTTAGTACATAAAAAACAATGATAACAAAAATGTGAATTTTTTGGAAATACACTGTTTTGGGGCCATTTTAGAGGGTGTAAAAGTGTTCAGATTGTGAAACCTTTTTCACAAGAGTTACTGGGTATTTGAAGAGCTTCATTTTTTCCGAAGAGAGTATGCAAAAAATCCTGATTTTTTAAAAGTTATACTCGAAAAACTAAAAAAATATGCTTTTTCAAAAAAGTGTTTTAAGAAAACTCGCGGAAAACATGATTTTTTTGAAAACCTTTGGAAAAAAATTTCTTCAGCAGACTGTCCAACTACAACTTTACCGAAGACAGTTAATGGCTATCACCAAAACTGAATGAGCTGTTTGCATTGTTTATATATGAAATTTTTCTACTTAGAGCGGCCCTGAGATTTAAACCTGTGTCTATCTCACATACATTTGTACTTGCACCTTTTGGTCATGCGCTTTAACACATTCACCAATAGTCAGGCCTACGGGCACTGTGGTTAAGAATCAGTCTTATACCATACAATTTTTACTTCGTATTAATCTTACTGTCAAACATACAATCGTTATTTTTGAAGTAAGAATATTTATTTACGCATTTTCAGTTTTGTTTAAACAAATGTTCTAATTTTCCGAATCTGAAAAGATAAAGATAACTGAGAAATGGCTAAAAAAAAAGAATATGTGACAAAGTTATTAGCTACATCCAATCTTATCTTTCACAATATTTTTTGTTTAGGGGTTAAGGAGGAGAAGTCGTTAGGCATGTAAGAAAAATGGCTAAATTGGCAACAATGGACTGGTACTAGTGGTTTTGTTATTTTTAAGATCATAAGCTCCGTATCTTTTTATACCCTATACCACTATGTGGTTTGGGTATAATGACTTTGTGCTGCTGTTTGTAACAACCAAAAATATTTGACCTAGACCCATCTTTAATTATACCGATCGAATCAGAATCACTTTCTGAGTTGATTTAACAATGTCCGTCCGTCCGTCCATCCGTCCGTCTGTGTGTCCATGTAAACCTTGTAATCAAACTGCAGGTCGCAAATATGAACATATTTTATGAAATTTGGTATATAAGCTTTTATCGGCCATGGGATGAACGCTATTGAAATTGGTGAGAATCGGTCCATGTTCAGACCTAGCCCCCATACCAATTACCCCTATGAAATCGACATAAATTGTCATATGATCCAAATTGTCATATAGATCTTACTCAAATTGGGTTTATATGCGTTCATTACATCCATTAATGAGTAGTCCAAAAATGATCCCCTTGGCCCCATATAGAGCTGCTTCCCGATTTACACTTAAATCTATTAAAAAACAAAAATATTGCACTGATTCTTCTCAAATTTTGTTTGTATATATTTTTGCAAAATACAAGAGACTTTACGAAACATGATCAGGATCGGTCCATTTTTGGACCTAGTCCCCATATAGATATAGCATCCGATATAAACTTTTTCATATCTGCAGCCAAAAAAATTAATAAAAATCCCACTCAAATTTGGTTTTTTGCTTATTTTCTATGTCCAGTTAGTTGGGCCTAAGAGATAGGGTTTCTAAACGCATGGTATAGGGTATCATATAGTCGGTCTAGACCGACTATAATTTTCTTACTTGGTTAGATATTAATTAAGTTCAAAATTCTTTTAGATGTTATTATTTTTTTACACTTAATCAACTGTGAACAGTGCTGATTAGTAACTGAGTAGCTGTTTTATACTTTCTAAAAATAAAACAAAAAAAAAAAACTGAAAGTCAACATTAACAAAATTGCAAAGTTTTGTGTTATATATACTTAGGTATAAATAGGTATATATGTAACTGAAAAAATTTTGTTTTTTGTCTTGTTTTTATTTACTCGTATCTGTAAAGAGATGATCATCATCAAAAGCACTTTTTTTATTTGTATTTCGCATTGTTAAAGGTTAAATTTTAAGCAATTATTTTTATTTTTCAATGTGTCAAAGTAAACAGATTCACATAGCTTAAAAAAATTACAAATATAAATATGATTTAAAAAAAAACTTTAAAAAGTAAGAGGTTACTATGAATTTTTCATTAAATGCTGGCTTTCTGAGACAAAATATTAAATGACCGCCTATTTATAGAATGCACAACTCTTTAAAACATTACTTGATGGGTGATACGACCATAAAAACTGAATGTCTTGCAATATGTCATAATAAAAAGAGATAATGATAGAAATAGATAATGTTATTTCTTACATAAATTAACAATCGGGGTGAAAGTGGATTGGTTCATGGTGTGGCTGCCTGACAGAAAAATTCCCTTTCTCATTGAAATATATACACACAAATATATATAAATTATATATGGGGCGTTTCATGTCAAGTGAACCAACTTTTTAAATCGATGTCTTCCGATCTGGATGAAATTTGCACCAATATCAGTCCTATTGGAGAGTAGTTTAGACACAATTTTTCAACAAGATTGGTAAGTGTGCGACCAATCTTAAGTGTGCGAAGTTAGCCTCCCATTTTTGGAAATAAAATTTTTTGAAGATTGTTCTGAATTGTTCTAGGATTGTTCTATAATGTTCCAAAGCGATGAGTTTCTAAAATATAAGTTATACCGGTAAATCGAAAAAAACTAATTTTCCCCCCCACTTTTCGAAAAAAAAAAAATTGGCGGTTGTTCCAGGTTGTTCTTAACATTGTTCCAAAATAGGTATGTCGCAAACCGTAACGTACGGAAATGAGAACGAAAAACATTTTTTCCGCGATATCAACGTTAACACAAGTTAACGTACAGATTCGAAAATTTCTTTCATACAAGGTATCCTGAATGGCACCTAAATGTAAAATATATATAGTAGGGTGGCCCACGCTTGTGTGGAAAAGTAAAAGTATAGTCCAATACTTTCTCCACAAGCTTGATTGTGTTTATTTTACTAAAATATATGTATGTGTATACCAAAAATTGGCTCAATGGGACAATATTTAGAGGTCGCGATGAATGACGACTTTTATTTTTCACATCTTTTATTACATGCATTTACTACTGGCTTGTCATTATTGTACTTGTTTATGTATTGGATATACTTTTTCACACTTTTCTCTGATCTTTACTAGATTAGCATACGTTAAAATTCAAATATATTGATAGCTTTATATAATTATTTAACTTATTTTGAATGCAGAATTACAAGAAACGAGTTTATGTTAGCAAATTTCAGAATTTCTTATTTTTCTTTCATGCACTTACTTTTCTCAAAACAAAATATGTACTGTATTAATAAGGGGCATCCCCTGATAGTTGTTTCAAAGTAATTTCACAATTTCTTATTTTTAAAGAATATTTTCCTCCAAGCGGAGGACCCGAAGTGCAACTATTTAAAAGATTTAAAAATCAATGGCCAAATATTGATAAAGAAAACAAAGTCGGAAATGATACTCTATTCCGTACAAGTGACTTGCTTCAACTCCAACAGCAAATGTATGAATATTATACCGATGCCATCGAAAGGGACGATTACCGTGAACTCCTTACGCTTTGTCAAAATTTTCTTGCTGGTGCAAATAAAGCAGGAACAATGAAAGTTACATCTTATACACCAGGCGCGTGCCATCTTGCTCATTGGATGACGAAGGCGATCTATTGCATAAAAATATGTACGTTTCAAAATCAATTTGATCTCACAGACGAGGAAAAGAAAGCAGTTACTGAAATAAGTTTATTTGTAAGTCTTATATATGGCCGATACTGGAATGAAGCTTCTTTAGCAATAAATGCTCCTCTTAATGACCAAAATGTCCTTAAACAACTCGAAAACTATCCCAATGAAAAAATTGTTAAAGCTGATGTAAAAGCATTTCATCGACATTTATGGTACTTTTCTGAATATTTAATCGGTCTTGCTTTTTTCGATTCGAGTTACATATGAAACTAAAAAGACAATGATGAAAAATCTCCAGCTACCATCAAAAGCTAAAGCCTTAAAGAGACTGCACGGAAAAGTATTTAACCATAGAAATCCACTTGAGTCCTATGTTACCAAAAGGTCAACAATATTTTTTAATTTGCTATGCGATGATGGACAAGAAAAGGTACATTCATTTCTTTCAAAGGATCCTACAGAGTGGAAAGACGACGCCATTTTTATTTCGATGAAAGAAAATGCTAGACTTTTAAAAGTTGTAAATGACTGTGCAGAACAAGGTGTTGCTTTGGTGACCCAATTTAACAGCTCAATTACGAAAAATGAGGAGCATAAGTAATATTTGCTTAGATTAGTTGATCACCATAGAAAAAAATTTCCCGGGGTTTCTGAAGCTAATATTGCAAAAATGGCTATCGATAATTTAAAAGAATAATAAAATATATGATAATTTGTACTTAATATACAGTTTTCTTTTTAATTCTTTATTTATTTGTTTTATTAAATATTTTTATTTTAAAATAAACATTGAATATCACCATAAAAAAATCATTGTATGTTATATTTCTATCTAACCCCGAAAAATTATTAAACTATCGCAACCTCTAAATATTGACCGATTGTGCTCAAATTTGGAGTGAACATTTTTAAGCACTATTCGAATAGGATTAGCGTTGTAGAACGCGAATATTCGATGCTTTTGTATTTTGGGCCACCCTAATATATAGTTATTACAAAAAAACACAAAAACAAAAAATAAAGATAAAATATACCAAAATCACAAAAAAAAAAAACAAAAAAAAATACAAAAATCACAAAAAACAAAACAAAAAAAAATATATACAAAAATCACAAAAAAAAAGAAAAAAATACAAAAAATCACAAAAAAAAACAAAAAAAAAATAAATAACAAAATACGTTACGGGTTGCGACATATCTATTTTAGAACAATGTTTAGAACAACTAGAAAAACCTAGAACAACCGCCAAATTTTTTTTTTCCAAAAGTGGGGGTACCGGTACAAATTATATTTTAGAAACTCATCGTTTTGGAACATTGTAGAACAATCCAAGAACAATCCAGAACAATCTTCAAAAAATTTTATTTCCAAAAATGGGGAAGAAATTTTGGAATCTGTACGTTAACTTTCGTATTGCATAAAAATATTGATATCGTTTAATAACGTTGATATTTTTTTCCAAAACTGGGGGCAAAGTTTAAAATTCGTTTTTTTCGATTTATCGGTACAATTTATATATTAGAAACTCATCGTTTTGGAACATTGTAGAACAATCCTAGAACAATTCAGAACAATCTTCAAAAAATTGTATTTCCAAAATTGGGGGGCTAACTTCGCACACTTTCTAAAAAATGCTCAAAATTCAGTTGTTTGCTGTAATAATTTAGTATTATGGTTTTCCAATTGTTTAATTTTTCAAATATTTCGTTTACATTTGTTATAAAAATTACAAATTACATGGTTCTACTGACTAGAAAATTAAGTTATAAAACAAAACGCCTCATTGTGTGAAAGATATAACGATAAAGGTGCTATTACACGAAATGTTTTTTACATATGTACTGTCACTTTTTTTATCCATATGAAATTCCTCATGTCTGTCAAAATTGTCTTTTACATACGATTCATAATTTTTGCTATCACACGTGCATATGTATTTCCGTATGACATAACCTCAAAATGTAAACAACAGCTGATTTAATTTGTGAATTTACAAAAATTTATTGTTAAAAAAAAAGTTATATATTTTTTAATTGTTAATTAATACTACACAATTTATTTTTCTTTCCATATTAATCTTTAAAATTTACTCTGTTTTTCTTTCGCCACAAGCAGTGTTGTATTTTCATATGTTTGTCATGCAAGAATAGAACCTGTTCTAATTGAAAAATGTACTTGTGACTTTCCTCATGTATTGTACATAAACAATGATTCATATGTATCACACGATATGTACAACTTTTGTTGTGTGAAAATTTGACAGTACATATGTAAAAAACACATCATGTAATAGCACCTTAAAATGTGTTGCATAAAATATCACCATCCCATAGGCGGGTAATCGCATTTTTAAGATAAAGGTAACTAACAATTTTTATTAAATTTTTTCAACAATTTTCGAATTTTTTTTAATCCCAAAAATAGTTGATGACCTACTTCCGTGTGAAGCAGAGTTTTCTATATTTTTGGTAACATATAAATTAGAAAAATAAATGATAAACTAAAAGTTTCTTAAATGTAATTCAAAGCTATAAATAAATCATTTATAGCTTATTATGTGTCTTTTTTTATTTCTTTTCTATTTTGTTTTTATTTTCTAATAAGAAGCTGTGGAAAGCATATTTTAAAATTTAGGTTTTGTAACCGTTAACTATTTAACAACATTTATTCCATACTTAACACATTAGAATAAAATAATAGATTATATTAAAAGAAAGGGAGATATTTACAAACGATAGTTGAAACATATTTCACAAAATTTAAATAAATTTAAAACAACAAATAATGAATTGATTTCATTGTTAAACAGATTTGTATATTTATGTATTTATTTATTTTTTGTTTAAATATCTCTCTCTGATCAAACAAAATCTGTGTCAGTAGTGCGAAAAAAAATTAAGAAATAAAATTCTATAAATTGTTATTAATGTTTTTTGTTCTCAATTAAGGCAGTTTTTATTACCTTTTTACACATCTTTCCTTTCTTTATAAAAATATAAAATACACCAAGCTATAACATCTATCAGGGCGCATTTTTAAGGGACATTGTAAATATTTAATTGCAGTTATACAAAGAGTATTTTACAACCACACATTATACCCGTCATAAAGTGTTCTAAGTGATCTAATTCCAAGCAAATAACATTTAAAAATATTTTAAAAAACCGTTCCCTAGTCCACTCTATTGTTGGGATTAAATCATATTTAAAGCCACTTTATTAGAACTAGCAGATTCCAGCACTCGAAATTCGAGTGCAATTTCTAGACAACTTTCAACTTAGCCAATTCACAAACCGACAATTTTTTGGATTATTATTATTGTGAATGAAGATGACAAACTCATTAACAAACACTAACAAATTTAGTAAACGCAGACATAGCATATGTATAATTTTATGTATGTGTTAGTAGCAACTTTAAATGCAATTTACTCAAAATAAAGGAAAATAATATACGTTTGGTCAAAAGTGGGATAAAATGGTAGAATAAAAAATCGGTAACAAAAAATATTATAGATATTATAGATTTACAAAATATTGCTCAGTTCTCTGGATCTTTAGGAAATAAAAACCAGTCAATCGAAATTAATTTTCTTACCAAATAATTACTTGCTACCGTTATATACTTTTTAATCACAACGGCATTCCGTTTTTTAGCATTTTAAGTCAACAATAAAAATCAAATAAACAACGTGGTTATCGATGAAATCAAATCAAGTTAATTTCAAGTTAATCCTATTTCAATAGTGCCAATTGTTGACATCTGTTGACACGTTTAATAATAAATATACTAGTTTGTTTATTAATAGACAGCTTTTGAATGGATATAAAAGAAAATTCTGACAAATTGTCACAAATGTCAATGCAACTATAAACTATAATCTTAAAAGTTGAATTTTTATTGTATACATATTAAATACTACATATTAAAAAAAAAACTGCTCCGTGCAAATACATATCCTGAGGTATGCTTTAATAGCATTTGAAACACAACTCGATTTTATATTATACCAAAAATCGTTTTTACCCTTTGTTTATAACTTAAATCTATCTTTAGGTAACAAAGGGAATTTTTTTGTTGTGAGAAAATTTTTTAAGAATTTTTTTTTTAAGACATAGGACTTTTTAAGTAAAGGTACTTTTAACAAAAAAATTTGCCTTTTAAAGAAAATGTAAATTTTTTGAAGAATGTCCTTCCTTAAGGGATCGCTTTAAGAAAAGGTACTTTCTTTAAGAATATATACTTTTCATGAGAAGTTACTTTTTAAAAATATGTTAGTTTTATGAAAGGTATAATTATATAAGAAAAGGTACTTTTTTGAGAAAAAGGACTTTTTAAAAATAAACGTCACTTTTTAAATTTTTTTTTTTAAATTAAAAATATACTTTTTAAGAAAATGTACTTTTTATGAAAAGGTACTTTTACGAAAGGGGACTTTTTTAATAAAAATAATTTTTTTAAGCAAAAGTAATTAAAAAAGGAATGCCTTTTTAAGAAAAGGCAATTTAAAGAAATATACTTTCTTTAAATGTGAGTTTTTAAGCAAAGGTGCTTTTTAAGAAATAGTAATTAAAAATACTTTTTTTAAGAAAAGGTAATTTCCTAAGAAAATGCATTTAAAAAAGGGTATAATTTAGAAAAGGTACTTTTTTGAGAAAATTTATTTTGTTTGAAAAGATACTTTTTTACGAAAGGTTACTTTTTTTATAAAAATTACTTTTTTGATAGAAGTTGTTTTTTTAATAAGAGGTACTTTTTTAATAAAAGTTACTTTTTTAACAACATGTACTTTTTTAATAAAATGTACTTTATTAATAAAATGTACTTATTAAGTATAAATAATTTCAAAAAATACTTTAAAAAAAAGTTAATTAAAAAATACTTGTGTGAAAAGATACTTTCAAAAAAGGTACCTTAAATTTTTTTTTAAAGTACTTTTTTAAAAAAGTTAAGTTTTTAAGAAAATTTACTTGTATTAAGAAAAGGTACATTTTGAAAAAAGTGTGTTTTTTTTCAGAAAACCAACTTTACTAAGAAAGCTTAAATTTTTTAAGCAAAGGTCGTTTTTTAACAATGTTTACTTCTGTAATAAAAGGTACTTCTGTAAATAAATGTACTTTTTTTAATAAAATGTACTTATTAAGCATAAGTAATTTCAAAAAATAATTAAAAAATACTTGTGTAAAAAGATAATTTCAAAAAAGGTACCTTAAATTTTTTTTAAAGTACTTTTTTAAAAAAGTTAAGTTTTTAGGAAAATTTACTTGTTTTAAGAAAAGGTACATTTTGAAACAAGTGTCCTTTTTTTTAATAAAATGTATTTCTGTAATAAAGGGTACTCTTTTATTAAAAGGTACTTTTTTAATAAAAATTGCTTTTTTATTAAAAGGTACTTTTTTTGTGAAGAAAATATTTCGCTAAAATATGATTGTCAAAAAATTATTTAACCTAATCATTGTCTTGTCTTGTCTTTAAATAAAATTATTAACGGCTTATTTCATTCTTTGAGTTCTATTAATTAACAATATTTCTGCGTTTTATTTATTTTTTTTTCCATTTTCAGGTAAGTGCTAACTATTTGTGTCAACCAACTTCCACTCGAAAATCATGATTTCGATACTAATGAACGTGAGTAAAAATTTTTATATGAAAACCTGCTTTGACTTGCAGAGCTATGACCATTAATGGTTGAATCTTGTCGTCATCATCATCATCATCACCATCATCGTTATTATAGTTTTTTTTTTTCTATTAAAAATTTTCAATTTGTGAGTGTTTGTATTACGACGTTGGTGTGTGAGTTTGCGCAAAAATGCTGCAATTATTATTGGCCTAAAGACATAGGCCACGATCAACATAAAAATACGTATTTGATGAAGAAAAAAATAGGCAAAAAAAACCATCTACCAACAACTAGCACGACTCTTTTTTTATTTTGGTTTTCTTAAGAAATTGTCGTCTGACTTGTCTATTTTTTTTCTTTATTCCTTGAAAAGATTTTTTCTATTTCTACACTTCAAACCAAAAATAGTTACCAGAAGTCAATTTTATTCATAAAATACAAAAAAAAAGTAAATAAAAAAAATCAATTGTTGTTAAAGAAAATTATGTGGCATGCAACTTGAATGGTTTAAAAACAGAAAAAATACATTTTCTGTATAATGGCGCGTTGCATAAAATTTATTAGGTCAGTAGTCACAAATTTGCCATAAAATGTAGGCGAATACATGTTTAAAATAAATAAAATACATTTTTTTCTGTAAATATAAACAGCTAGAAAAAACAAGAAAATTGAGTTATTAAATCCTAAAAAAGAAATCAAGATAATCAATTGTATTCTTCTTTAGGAAATTCTATTGTTTATTTTTTTTTTGCACATAACATTTCTCCTAAGAATTTAGACATGATTATTTTAGGAAATGGGAAAATTCTAAAGAACTGACCGATTATTGCTTAACTGACCATGCTGTGGGTAATTTAGAAAATTGTAGGGTATTTCAAAAACTATAAAAGTTTCATATATACATATTTATACTTTATACCACTCTGGGATTAAGGTATGGTGAGTTTGTACTAATGTTTGTAATTACCAAAAATACTTGAAGTAGACCAACATTCTATTCTGCCGATTGACTCAGAATCACTTTCTGAGTCGACTTAACAATCTACGTCCGTTCGTCTATTATTATAGTTTGAAATCAAACTGTAGGTCGCAAATATATATACAGTGGCTCAAAGTCATAATGGAACAGTTATTAACAGCATTGTTAAATAGAAATATAAACATATTTTATAGATATATAAAATCAATATTTTCTTTAATAAATTAAAAAATTCATAAATGAATAAAAATCCATACTTTGTCGGTAAACCTTTAAGCTTGATCACCGATTTCGAACTGTTTGGCATTGACTTAATCGATTTTTCACAATAGTAAGGTTAAATGTTTGTTCATTACTCGAGTAGATCAGCTTTCAATTGGTGACGGCTAAAAATTATGTATTTTTTAATTTTTCGTCAAATTAATTTCAAATATGTTCGATGACATTTAAGCCTGAAGACTGGGGGGCTGCATTTCAGGAAGATGGACACAATTCTATATAAGCCAGTTACTGGCATTTCGGGTTTTGTGTTTTGGGCCATTATAAATTCGAAATTTTTTAACACTGTCCTTCACATTTGCTTTTAAAATATTTAAGTAGACTGTTCGGTCAATGCTTTCTTCAATTAAATGCAGATTTCCCGGACCTGTAGCTGATACACAGCTCCATATCATGTTTCACTGTGGGATGCTAATTACTTCTTTTAGGCTCTTCATTCTCTCCAGAATCGAAACACATTATATTTTCTTTCGACTGTGAGTAAAACTTAATTCAGAAACCAGTTCATATGGCGATATCTATCTATAATATTAATAGACAAGGCGTTTTCTTGTGACCGATGTAACTTTGTCATTTTTAGTCCGATTTTGACCAAATATCCCTCGTTTGAAAGGTATTTATTTTTAGCTGTCCACCAGATTTAAGATTTTGAAATTTTTTTTTGAGTAAAATGCTTATAAGTTGCTACTAACACATACATAAAATTATACAATGCTGTGTATGTGTTTATTAAATTTGTTAATGTGTTTGACAAATTGTGTATGAAAAGCCATGTGTTGATTTCAAAAATTTTGTTGGACATAAACCAATAACGACAATTTCATTATAAAATTACCCCGTGTTGAATTGTGAATTGCTTAAAATTAGCATACCGTTAGGTGGCATACAAGGTGGTTCAAATACCTTTAGGCTCTTAACGCAATGACGCAATCGACATTTAAAAAGCGTTGAATTGTGAATTGGCAAAAATTGATTAGCATACCTTTAAGGTCTTATAAAATAATTTATTAAACAAAAACATAAAATTTTTTAGAATTTGCGCTCGAATTTCGAGGGCTGGGATCTGCTAGCTATTTTAAAAATCTATACGTTTTATTTTGATGTATTTAACTTATGAACGGTTTCTTTCTCGCAACATTGCGTAGAATAATACGCACTTTAGCAGTTTTTAAAAGTTATTTTTGGGTTCTGCAACTAATTTTAGAGCACTCAAATTTGAATTACGTTTAATTTGTCGTATTTTTAAACTCTTTCTTTTAACTCATACTCTCTGTCTGTCTGTCTGTCTGTCTGTCTGTCTGTCGTGGTTTAACCCTATTCCCCCTTATCCAATTGATCTGAAACTTGGCCAATAGTCTTGTTGTGACTACATATTAATTTTGGGATAGTCACGCACAGTCACGCATAGTCACGTACAGTCACGGAGTGATCTAAATGTCATTTCCCCTCATCCGATCGATTTGAAACTTGGTCCATACACTTGATGTGAAAAAAATAACTTTGACTTAGTCACGCACAGTCCCGCACAGTCACGCATAGTTACGCACAGTCGCGAAGAGATTAAAACCTCACTTCTCCTCATCCGATCAATATGGAACTTTGTCCATAGACCTTTTGTGACCAAAGATTAATTTCAAAATAGTCACGCAAAGTCACGCACAGTCACGGAGAGATTCAAAACTCAATGCATAAGGAAAAAAGAGTTTCAATAAAAACTTTGTTTTTATGGGTTAGATTATTAATATCTGAAAAATATTTTATTTTTCCTGGGTATTGGCTTATTTTCAAAATTCGTTTCGTTTTATTATACTGTAGGTGGTGCACGATCTACAATTTCAGCTATTTTGCACTTTATATTAATATTTTTTTTTATTTCTTCTCTCAATTCGGGAGTTGTTTGGCGAATTTTTGGTGCCATTTTCAAATGGCCGTATCAAACTGATATAAAATTTTAATATGTTCTTCACCCTATTACTTAAATAACAAATGTCAAATTTGATAGCACTTTTGGACCTGATTTGAATTAAAATAATAATAAAGTGTTCCATTCTTACTTTGAGCTTTTTTTTTGTAATTTTGACTAGTTTGAATTGAAGGATGTTTTGCATTTGTTTCCGTATAAATTACAATTTACTTAAAGATTTTGTTGGCAGACCAGCCATGTCACTTGTAATACGGCCAAAAAATCGCTCGAAAGCAAATTTTGATGACCGACGAGGTCCATTTCACACTCTGTGGAGGTGTTACTAAGCAAAATTCCCACATTTGAGGATCGGAAAATCTGCACGAGATCCAGGAAATACAATTGCGGTATTTGCGACAAAACGATCAGCGAGTCATTTTTCTGCAGGAAACGCAAAACTAAAGATGGGAAACGATATGGATGGATGTTGGCTCATTATATCTGCCTGCAAATACATGAAACAGGTTTGGCGGTTACTGGTTTCAACAAGATGATACACCATGACACACTGCAAATCCTAAAATGCAGTTTCTGCAACTAATCCTTGGAATGGACGCCCAGATCTCCAGATCTGACACCTCCAAAATTCTTTTTGTGGAGTTATTTGATGAGCTCAAGGCAAACATTCGTGCCGAGATGCTCCAAAATTTATGAAAAATGCAGCAAAGGGGATAAAGTTTGCCGTGGCCAATAGGGGCGGCCATTTGATTGATCTTGTATTCAAAAATACCACAAATGCCTTTGAAAGGAGCAATTTATATAAACATATCACATATATGTATGTATGTAAATCAAGTTTTTTTTTTAATTCACTCAATATTCACACACCGACTTAAAGGATGGTGCATCCTGTACACTAGGGAGTTTCACAAAAACGTTTGTTTATTTTTGGAGCTTTTAAAACAGAATATGAATTCTGACAGACCAAACGATTTTTGAGAATTATTTCAGATTTTTTGGTGGTCTGCACGGGGTCGCTGAAATCGAGTTTACCAAGAAAAAAAAATATTATTTAATATTATTTTCTCACGTTCTGTAATTTCTACAAATTATTAATAAAATGAAGAATTCAGTAAATTCCAAATTCAAATATTAATAACCCGAGAATATTTGTATAATATTTTTAGGAGAAATACATATGCAAAAGATATAACTAAAACAAAATAATTTTTTTTTTAGCGCATTTCACCCAAACGTGTGATATGCACCCAAATATGCAAATTTCGTAATTGAGTTCATATAAAAGATATTTCTCAGATCTATACAAAGCATATAATTTTATGCCCAAATGTTGCCAATTTCTCGAGTTATTGATATCTGAGCTTAGAAAATACTTATTTTTTTCATTTAAGGTCATAAACTGCTCCTTAGAGTAATAATATATACCGTTGATAATTTGTATACCCTCACAACATACTGGTAGAGTTTGTGAGTTTGTGCTGATATTTGTAACTACCAAAAATATTTGACCTAACCCCACTGATCGAATCAGAATCATTTTCTGAGTCGATTTAGCGACTCATGATAACCTTGTAATCAAACATAAATAACGAATTCTATTATGATTTTCCATATAACAATCCAAACATTCCCAAATTTTACTTTCAGGAGTGTAACACTCACAGAGGTAGTTGAAAGTTTCAATGCTATTAAATCGAATGCAGTGGGTCTTGATAATATACACCCCAGATTTATAAAAATGACTTTACCATGGATTGTCCGTTTCATAATGTACTTATTTAACTCCATAATCACTACCACCATCTTTCCAATGGAGTGGAAACATGCCAAAATTATACCAGTACCAAAAACGGGTAACGAATACCGCCCGATTGCAATTCTTCCATATATCTCAAAAGTTTTCGAGCACCTTTAAAACAGACAAATCTTTAGATATTTGAACGACAGCAACTTACAGAGCGTCAATCCGGTTTCAGACCCCAACATAGCTGTATAACAGCTTTATCTGATGTAGTGGAGGAGATAAGAAGCAACATAGATGATGGCAAAATATCTTTTTTGGTTTTATTGGACTACTCAAAGGCATTGGACACGGTGCACCACTCAATTTTATGCATGAAACACATAGACAGCGGCTACACGACTACAGCCTGTCAAAAATAAGATACACACGTTTATATGAAAACGATTATTTTACGCCAACACAGCTACACGGCTACATGACAACTTTTGTCGCTGTAGTCAACTTAGGATAATTTCTATTTTAGTTGGCTACAAAACAAAAACAGTGTTGACAATATAATAAAATATGTAAAAGATATTAGTGCCATGAAATATTTTATTTTGTTGAAAAAATTAATCGCAATATGAAATACTTTAATAATTACATTAATAATCAAAAGGGGTTAGATAAATTTATATATTTATTTTTACGTTATAATATTGCATTATAAATAAGTATTCGTATATTTAAGTCAAGTTTATATAGAATCATCATGCACTACTGAAATTAAAATGCATTTGTATAACAGTTGTTTATATTGTTGTTATATGTTGCTGTCATTTTCAAAAAAATTAAGTAGCTGACTACACGACTACAATTGCAGCCAGCAGCATTTGTAGTCGTGCGTTCGTGTAGCCGCTGTCGTCTATGTGTTTCATGCATTATGCCTCAAACTGAAGAGGTTTTTTAACTTTTCTGCATTAGCAGTTAGACTCATGTCGTCATATCTCATAAACATTCACAATCTGTTGCTAATGGTAGCTCTATCTCAAATTCACTGCAAGTTATAAGAGGGGTACCACAGGGCTCGATCCTTGGACCACTACTTTATTCAGTATATGCATATGATCTTCCAAAACAAATTCAATTCTCTAAGATTCAGATGTGTGCTGATGACATTCAGCTATATTTAAGTAGTACGAAAGATTCAATTATTACCAAAACTCAAGAACTAAATTATGATCTCAAACGAATTCTAAATTGGACAACGGCAATTGGCCTACGACTTAATCCAAATAAATCTAAGTGTATTATAATAAAGAAGAAAGTGATGCATTTTGAGAATGAAATTAATGTTTTCCTTGGGGGCTCTAAAATTGACATCGTGGATTCTGTACAAAATCGCGGAGTTGTGTTTAATGGAACTCTGACTTTGTCAGATCATATTAATCAATCCTGTGGCAGAATTAATAGTATGTTAAGAAACTTGTGGTTAACACACCCCTTTACTCCACCGAAAATAGGATTGCTACTTGCTAAAACATATCTTTTACCAATAATACTATATGCATCTGAGGTTTTCACAGGTTGCAACTCTAGGGATAACAGAAAACTAACTGTAACTTTCAACAGCATTATTCGCTATATCTTTGGATTAAGAAAATTTGATCATGTATCCCAATACTCGTGTCATGTCTTGCACATGTCTTTTGACAACTATATTAAATTCAAGAACATTACATTTCTACATAAAATTATAATAACAAAGGCTCCAAAATATCTTTTTGAACGATTAAAGTTCGCAAGATCGTCCAGAGGGAATCGAATAATTCAATTTAAATACCGAGACCATGCCCCTGAATGTAAATTTTTTATTCTAACTATTCGTCTCTGGAACCAGCTTCCTAATGTCATGCAAAATACAAGCAACGCAATAAGGTTTAGAAAAAAACTATACCAATACTTTAATTTAATTATTTGATTTTTTTAATGTTTTTAATTGTAATTTACATTTTAAATATAGATTAAGAGTTACTGATATTATATATATAGTGAATAACTTATCTGATTCCATTACTGTAATTTCTAAGATACTTTGTCTTGTTGTATTGTATTGTAAAAAAAATACAAGCTACAGGTCACAAATATATACATATATATTTGCTGGCCGCTAAACAATTTTACCGTTTCTTTTTTCTCATTCCCACATGCTAGGAAAATTAAAATTTTATTTAAAAACAAAATACAACTTTAACAATTTTTAATTGATTCTAACAACAAGGACTGATTTTACTTACCAATAAACGTATTTTCAAATAGATATAAGAAACAACTAATTTGTTTATATATACTAGCAGATTCCAGCCCTCGAAATTCGAGTGCAAATTCTAGGAAATTTTATTTTTTCATTAAATAAAGACCCTAAAGCTCTGCTAATCAATTATAGCCAATTCGCAAAACAAAACACAAAAATCAAACTCATTTTTATTACAAACACATTAACTAATTCAATAAACACACCCATAGCATACGTATGATTTTATGTATGTGTTAGTAGCAACTTCAAATGCAATTTACTCAAAATAAAGGAAAAAATTTAGAAATCTGTAAATCTGCTAAACGGCTAAAGAGAAATAGCTATCAAATAATATACATTTGGTCAAAAGCGGGATAAAATGGTAGAACCAAAACATCGGTCACAAAAAATCGCCTAGTCTATTAATATTATAGATTTGGAAAGCTTAACTATTCATCTTACTGAAACCGTTAAAATATTTGAAATTGGTTAAAAACTGAGTTATATAAAAATACTTTCATCAGTGAACTGTTGAATGCATGTTTTTGACGATAACTTCAAATTTGTATTTAAAATTCTGAGTATTGAATAAATAAACGTTTTACTTGATTTACTCAACTAGGCCTACAACTTACACTAGGTCATTTCAAAAATATATTAATTTTTTTCTATTTACATATTAGGTTATTCGAAACGTTTATTGATTAGAAGATTATAATTAATGATTATAAATTTTTAACGACAGCTCTTAAAAACAATGAATATTTCTGTGTGTTCACAATCAAAGTCTGTTTTGAAGTTTTCGGTGGAGCATTTTCTTTTAAATTTATATCGCTACCTGCGATCAAGTAATTATGGTAACCACATGCTTATTAGTCATTAAATTTTTTATGTAGAAATTAAATAATTAAATAATGGATAATAATTGAAATTTAATGACTTTTGACTTTTATATTTAATTCCGAAGTAGAGTGCTTCACTCGCCTGCATTCCGACCAGAGAGATCTTTTGCGCACCAGGTATCCTATCAATCAATTAGTTTTGTTGTTATTGAAAGATCATGAAATTTGTGTAAGGGATATAAAATCATTTGTTTTTTTTTCTTTTCAAGCCACATACATGAGGATCATTTTGTGTAGTAATGAATGCATTTTAGTATCTAGATCAACTCAATTTTGCCCTTATTCGAATTTGGATTGCCTTGATTTTAAAATTAATATATTTTAAAAAGTAATTTGGCTGCTAAACAATTGGTTTCTTTATAAATGGCCAAAATTAAAAGTGGTCTAAGTCAAAATTAAAAAAAAAAAGTGTTTATCTCTCTTCCGGTTAATATTGAAGGGCGACCAGAACGAAGCTTAGATAAACAATTGTCTGTTTCTTTGCAGGTATTGAATACTTTTTGGACAGAGGAGTGCGTTCTTTTTACGGTTTCACCATTTTTCTAAAGGTTTTAGCTCGATTTCACAATCAATTTTCTTTTGGCAAATAAACTTGGGATTAAGGGAAGCGTTTGGTAAAAGTGGGAAAATATTTGTCAAATCTTGTTCGTAATAAACGCAAGAAAAAAAAAATTTATTGAGAGAATTGGTTTTGCTGTACAGAAATGGGAAAATGCATGCTAAATTATGGGAAACTGCCTGTTAAGTCTATAGGAAATGCATGTCAAATGGGAAATATGCATGTCAAAAATGGCAAAATGTTGCTAAATTTGAGCAAATTTATGGGAAAATGCATGGTAAAAATGGGAATTTTTCTGTTGAAAATGAGAAAAAATTGCTAAATGTAGGGAAATTGCTGAATTAAGAAAAATGATTTTAAAAGCTGCAAATAAAAAAATCTTTCGAAAAAACAAAAACATGCACATGACATGCATTCTTAACATTTAGCATGCATTTCCTATAGACTTAAGAGGCATTTTCCTATAATTTAGCATACATTTTCCCATTTCTGTACAGCAAAACCAATTCTCTCAATAAATTTTTTGCTCTTGCGTTCATTACGAACAAGATTTGGCAAATATTAAAAAAATGTTTCTGAGTACTCAGACAGTAAATACAATTAAAAACAAGTAAGAAAATTATAGTCGGTCTAGACCGACTATACGATACCCTATACCATGCGTTTAGGGACCCTATCTCTTAGGCCAAACTAACTGGGCATAGAAAATAAGCATAAACCAAATTTGAGTGGGGTTTTTTATTAATTTTTTTGGCTGCAGATATGAAAAAGTTCATATCGGATTCTATATTTATATGGGGACTAGGTCCAAAATTGGACCGATCCTGACCATTTTTGGTAAAGTCTCTTGTATTTTGAAAAAATATATACAAACCAAATTTGAGCAAAATCTGTGCAATATTTTTGTTTTTTGATAGATTTAAGTGAAAATTGGGAAGCAGCTCTATATGGGGCCTATGACTAAGAGTTGTCTCATAAGTATCTTTTTTGGACTTGTGATTAATGGATATAATAAACACATACAAACGCAATTTGACTAAGATTTATATGATAATTTGGATCTTATGGCAATTTATGTTGATTTCATAGTGGTCATTTGTATGGGGGATAGGTCTGAACATGGACCGATTCTTTCAATAGCGTTCATCCTATGGCCGATAAAAGCTTATATACCAAATATCGTCTAAATATATTCATATTTGCGACCTGCAGTTTGATTACAAGCTTTACATGGACACACAGACGGACGGACGGACGGACGGACATCGTTAAATCGAATCAGATAGTGATTCTGATTCGATCGGTATAGGGTATAAATATCACTAAATTGAAGTATGTATTGAGTAAAAATCAAATTTTTCCACAAAACTGTGTAATGCATCGAAGAATTAATTTGCGACCCAATAAAGTATATATACATATATTCCTGATACCTATAAAAACTCTAGTCAATATAGCGATGTCCACCTGTCCGTCCGTCTGTCTGTTAAAATTACGCTCATTCACAAAATAAACCACCTACCTGGATAAAATTAGGATAATATTGTTTGTTATTTTTTCGAGCAATCTGGTAATTAAAATAGGATAAATCGAGCATCATTGTGCCAAGATATTGGAGACACCTCTATAAATTGTTAAAAATTCAGTGTGTTTATTGTAATAATTTAGGGTTAAGTTTATCAAATTGTTTATTTTTTTCCCCCCGGAAATTAATGTAAAGGTAAAACCCAGGTGGAGGGTACCAATGGCTTGGCCTAGCCGAACTAAAATATTCTTACTTTTTTTTATACCCTATACCACTATGTGGTCAGGATATAATTACTTTGAGCTGATGTTTGTAACTACCAAACTCGAAAATTTGAACATATTTTGATGAAATATAGAACGAACGCTATCGAAATTGGTAAAAATCGGTTAATGATCAGACCTAGTCGCCATACAGATAAATCTCGGTCAAATTGGGTTCGTGTATGTTTATTACATCCAGTTATAAGTAGTCCAAAAATAGACCCTATAGGACAATTCTTAGTCATAGCCCCATATGAAGCTGCTTCCCGATCGTCACTTAAATCTATCAAAAAACAAAAATATTGCACAGATTTTTCTCAAATAAGTGACCTTACCAAATATGGTCAGGATCGGTCCATTTTTCGACTAGGCCCTAGGCAAAAAACTTGTTTTATGTTTATTTTCTATATCTAAATAGCTAGACCATATAGTCGGTCTAAACCGACTATAGTTTTCTTACTTGTTCTTCTTAAATTTATCTATAAATACGTTTTTTTTTGATAAGTTTCGGTTGTTATCTTGCTAAGCTACAAAAATTTAAAGATTTTAACTTTTTTTTGGAGGAAATTGCCTTTCCAAATTAAATTAAAAGTATGTACACAGACTATTTCTAGTATGTGTATATCACATCACATTATTTGAAACTACGTTATTTAAATAATGCAATTAAATTATTTCATTATTATTTTCATAACTTCTTACTAAATTTCATAGTTCTGTGGTTTTCTAGAATAACCGCGTATGTCATAAAATCAAAATGTTCAGGGGAGCCAAAAAGCGTTATATTTGGAATTATGGGCTCGATATAAAGTTTTTAGAGCTTTTTAGTTAACAGTTCTGTAGATATGGGCAATAAATACTTTATATAAAATTTTGATTCAAAAATCTTCAGAGGAATTGATCCTAGAAAAGGACGAAATAAACAATATGTAAATAACACTTAAAGTGTGTGCAAATAAAACAACTTATGTCGACAAACGTCCTTTTCTTTGAAAAAGAAAACTACCAATGCAACCACCCATGTAGACATAAGTTGTTGTTGCTTGAAAATTTGATTTTTTGTTCGTCAACAAAAAGTTAACGGGACTTAGAATGAGAATATAACAACGTATCAAGAATAATAGTGACAGAAAATAACAGAAATAAACACACAAGTTTTTATAAGTGGTTATAAACCGAAAAATAATCCAAAATTATTTTGCATTTTTTTCATTAATAACAACGTATGTCGCTATGTGTCGTTTTCTGAGAAAATAATTTATCAGCGATCAATCGTAGGTTGACATACGTCGATAGTGCTGCAAATTAATGTAATAAACATTTAAGTTACGTTGTTATTTAAAGAAAAAGCTCAGAAATGGTCAATATTTTTTAAAAAAAAATTTAACACATGTAAAGAGCGTTAAAAATTAATATATTTGGCATCGTTAACTCAAAACTGACAAAAATGGACATACGCGGTTATTCCAGAAAACTAAAGAGTCATAGTAATTTTTTTCATTTATCATCATATGATTTTGACACTACCTACATATATAATTGTGACCACTTATCTTACAATAAAATATGGTCAACTCAAAAATTTGTTATAACAACTTATTGTCATTTAAATTTTTTTAATTCCTAAAGCAAAAACAACTTTTCGAAACTCATAACAATCCAAAATATTAACACAATTTAGCTTAAAAACTTATTGAAAGCCAAATGACAGAGAAAATACAATATCCTTAGCAAGAAAACAAAAAAATTACTCGTGCAACGTTCTTAAAAAATCGACAACAAATCCACCATGAAAAACTGTGACGTTTTCTTTTTTTTTTTTTCAAAGTTATTAGGACGCATTGAGCTCTAAATATTTATCTATGAGTATACATATGTAAAGAAAGACATTTGCTTGGTGCACAAAATATTGAAACGAATGGCAAACACTACTTGTATTTCATTTGTAGTTTTTGTTGCTGCTACTGCAAACCTCTTTCCTATAAAATGTTTCGGGGAAAATAAGTTAAACCAACCATGCAGTGAGACATGCATGGATTTGCCAGCAGCATTCAACGCAGCAACCAACTAACCAACCATCCAACCAATAAGTGTTTGTTGGTAGCAAATGATTTTTTATTGAAAAGCGATTGTCATAAATGTTTCGAACTGTGTGTCGAATGTGTAAAGAAAAAATAATAAAAACATCATCATTCAATAAATGACACACAACAAACTTACGCTCAACATGTTGGTTATTAAGTTCTTAATGGGAGGGAATGAACCGTTCAAATTTGAACTCAATTGATTTTGTGTGTGTGTTTTTTTTAAGAGCAGATACGGTACTTTAAATTGTTGGAAACTTGGGATGAAAGAAACATGAAAATTCTGTTGTACTATGGTGGTCTTTAGGGATCAGTCACCGAGAAGATGCTCTAAGTTTTGCAACTGGTGGCAACTGTCTGTCTCGTTTGGAATAAAACAAGTGTAGCATACACGTCAACAAACAATGTAACGGTATACTTTTGAAGAATACGGAATATTGGTGACTATTTTTTGACGGAATATTTCGTTAGTGATACTGCAGTTAGCCGCTCACCTCGAGAGACTTTAACATCTGTGACATAAGAGACACCAGAAGCCCTCGTATTGGTTTTAACGACGAGAATGTTGCCGCTGTGGCTGGATATGTCACAGATGATCCGTCAACGTCGACCAGACCATTTTGGTAAAAAAATTAAAGATTTTACCTTACAAAGTACAGACAGTCCTTTAGCTACTGCCTGCAGAGTGTCAATCGCTTACGCTCTCGGGAATCTCAACGATGCACAGTGGGATCGCTTCATACATTTCTTGGCTAAAAGTATAAGGAGAGCTTGTAGAACACTGAAATTTGGCCCAGAGCCTTTTATCAATTCAATTAAGAAAAATTTAAAGTTTCATAAAAAGTGACCACGCCCATCGCCCCTCCGCCCATATAACTCGAAAAGATTTTTTCGCCCCAAATTTTTATTTCATGAAACTTGGCACAAGTCATCAGTGTTATGAACTTGAATTTTCTGGAGAGTTTAATGGAAATCGGACACGCACATCGCCCACAGCCCATATACCTGAAACTAAATTTTTTAACCCGAATTTTTGTTCCTTCATTATAAGTCTTGTAACTTGATTCAAGTTATCAGTAATATGAAGTAAAGATGTTTGCAAAGTTTTACAGAAATATACCACGCCCATCGCCCATATGACAAAAGAAAAAAGTTTTTTATTTAAAAATTTTGATTTTGAAAAAACTGAAAAAGTTGTGTAATTCGGCTTAAAAGCTATAAGTAACAATATTTTTCCATGAAAAAAACAAAATAGCTGAAGCAAGATAAACGATATAATGTGTAATTAGCGGATTTATTTTCAATATGAGGCAAACCAATTTTTCAAAATATGCGGCTCATTCTTTAAAACGACACGCAACGAAACGGTTATAATATTTATAAAAAATTGTAAACTTTGAAAATTTATTAAAATTTTTTCATATAAATTTTAAACATCTCGTTACGTTTCGCTTAACTATTTCAGCGACACTGGTTTGAAAATTCTATCACATAATTTCAACTTTTTGCGCAACGGTGGTACATATTTGAAACCACAAACAATTAGCTGTATTACAACAGTTGCAAAGGTTCCAAATACAAAGTGCAAATATACAGACACTATTCGGTTGTGTTTTGTGGAATTTTACAGTGTTTGTGCATTGAGATTCATAGCTGTGTTCTTTTTTTGTGTAAAGATTGTGCCCAAATTCAGTCGATTTTTACGTGAAGAGTGAAAAAATGTTAAATTATATAAATATTATTGATATATTTGGTTTTATTGGTGCAAAGTATTGTTTTGGTAAGTATCTTATTGTGTTTGAATTATTTATAAAAGGTAATAATTGTCAGAAGTGATTTTTGTGGTGGTACTTATTTAAGACCACCAGGAGCTTAGGTTTTTTTTTGCATTTTCATGAAAAATAAGCTTTATTTCGTGTAGAGAAAATTTGAGCCGACAGAATTTAACTCAGGACGATATAATTGGAGTGCTGGATGAAATCGAACAGATGCATTTGGATTGTGTGGAAATACCATCGGATTTTGAGTCTATTCAAGACAACTTGGAAGATAATCCAGATTCACCCAATAATATTTACACAGGATTTTATTGAGACGACGACATTCCACTGTCCCATATTTCAACCGCAGTAACGGAATAAAAAACTTCTACAGCTGAAAAAATAAATCCCCCCAAGTAGGCGAAAATAACATCACCATGTTCGGATTTTTTAAGTGAACACGGTTTGACTCCGTATGTTTGCATATCCATATAATCCATATAACATCTTTAAATTATTGTTTACGGACGATCTTATAGATCACTTGGTCTTCCAAATGAATTTATATTGCCAACAACGAAGCATTGCAAAAGCAGTCATTTTTGACAATTAATTTGCTGATGGGGATACCCAAGTTATAAGGATTACTGGTCAAGTAATATGCTTTTGTAAGGCAACTATATAATTCGTATATGAGTTTCAAACGTTTTGAATTTCTTTTGTTTTCTTTTTCATATTAATGACAATTTCGTAATACCACCGAGATCTAGTAGCTCCCATGACAAACTTTATAAAGTACGTCTTGTTTTCAATTCACTAGCAGAAACTTTTACAAAATGTTTGCATCCTTCTGTGGAGATAGCCGTAGATGAGTCGAAGATTAAATTCAAAGGACGCAGTTCCTTGAAGCAATATATGCCTTAAAAACTCATAAAAAGAGGCTATTTGGTTTGGATTTTAGCCGACAAAAATGGTTATTGCTATAAATTTGACATATATACTGGCTAAACAGATGGCGCCGTCACAAAAAAACCTTGGAGAAAAAGTTGTAAAAAATCAGACTGCGGATCTTGTCGGTAAAAATCATTTTACAAGTATGTTTTTTGCAAGTATGCTGGACTCGAAAGCAAAGCAAATATATTCTTGTGGCACAGTTAATACGAATAGGAATTAGGAACTTTAAGCCATATAAGGCACTGACACGTGGTGAGTATGATTGGTACACCACAGAAAATTTAATAGCCATCAAATGGAAAGATAAAAAAGTGTTTATATAATTTAATATCATCATGACCCAGAACAAACGGTTGTATTGCAAAGGAGAGATAAAACAGGAGATATGAAAAATATTCAGGCACCCGAAATGGTGCAGGATTATAATAAAAACATGAATTATAATAAAAAATAATAATAAAATAAGCTGGCAGATCAACCACCACTCAACCACAAGAACTTTCGCTTAAGAATTATTAAGGGCCTGCTAGTGGAAACCATTGTTGAAAGAAATATTAAACGGCACAGCAGTTCTTTCACAGCAATAGCTGTCACCGCGATAAAAAAAAATTGAAACCTTATGTATCAGAGCAAATAAGAAAAACTCAAGCTGGACATCAGTCCCAACGCACCACACGGAAACGGTGTGCTTTATGCAAAACCTCAAAAAAACAGATAAGAACAGGCTGGATCTGCGGAACATGTAATGCATCACTTTGTTAGGCAAAAAATATAACATGTTTCCAAGATTACCACAAAGTCGGTGGAAATGGCGGTGGAAATGGCGGTGGTCTATAAACTGTACCACCTATATTTACTGTTTTATTTTGTAATTATTTATAACGAATAATTTTTGTAATGCTTTTTTTAAGTTTTGAAGTGTTCTGAATGAATTACAAATATAAAAAACACTAGGGGGAAATATTGTCGCTCAAAGAGTTAATAGAATGAGCTTATATACATTTTTATTCTGTGCCATTAAAAAAAGAATTTAACACTAATGGGCATTACTATAAGTTAAAAAATAGAAAAAAAACAAGTAAACAAAATATAGTCTGTCTAGACTGACCATACGATGCTATATTTATATGGGGACTAGGTCGAAAAATGGACCGATGCAGACCATATTTGGTAAAGATACATTTTTTTCAAAAATTTTTCATTATTTTTATTTTTTTTTTTTATAGATTTAAGTGAAGATCGGGAATCAGCTTCATATGGGGGCTATGATTAAAAATTGTCCTATAGGGTTTATTTTTAGACTACTAATTAATAAGTGTAATAAATACACAGAAACCAAATTTGAACGAGAGCTATATGATAATTTGGATCTTATGGCAATTTAAGCCGATATCATAGATATATGAAAATTTTCAAATTACATATACCGGAATGAAATGAATATTTTCAAATTACATATACCGCAAAAAAAAAAAACGCAGAGACCGCACAAAAACAGGTTAGAGTGTATACTAAATTTAATCAAAATATATTTATATTTACGAACTCTAGTTTGATAACAAGGTTTTCATGGACACATAAGCAGACGGACGGAAAAGTGACGACTGAAAAGGTGATTCTGAGTCGATCGGTACAACAAAATATGGGTCTAGGTCAATGCGCATATGTTTCAGTGCCAGCACTTAGGCATAGGCACTGTATAGATACACATAGCACTCAGCACAAAGCAATACAAAATACACGAGCAATTTTGTCTTTTTCATTTTTTGTTGTTTTTCTTGCTTATACCAAAAAGCAAAGCAAGAACACTTTCGTACGCTTTGTTGCTACACATAAGCGACCGAGATATTCAATGTATATTTTGTTGTTGTCTAACATATGATTCCGTTTAAAAAATAGTTTACAGCTGTGAATTAAAAAGCAGTTGGAAAAATCAGTGTAAGTCTTAAGTTTAAAATTCAAATTATTACTTTACAAAATGAGCTACATGTATTCAGACGAGAATTGGAAAAGTGATTTTTGTTTCACTTATAACTTTAAGTCTGAAGCAGAATGGTTGATATGCTTTCAAATTATTCAGACTACCACAAAATATATTGAAAAACATTTTAAGACATTTCATTTCAGATTAATTTTTTGGTTTTTTGATGTGTAAACATCTATGCTCTCAGGGGGGGTAAAATCCAATTTCACAATACAATCACAAAAACAGCGTAAGGGAAAATCGGTGTGAGCTACTGTATTGGTGTATCTAGTAAGCAGAACCGCCGAGTTCGCTGTCTGTTAATTTTAAATAATCCAGCTATTGACCGCTAGGTGTGCTGTGAGTTTACCATGTTCACAAGCTTACAGAGTTTTTTTTTTAATATTCAAATATATATTTGTTATTGACAGAACTTTTTTAGTAAGCAGAACCGCTAGGTGTGCTGTGAGTTTAAAAAGCTAAATACTAGGAAAACTGTGAAGAAGTCAAAAATAAACTTAGGTGTTTTTTTAATTACTACACATTTTCCAATTGTATTTCAGAAAACATCAATTGCATTTCAGAAAGTATCAATTGTGTTTGAGAAAACATTAATTGATTTTCAGAAAATATAAATTGTATTTCAGAAAACATAAAATGTATTTCTGAAATTATCAAATGTATATTGTATTTCACAAAACATCAATTGATTTTCAGAAAATATCAATTGTGTTTCAGAAAGTATCAATTGAATTTCAGAAAACATTAATTGATTTTCAGTAATAATCAATAGTATTTCAGAAAGCATCAATTGATTTTCAGAGAGTATCATTTGTATTTCAGAAAATATCAATTGAATTTCAGAAAATATCAATTGAGTTTCAGAAATTATCAAATGTATTTCAGAAAATATCAAATGTATTTCCAAAATTATCAAAGTATTTCAGCAATTACCAAATGTATTTCAGAAAATATACACTGTATTTCAGAAAACATCAAATGTATTTCAGAAATTATCAAATGTATTTCAGAAACCATTAAATGTATTTCAGAAAACATAAAATGTATTTCTGAAATTATAAAATGTATTTCAGCATATATCAAATGTATTTCAGAAAACATCAAATGTATTTCAGAAATTATTAAATTTACTTCAGAACATATTGAATTTCAGAAAATATCAATTGAGTCTCAGAAAAATAGTCAGAATGCTATATAAAAACATATATTTAAGTATTACATTGGGTTTGTAACATTTCTTGAAAACTACATATCGTCACCTAAAATGCAAAAGGCCGTAACTAATATTTTTATTTTTTACAGGAGATGCAAAAAACATCATTAAACAAAAACTACTTTAAACTTAATACCCAAATTTTAGAATCAAGCTGAAAAATATAGATGGATTTTTATTTATGAAAACAAATTTATGGTAAAAGAGTAGTTTTTAGGTAAAACTACACTACAAAAAGTCAATTTTGAACTTTTAGTTAGTTACGGCCTTTTGCATTTTAGTTGACGATATAAACGTGTTTTTTTCAAAATGATGACTTCAAAATCGGTCAAAATTCTATCCTGGTGTATATATTGTAGCTGATTAACAAACAAAGTCCGCATCTTCTTTCGATTAAAAGGCCGCCCTTGATAGTTTATTTTCCAGTGCATAACAAATAAGTCCAAATATTGCTAAACATTTTCTGTGACTCCAAATCACTAATAGAAATAATAATAACTTTTTGGTATTGTAGGGTAAACTACTTTTTAATTCTGAATTTCAATAGATATTTTCTGAAATTCAATTGATATTTTCTGAAATACATTTGATGTTTTCTGAAATATATTTCATACTTTCTGAAATAAATTTAATGTTTTCTGAAATACTTTTGATACTTTCTGAAATGCTATTGGAAAAGGTGTACATGTGTACACATCTCCCCTATGATCGGACTCACATTGAGTTTTTTTTCAGTGTACATGTACATAAAAATACGAAAAAAAATTGTTTTCTTTATATGTATTAGTGTTTGCACTTTCATAAGAAACTTCTGGGTATCCCTGGTACAAAGCATGAAAATTCTGTTAAAATTAATCCCGTAATCGGATTAACACGGTTTCGAATTATTTGGCTTTGAGAAAACTGTATTTACAACTTGACGTTACGACTCGGTTCGACGACCTGTAGCTATAATTAATAACTTTAAAAATTTCGTTTTGAAATTGTGGACATGTTGTTTTTGTACTCTTACTAGAATTAAGTGAATTAAAAAAAAAAATCGAAAAAGGTTCTAAACCCAACATATTTTAAAAGTTTATATTTAAGAATCAAACCTACAAAGCTTGGTGCTAAATTGACACAAACCTGAATTATTTCGTTTATTAATCTGTGGTCGCAAGCATTATCCACCTATGTCGAAAATCGTGCTTTCGAGATAAACTGTTTATATAAATGTAATGGGGCTTCATTACGACTTAGGTCAGTTTGTTTCCATTAATAACCTTTTAAAAAACAGTGTTAGGGAAATGAGGATTTCACGCAAATAAAAAGCGTTGTTAGGAAAATTTGATAACTCAAATCGTTCTTAAGTCGACTTAGGCGGTTATCGCATGTGACTACAGAAATATTGAATTGGATTTTGGGAGTGCTCTAAAGAATTAAATAGCCCGAACGAAATAATTGAAAAAAAAAAAAGGAAAATACCCAAATACTCGAATTTACATTTATGCCCATTGTTATGAGTTATGGGGGTTTGAACTTTGAAAAGACAAAATCTTTACTTTTAAGGTTATGGAAGTGACTATTAATTTTTACTTTAGATTGTTCTTCTTCACGTTTCATAACCTTATTTTTTAGATAAAATCTATTCGGCCTTCAAAAAATCTGAAAAATTTCTCAACAATTTTTTGGAGCATAAGAATTCATATTCTGATTTATGAGTTAAAAAAAAAAACGTTTTTGGTGAAACGCCCTAATGTACATTTTACAAGAATGTTAAAAATTTTAAAAACTTTTGTTTTAGTTTCTAAATTAGAAAATTTTGCTTGTGTTACAATTTTCAAGAGGCTTTACTAAAAATTTAAGCTTTCTAAAGATTTTATAGGGGATAATATAAATTTGTGTTCTTTATATTTTCTTTTCGAAATTATTAATAACAAATTTGATTTAAAATAAACTTTGTTCGCTTAAAAAAAAAAGCATTTTTTTTTAATATAAATAATAAAACATTTCTTGTTTAATGCCTTATTTATATTCTTGTTGCGTCATGTCATTCTAAGGTGCTAACTAATTCCATTTATTATATTTAAACACTACTGTTCTGAATTACTAAGGCTAACTATTTTTTTATGGAAGACTAAATTATCAACAATTATTTGCCTGCTTATGGTCGTTTTTCTAAATCCTATCTTAAACAAACCTTATACGAGTAAGCTTTGTTGCTGTTGAATTGTTGTTGCTGCATACATATGAAAATGTTTTTCGCTTACCTTGTCCTTATTAATAGCGCCCGTTGCCGCAGATGGTTTCTGTTGATAATATTCCTCACGAGCATTTAAACTATCAATTATAGCTGATGTATTAACATGTGAATCGTAGACAATATCTTGGCTATTCGGTGCAGATGCAGATGCAGCAAGAGAGCCATAAGAATTTGCGGGCAGCGAAGTAGTGGAGGCAACAGTTATCGCAATATTATTTACTGGATTGATGCCATAGGCAGCTGTAGCGGAATTTAATTTGTCCGAGGGTATACTGGATGGAGAGATGGCTTGTGACTGATAGGTTTGTAATAAGGGCTGTGGATACTGTTGTTGTTGTTGTTGCTGCTGCTGTTGAGGTTTTTGGGAAATTTTTTGATATTGTTGTTGTGCGGGCTGTGTAACACCACCAGCAGTAACTTTTTGTTTTTGTGTGGAAACTTTATTGTACCCTGATTGTGATTGTGCAGCCGAAGTTGAGGGTCTTCTTTTGGAGTTTGATGATCCTTTGTGTGCAGGTCTTTTGGTAGCTCTTATTTTGGTTAGTTTACCATTTGTTGTCAAAGTCCTCTGTGATCCTATGGTGGTACTTAGAGTAGCCATTGTATCAGTATCATCTGAGGCTGCTGTTATACCAGCCAAATTGTTATTCGATCTGGCTGCTACAAAATCTTCAGCTGGATCTGTGGTGTCTGTCGAGGGTTCATAGGTGGTACCCTCATATTCTTCAGGGTCAGGTGTATTTGTGGCTTGGTGTTCTTCGTCGCCATCGATTTCAGTGTCTGGCAACATTTCTGTGGTGGTGGGAAAGTCTCGCATTTGTGTTGTTTGCGCGGTAACGGCTGCCTGGGCAGCTGCTAATTTATTCATGGACGTTTGCAATTGTAATAGCGTGGTTTCATCCAACACCAATGTTGGTTCTGTCTTGTCTTCTTCTAGTTCGGTCACTTCTATACTGGTAGCTGCCGTTGCTGGTATTAAAGTGGAAGTTTCCAGTTCTTCAGTTTCTTTATCCTCCAACTTTTTGGTTGAGTTTCTATTATCTTTTATGTGTTCATTAATGTCGAGAGATTCTTTTAGTCTGGCTACTCTTTCCACAATTCTCTCTAGCATATCCTTTTGGGACTCGGGTAGATTTTTCGTATCCATTGTTAGAAGTTTATTGTATTTTTCAATATTTTGTCGCACCGTTTCAATGTCAGCCTGCATTTTGGAGGCTGGCTGTGCAGATCTAGGATTGACATCGGCCGGTTCATAGTACGTGCGGGCTCTTCGGTTACTATATCCCACTAATTCAATAACACCCGGAATATTATCATAATTGGCCCACGAAAATTCAACAGATATTAGGGTTAACACCCATAAAACTAGTATAATTTTAAACCCCATTATTATGAGAAGAAAAACTCACTAAAAATCTTTTTTTTATTTAATTTATATTTTTTCTTCTTTAATATTAATTTAACACCAGGATATTTGTTTTTCTTGAACTTTTTTGTTTTATATTTCGTTTCTTTTTTTTTTGTTGTATTTTTTCACTTTTTATATCTTGAAATCGTATTAAATTTCAGAAATTTTTAGCTTTTTCAAATGAATGTCGTCTAACTGTTATAGTTTTTCTTTTATATTTTTTAAGATTTTTTCTATTTCTATTACTATTTCTATTTTTTTTTTGTTGGTTCTTCAACACTTTACACTTTGTCTTTAATGCACTGAAATTTAATCCATTCAACTAACACGTTTAACCATATAAAACAAGATTTTTAATAGAAAGTTCAAGTTATTTTAAGCAATTTACGAACCGTTAACGTTTTATAAGCACAATTGTTTTACTAATTCCGTAGAGTCAAAACAACACAGAGCTTTTATGTTTAGAGTGTTGTAACTAGTAGCACCGCCGTGGTACAAATGTTTTATGTTTAGATTTTGCAGCGTCTTTTAAAAATTTTTCCTCCAACCTTGTTTTGAACACCCAACATAATATTGTTGAAATTTAGAGTTTTCCAAGTTCACGGCTAAAGCAGGTTTAAGCCATCACCATAAATTTGTTTCGAACTAAAAATTAGGTTTGATTCAAACCAAATGTTTCGACTTTCTATGTCTGCAATGCAACTTTCTATACTCTTTTAAGAGTAAATTTCTCTTAAATGTACACGATCACTTGTGATGTTGTCTCTTAATATGTTCTTTTTCAAACTTCATCATATTGTTTTTAAGTTTTTTTTTTTTAGAATCTTTACACACAGAAATGTTTATGTTCAGTGATGTCAACTAATCATCAGTTTTATAATAATAAAGGAATGAAAAATTATTTGTTTCTTTGGCATATCGTTACACTATTTATACCCTATACCACTATGTGGTTTGGGTATAATGACTTTGTGCTGCTGTTTGTAATTACCAAAAATATTTGACATAGACCCATTTTTTATTATACCGATCGACTCAGAATCACTTTCTGAGTCGATTTAGCGATGTCCGTCCGTCCGTCCGTCTGTGTGTCCATGTAAGCCTAGTAATCAAACTACAGGACGCAAATGTGAATATATTTTGATGAAGTTTGGTATATAAGGTTTTATCGACCATAGGATGAACGCTATTGAAATTGGTGAAATTCGGTTCATGTCTAGACCTAGTTCCCATACAAATGACCCCTATGAAATCGACATAAATTGCCATAAGATCCAAATTATCATATAGATCTGAGTCAAATTGGGTTTGTATATGTTTATTATATCCACTAATCAGTAGTCCAAATAAAATCCCTACAGGACAATTCTTAGTCATAGGCCCCATATAGAGCTGCTTCCCGATCATCACTTAAATATATCAAAAAACAAAAATATTGCTCAGATTTTACTCAAATTTGGTTTGTATATATTTTTTCGAAATATAAGCGACTACCAAATATGGTCAGGATCGGTCCATTTTTCGACTTAGTCCCCCTATAAAAATAACATCCGATATGAACTTTTTCATATCTGCAGCCAAAAAAATTAATGACAATGCCACTCAAATTTGGTTTATGCTTATTTTCTATATCGAATTAGTTGGACCGAAGAGATAGGGTCCCTAAACCATGGTATTGGTTATCGTATAGTCGGTCCAGACCGACTATAATTTTCTTACTCGTTTTATATTGTTCTTTTCACAATCACTTTTTTTTTGTTAAAAAGATTTAGATCTGTTATTGCTGTCTATTTTTATTTTAAGATCACATTCTTCTGTGTAAAGTTTAGTCCTAATTATGTCAGAATGAAACATTTTTTTTAACGTTATAAAAATTTAATTTAAATATTTGTTTTATAGATAGAAATTTTTCGAAACAATTTTGTATAAAACTGGAAGACTTATTAAGTCATGATGAGTTAAATAGACGACTGCAAGGATGAGACAAAGTGACTTAAATGTTGAAAATGTGCAAAAGAGACTTTCAATATTTGAAAAACTTATTTATGCATACTGTATTTTCGATTGTGCCAACAAAAATTTTTAAGCATCTAACCATATATTATTATTGTCATGAAATATTTACAGAGTTGTAGACGTAATCTAGCCGATTTTCTATATTCATCTCGAATTCGTTGGTAATAAATACCACCTGCATAATGAATCGGTTTTCTGTTTGTGCTATCGCATATTGCAATAAATTTTCATAATTAGAACTTCTCTATTTGATATCATTCATATTAAAAAAAAAAAAGTTATTGAGTTTTGCGTAAGAAAAACTTGTAAAATATTAATTAGTTAAAGTTATTATTATTTTTTTAAAACATTTTAGCTTTGCAAAATATGATGAAACATATTTTCTATTTATGTATTATGAATATTTGAAAAAGGTACTTTTTTGCTCATTCAAAATTTTTAGAAAAATTATTTCGCCCCCTTATAAAACTGTATGAACCTGGATATAGTAGCAAGTTCTTTACTTATAAAAAGATGCATTAAACTACCATAAGTTGTCACATTAAATGTTAAAGATGTTTGATATAAAAGGATTATTTTATTGGAAAAATTAAGTTTTGTTAAGAAAGCGACGTTTTGGTGTGCGCATTTTAACCGGTCAAATTTCGACTAAATGTCACTAAACCTGATATATTAATAGGCAAGGCGATTTCCTGGGACCTCTTTAGTTTCCAACTGATTTTGATAAAAAAAAATATACGATTTGAAAGGTATTTCTTTGCAGATGTCCACCATATTTACAGATGTGCACCATCTGGTACATTTTCTTGGAGTATAATTCATTTAAAGTTGCTACTAACACATATTTAAGCTTCAAATAAAAAAAACTATATAATGCTGTGTATGTATTTATTAAATTTGTGTTGACTTGATAATTGGCTAAAATTGATTAGCATACCTCTAGGCTCTTACAAATTATTCATTAACAAACCCGGATATATATCTTCTGTGTATTCAACAAATATTTATAATAAAATTTAATGAATTTTGTCCAAAAATTCACAATTTAATGAATTTTATTAAATATTCAAATATTTTTTATATACTCGAACATATATAGATTAAAAAAAAAAAAAAAACAATAAAAGAAAAATATTTAATGAAAAAATAAAATTTCGTAGAACTTGCTTCCGAATTTCGAGGGCTGGGTTCTGCTAGTTTATACAAAACTACACACTGCAATACAATAAAATAGATTTTTGTTGTTGTTATTAACGACAATTTTATATCGTTTAAACAATACAACAATTTGGTCAAAATTAAACTCAAAGAATCGTCTAAGTAAAATTGAATGCTTAAAATGTTACAATGCGTTTGTGCACTTTAAAGTCAACTTTATCTCAAAATAAAAAACAAAAAAATGAATCAAATAAAAACTAAAATATTTTATTTCAAATTAAATTGCAACTCAAACATTTCTTTTTTAAACTTTAACATTGATCTTGAAATTATTAAATATAATAAATTTTTGAAAAATTTAGCTTTTGTTCAAATCTTCAATATTTTTATTTTGGTTACACAAAATATCCTTGTGCCAAACTAAAGCCTGGTTTTCACTCCACTCTTCACCGATTTTCACGTTGGGCAGCCACAGAGATTTCTTCGCGTTAGATATAGCATAATTTAAAAGTATCGATTGGTCCAAAGAAATGTTTAAAAAAATTTAGTAGCGGTGCTTTAAAAGACATTTATAACATATTAACAGGCGATGAATCATGAATCTAGGCTTCGACTGTCTTGATCTTTAAATAGGAATAAATGCGGCAAAAGTCTTTCGAGCACAAATAAATTGGAAATAAATCGTCGCCTGTCACTTAGAGCAACGTTGTAGGGTCAATTCGGAATGGTATACCACCAATTGTTTGTCAAAACTTTTCCATATCACAACTATGGCAGCTTTCTCAGCACGCCTCGCAAGAGCGATTTTTGAGCACTCAAAACATTGATTGCTCTATGAATTGATGACTCAACCACCTTATAATCCTGGTTGACTTCTTTTTATTCCCGTACATTAAAAATGAATTGAGTCAAATTTTTTTCGAACCCCTGAAGACGCATGTTTTGGAGTTACCTCATTCTGAGTGGATAAATGCTTCGCAAAATTGTTTCAAACGCATGGAAAAGTGTGTTGGTATGCAAGAAGAGTATTTTGGAAAGTAATAAATCCATTTTCGATCATAAATAATTTTATTTCTCGCACAACTTTATTTGAAAAAAAATTTTTTTTTAAGATTTTAAAAATAGATCATTTCACATTTGCGCTCAAACCTCTAGACGTAATAAACCTATTCGGCTTATGAACAATTCCAAGCAACTCGAAATTATTGTAAACATGAGTACAACAAAGCGTGAGCTCTCAATGAAATCCGTTTGTTATAATGCTCAAGAATATTTATACTTAACTAGCAGACTCCAGCGCTCGAAATTCGAGTGCAATTTTTAGGCAACTTTATTTTTCAACTTAGCCAATTCACAAACCAACGTCTTTTTGCTTTATTATTGTGAATGAAGATAACAAACTCATTAACAAACAGATTAACAAATTTAATTTACACACATATAGCATATGTATAATTTAAGTATGTATTAGTAGCAACTTTAAATGCAATTTACTCAAAACAAAGGAGAAAATTAAAATTTAAAAATCTGTATATCTGCAAAACAGCTAAAAAGAAATACCTTTCAAATAATAAACGTTTGGTCAAAATCGGGATAAAACGGGAGAACAAAACATCGATCACAAGAAATCGCCTAGCCTATTAACATTATTTATACTTAATATGGGTCCCGATTTTCATTTTAATATACAAACTGAATATACCCTAGAGTAGTACAGTAGTTCTATTCATTAAAAAAAAGATAAATTTATTTACTAAAAAAGTCTGTTCGAGATATAAAGATTATATTCTGATTGTGAATCAACCCGAAAAACTAATAAAGTTGAATGAAATTGAAAATGCTAAATTTAAAATTTTAGAAATAAAGTAGTAGAATTTAATGTAAATCCATAAACTAATCGACTTTTTTTTGGCAAGTCTTCTTTTTCCAGGCGACTAATTTTTTGTTTTATATTTTGAAAAGATAATTTTTGTTTATGGTTGAAAAAATTTTTTTTATTCCTTATATCTTAAATTACAAACTTTGATATGCACTTGATAAGTATTTATGGCGAAGAGTGTATATGAACACGAAACAATGTGTTTACCATCTTTTTGTTATTTTGCCTCAGTTTGTGCAGAAAGCCAGCCCTCTTTTTAGATGAAAAAAAAACTTGAAACACCTTTAAGCGCTAAATCCTCAGCATGAAGACTAAATTGGCATCACTGTTTATGTTTGCTAATTTAGTGCTCATCTAGTTTTATTTTTCTCTAGCTACGTACAAGTAGCTGCGCAACGTTCTTCTTCGTGGTTGGCCCATCTGTTGTAACATTGTATGTTTTAGTTTTACACCTAGTCTTCTAAATATTTAGGTTGCATCTCCTTTACCGGTTTGGTTTCTACAAGTATTTGCTACCGTTGTTACATCTTGTTTTTTTTTTTGTTTGATTGCCTGTGCTTTATTGTATTTTTATGTTTTTTTTTTTTTTTTTTGGTTAAATATAGTTTTTATTATAAAATCCGTCTAGTTGTTTTTCAGCTTCCTTGTTCTTTTGGTTTTGTTGGTATAAATATTTTAGAGAGTCTCTAAATTGCCAAGAAGAAACCATAGAAAAGCTGACCAAAATTTTATTATATTTAAAATATGCAAAATATCATAGGCCGACAAAATATGATAAAAGTTGAGACTTGGGGAGAAAAATAATCTCTTCTTGTTGTTTTTGGCTAAATCCGAATCTGGACTCTGAATTTTTTATCTGTTCAGGTTTCTTGTCATAAATAACAATGTATTAAATTTTTTTATATTAAATACATACTTGTCAAACAATTATCAAATTTTATTAAGAAATCACTTCGGCTTAGTCATATATAGTCAAATTTTCATCTAATGTGTGTTTTATTTCAAATACGAAACAAATTCCTAGTAGGCTATTGGCCACACTTCTAGAAATTAAGTTAAAATTTCTCGAAAATGTTAAGAGATGAACGAATGAATAAATTCGAACGAAAAAATTTATTGTTGACAAGTTAAAGGGAAATCCGAACCAACGTGTACATTTTATTGTAAAAGACATGAACTTAGACGGAAAGAAGAACAACAAAAAATTTACCGCAAAATGAGAATTTAGAAAATAAGATTGTTCACGTAATTACCAAAAGCGATAAAGGAATTTGCAATTGTATTTCATGTTTTAATGTTTTCATCAATTGATTTTTAAAAATTATCATTTGTTTTTCAGAAAACATGAATTGATTTTCAAAAGTTATCAAATTTATTTCATAAATTACACTGTCAAACAAATAAAGACTTCTTGACTGGAACAGAGTAGCGACCATATAATTCTGAAAGAGCATGTTGAGTAAATCATTTTTGTAGACAGCTGGTCTGGGTTTTTTACAATGGGTCAAAGTTTTCATTTTTTGGTCGAAGGGAACATTATACTAAACTAGCTGACCCGGCAAAATTCGCTTTGTCTATAAGAGATTTTTTGATCGACATAATTTCGAGTTTTTTTTATCGTTTTTGTGTTTTTCTTTTTTACAAACAAAATCGCAGAAGAAAGTATCCCTTTTGGTCCTGTTTTTGGTCCTGTAGTTTTCAAGTTTTAAGCGGACGAACAAACCACGATTCATTTATATATATATAGATGAAAAAAATTTTGTAAGTCAATGCCTGAGATAATTCTTATTGTCAGAGTCGAATTTTGTGAAGATCATTTTTGTGGAAGATGTTAACCATCTACCTCCTCTCTTTAAGGTGCAATTTGCCCCTTTTTTTGAGAAAATCAAAAAGGACATTTAATACAGTGTAGTTATTCTACGAAAATTTTTGCTGGAAAATTTCAGTGGGGGTTACCAAAGACACTAAGGTTGTAAATGAAGCTCTTTACGCTTAATTAGCAAAATTACACGGGTAACTGCAAAATATTTGTAATTAATTATACTCAACTGAAATAACTGTAGGTTGCACACTGAGTTCTCGCGTCCAGTCACCTCTGACATACATATCGCGTGTGATTTTTGCTAAAATTAAATTGAGCTCAGACTAACCATGGCGGAGTCTTTATGCAATTTAAGAGATTGGTTTTGTTTTGTTTGTGGACATTTAATGCACCATCAAAGCAGAAGAAAGATACTGCCCACAATTATGGAACCCTATTTTCTTTTCTCTTGAATACGATTTTCGTATGGAGCTTAGTTAACAAAAATTGTATGTACTACTTACGAAAGTGCTCTGTTGACCTGGTACAAAGGTGGTACTAAAGCGCTGCCATTTTCTACACCTATGACATGGATTGAACCTGAAGATCACAAATCACATACATTTTCGGCCAATATGATACACGCCAATACAGAAGTAACAACGGCGGTAGAAAATTTATCAATTATAACAACAGAATTTGATTTTCTTTCGGTTATAAATAAAATAATTTAAAATTTAGTTTTCCTTTTGTTCTAACCAAAAAATAGTTCCAAATACACAATTGTTTCTATCATATTAACAAGCAATTTGTAGAAATGACTGCAAATTTATATTTTTGGTTTAATGTACTTTGTTGTAAAAGCATCTGTAATTGTAATCACTAATATTTAGGATTGGAACATGTTATATTGGATTTAATTCAGTTGCTTCAATTGAGTTGGTTTAATAATTTTTATAATTACTTTCACTGTTAAAAGCAATTTATTTTGCTGTTGTTGTTTTTGCTTTCATTATTATAAGAATTATGATTAAAATATATTACAATAGCAATAACATTTCTGGAAACATAAATAATTTTTTATAGCGGTAATCTATTTCTAACAATTTTTTTTCCCTATGTGTGCCAACATTTGGATTTACTTTACTGAAAAATAAATTAACAAGGGCGGACTCTTCATGGGTAGACAAGGAGAGATACTTCCAGATTCGGCCTCTTCTATTCGTCTGTAAGAGTTTGGCAGGCTTTTCTCAATGCTTCCGAAACGCAACAGCAACTATGCAAGAGAAACTACGTATTGATACACAGAGAAGAGCGCTTAAACAAGAATAATTAATTTAATACAAATTCACGTTGGATCTACTCTATCTTGGCCTGATTTAGCTTCAGCTCATTACGCAGCAACAGCTTTAAATTTACATCAATTCACCACACATCCCACACTAATGACCAATTGAAAGATATTGTGTTCCACTAAAAAACAATTTGAACAACTAAGAGTCTTAAGGGCATTATACACTTGTCAAATTCACCATCAAGCATTGTAGTGGTATTAGTGAAAATTTGTTTGTATGTGTCACACCGACGCACAGTGGGTTGAAATCTCAAAAAATGGAGATTAATTAAACTACTTATCCGATTTTAAAAATTCGTTCACTATTAGAATGCTACGTTATCACTGAGTGACATAGGCTACACATATTTTGGATAAGTGGGCGATGCCACTCCCCCTATTAAAAATCGCTCTAGCGGCCATAGTAATAGACCGATTGTCATGAAACTTTACCAATGTTGTACTGTTGACCTGCTAATAGTCCTTGGCTATATTTGGTTATGATTGGATAAAGGGGCGTGGCACCGCCCATATAACCTGAAGCTTAGAACGGATATATCTCATGGACTATCAGAGGTATGAAGATGAGATTTGGTATATATGTTGATCGTACAGTAGGAATTACATCGAAGGTGGAATAGGGCGGTGCCACGCTCCTTTTAAAAAATTGTTCTGGCTCAGTCGGAATTTTTTTTTTTTGGAAAAAAGTAATAAAAATTTTAGATAGTAATCAATTTATTTTTAATATAATTACGTCGACGAAAGGGGGATTATTGTATCATATATGTAACTAAATTCGGGACTCAAAGCAGATATTAAAATTGTTCGATCGTGTACGGATGTGTCTGGTGACCGTTTTGTTCAAAAATATGTCTAGAAAATAGGAAAAAAAATGTATACATATGTAAGTATTTATATATATGTATATATTTATTATAAGACATGTGTTTCTGAACTGCTTTTTTAAAAAATATGCCCAAAGTCATCATATTCCAATGTATCGCCCTCGTTTAATCATCATCGTCATCTGTATCATGATTTGTGCCTTCTGGTGTGACGTTCGTCAAAACTGAAGGCGAAACTAGTATATCTACTACTGATTGTGGAAGTTGGTGGATTTTTTTTTTTTTTTTTGGCAATTTTGTTTTACCATATAGGATTGGATCTGAACTTGGTAGGAACCTATTTAATATATCTCGATTGCAATCCGCCCGACTACATTTGCGAGAAAAATGTTCTCTGTAGTTTTAAAAATCTTTGTTTCGGGCTTCCTGGGCTTCACGTTTCAATACACAACACACTCTTGTCATTGTAACACTCTTGTCATTGTAACACACAGTTGCCAACGATATACAAAAACAACAACTATAACAACGAAAACGAAGACAAAACAAACAAAAGACAGGAACTAGTGTTCCTTGCTAGAGTGACTATTTTCACAATTAATTTAATAAAAAAATTTCGCGCAAAAACGCGCAACATGTTATTACTGAATATGAAAGCCTAGGAACTGTAGTCTCTTAAAAAATTAATATTCTAACGCCAGCTTACACCATTCATATTTAAATATCCACGAATATTTTGAAAATAGCCAAAATTTAGACACATTTTAAAACATTTTTTAAAAATATTTCTACACAACTTTTGTTAACACAATTATTTTTAGAACAACGCTAAAATACCTGAGGTTGAAGATTCCATAGTAAAAGTATTACTTTTGACTTGCGAAAAACTATATATTAAGCGTCGAAATATACCGAATTTCAATTAACACTATTGTACGCGAATAGCTCAACAATTACTTAACTTTAATATAATGCAGCTTGACAAGTAACATTGAAATTTTCAGTAGTGAAGTAGAATTTAATATACTTAATCGGTTACAAAATATTTTTCAAAAAAATAAATTCTCATTTTTCAATTAATATAAATTTTTTGCGATTTCAACCCTTTGTGCGACGGTGATTGATGAAAAATAAAAAAATTTAGTTTTTTGTCGGTGACACACTACAATCAAATTTTCACGACTACAACCACAACGCTTGATGTGAATTTGACAAGTGTATAGTGCCCTTTAAACTTGGCTGTGTCGAATTTTTGATACCCTCCACCTGCGCCTTAAACTTAATTTTACAAAGTTGGGTATGGCTATCATTTTAAAACTGTTGCTCAAACTTTAATTCGAATATAAATTCTATAGAAAGAATAAATTACTATCAGAAAAATTTCATTATTTTTCTCTTACTAGAGTGGAAAACTTATAAGTTCCCCAAGTACTTCATAGAACACCATTGGAATTTATTATTCAACGCAGCCGGCGTTATAATACCCAAAGAATGTTTCGACACCTTAGAAGTCATACGGTAATACAAAAAAATTTCAAATGATTCTTCGCTAAAAATGTCCAGACAAATTTTGTGAAAAAGGGTACTTTTTAAAAAAGGGTACTTTTTTAAATAAGGTTGAAATTTGAAAAAATTTTACTTTTTTTGAAAAAGGGTATTTTGGTAGTGTGGATTTTCTTTATTTTATCGTGATAGTTATCAAAACATATGTGACAATGCTTGATTAAACTAATTTGACACGTGCACTATAACCATACACACACCATAATGAAGCAAATGCTAGACTAAAGCAATGAGAAGATTTACAATACGCGATGAACTTTTTTTCAAGTGTTTTTTCACATTTTGATTCATATCTCGTGACTCTTTGGACCGATTTTGATGATTTCAAATACCAAATCTTTTGAGATATTAATAAACGATTCTATGCAAAAACGAAGAGTCTAGTTTAGTTATTGGGGGTGTGATCGTAATTTCCACAGACAGACGGACAGACGGTCATCGCTAAATAAACTTCCATTTCATAAGGATCAAGAAAATATATACTTTTGGATTCTCCGAAATTTATTTCGATGCATTACAAACGGAATGACAAACCTATATATAGCCCCTATACAGTGGTGTGGAGTATATAAAATATTTTGAAATAAAATGGAGGAATGCCTTCAAATTCCAAAAAGAAATAACACTGTCAAAAGCTACATGAAGGATATTTAGAAAAAGCTGTGAACGGAATGGACTCGAAAGTATAACTGATAATATTTTCCTTTAAAAATAATTTTATGACTTCATTTCAAATAGTGAAATGAAATAACACACATGGCAAAACATGAAAATTTTTGGGCAAAATTCGATTTAATTCATCAACATAATCTAAATCAAGAGCGATACAATCACTCTAACGCCTTTCCAACATTTCGATACCTTTTTTATAAAATTATTTATTTTTGGCCTTATAATAGGCCCCTGTTTCGGCAATCATCATTTGAAGCAAAGCATTTTTTTAAGTCTGAAAACCGGAAAATTGCTGAGAGCCAAATCTCTCGAATACGGTAGTTGCGAAAGCAATTGATAGTGTAATTCATGAAAATTGGCCGTGGTAGTAAGCGACTTGTGACACGGCTCATTGTCTTGTATAAAGAGCATTTTTCTTATTCTTCATATGGGGCCGGTTTTTAGGATTTCCTCCTTCAAACACACCAGTTGGGCCATGTAGCGATCGCTATTGATCGTCTGGCCTTTTTCAAGGAAATCAATGCCATAACTTTACCAGCTGACTGTTGCGTCTTTGACTTCTTCGCTCGAGGTTCGCCAGTTGCTGTCCACTCAGCTGACTGCCGATTCGACTCTGGAGTGAAGTGGCAGATCCAAGTTTCGTCTATTGTTACATACCGATGCAAAAAGTTCTTTTTATCTCGCAGAAACAGCTCCAAACAGCTGTTAGAATCATCGACATGTTGTTGGTTTTGGTGCACTTTTAGCAAACGCGGCACCCACTTCGAAAACAGCTTTCTCATGGATATCTTCGATAGCTTTAAGATATTAGTTATTCTCTGCAACTTCACTTTACGTCTGCCAAAACGATTTTGTAAACTTTTTTGATGCTTTCCGTTATCACTATCTTTTTTGGGCGACCAAACCGTTCTGCACCACTTCCCTACCATTTGTCTCGATAAAGCTAATTCCGAATAACACTTCTCAAGCCAATCTTTGGCTTGAGCGGTGTTTTTTTCCCATTAAAAATCAATGATAAACCAAAACTGCTTTGAATCCATTGTTTTTAAAATCGCAAAAGTAGCCTCATTAAAACAGCTGTGACTTGTGCACTAATGAAGGAATTGTCATTAAATTTTGACAGGTATGATCTGAAAATTGATAGCTCAAAAATATCATATGAATTTTTTATTAGTGGCGCCACCTATGAGTCATCATGGATTTTTTAGAGGTTAGATCTAAAAATCACGCGAGCATATTTATCATTATTTTTTTTTTTTAACTAACAATCTTTGAAAAATATGTCAACCATGTTCATTTGTTGTTAGTTTGATTAAAATAGGTGATGAAATTTTTAAATATTTTCGATCAAATATAACGTGGTCATGGAGAAATATTCGACTTTTGTGAAAAGGTAGTTGAAGAGCACAAAAAAAGGAAAACTTAAAACGGAGATGGACATCCTGTTTAAAAAAGGTGAAAAATTACTATAAAATCTCTAAAAGAAGGGTTGCCGGATAAGGTCCATAAGTTCATAACTAGTGTTGGGAACTATAAAAGATATTTTTTTTTTGTAATCAAAACCGTTGGTTAAATTGTTTTCTTATTATTACATTTTATGGGCGTTAAGATATTTCGATCTCACTCCTTATATCAATAATTAACATCACATTTGGTACACAGCCTACTTTGAGTATTACGAATATGAAACGGAACATTCCTTAAGCAATCAAATTATGGTTATTCTAAACTTGAGCAATTACAATAGTCTTTGATTCCCAAAAAAAAAGAAAATGTGTAATTTAAAATATGATATTCGTGTTGCAAAAAATTGATTTTAGTTGCATACATTAAACATTAGATGTTGCACTCATTTTGCTTATCAATTCTTCTAAATATTGTGAGTTTTTCCCATACACACGAGTATGTTACTCATTAAAGGAAATTTTAAATCTCTGTAATCTTGTTGGAGATACGAGGGTAAATTGTAAAGTACTTTAACATATGTATGAAGTATGTATGTATGAAGTATGAAATATGTTTGTATAAAAATATCAGACTTAAAAGCCTCTTCATGCATTTTATTATTTTTGTTGGTGAATGAAAGATTTCGGATTAAAGGCAATGTATAATTTTATTAACATCATTCGGTTATGTCTTATAGTTGGAAATTAATGATATACAACTCATCATTAGCAGTCAAATCCTCTAAAGCTATGGTTTGGACAGAAAATACAGTTGATTTATAGCAACCGAATATTTTGTCAGCCATATTGTTTAGTTGCAAGTTAGATATCATAGGTCTAACTTCTGTTTTCACATCCGAATTTCTGTTCTCTTAACCAATTTCTTTTGGTTCCCATTTAGTTTTACAAATCAGTTTTCTCTCTGTAAATTTTCTTCGAAACACTTTTACTACTTTTACTTAACTTGCCATAAGATTCAAATTTTCAAATAGATCTTAGTCTATTTGGCGTTTGTGTCCGTAGATCAAAAAGAAACCATATTGGACAATTCACTTAAACCTATCAGAAACAAAAATATTGCACAGATTTTCAAAATCGGTTTGTATATGTTGTTGCAAAAAATAAGTGACTACCAAATATGGTCAGGAACGGTCCAATTTTCGGACTAGATTTGGTTTATGCTTCTTTTCTAAACTCAATTAGTTTTACCTAAGAGCAATTCTCTTAACGCATGGTATAGGGTATCGGTCTATACCGACTATAAATTGCTTACTTGTTTTCTTAAGAAAATGTACTTTCAAATGCAAATTATCCCCTTAAGGCTTGAATTAAAACAAAATTTATTCTTCTCCGATGTTTGTGTTTCTGGTGGAATCTACATATCAAATTTCATATTCCTAAATTACTTTGTAAAGAAGATGCAAAAAGGTACATTCCTACATTTACGGGCCGTTTTTACCGCGTTTTAACATCCGAATTTCCAAAAGATTTCGTCTCATTTGATGTTTCTATCCACAAACTATATTTTTTATTCGTTTGTTTAGAAGATACCAAATGTACAATTTTTCCCCTTTTTTGGCCGTTTCTCCTCCCCTAAATATTAGAACTAGCAATAACTTCATTCTTGACTGATGCCTACGTATCCGGTGGGGTCTGCCTTCCAAAATTCATATGTTTAGATTAATATGTTAAAAAGATGCAGAAAGGTACAATTTGTGCCCTTTTTGTCCGTTTTCCCCTTAAATGGCCGAATTTCGAAAAAATTTATCCTGGGCCAATATTTGTTTCTCAGGTGGAGTCAACACATTAAATTTCATATTCCTAGCTTCATTTCTTATCATTTTCCCCTTTTTGTCCGCTTTTACCCCCTGAAGGCTCTAATTAAAAAAAATGTTTATTCCTGGCTGATGCTTGTGTCTCTAGAGGAACCTACATATCAAATGTCGTATTCCTAAATTACTTTGTAAAGAAGATGCAAAAAGGTACCATTTTTACCTTTTTTGGCCGTTTTTACACCCATTAACACCCGAATTTCCTAGTTTTCCTCTCATCTGATATTTCTATCCCTAGTGGAATCCACATACTATATTTGATATTCCTAGATTCGTTTAGAATGTTTTTCGTTTTTCCTTCCCTATAACACATTTAAGCACTATAAGTTCCAAAAAGACATTTGGATTATTTTCATAGTAATATGAATAAATTTAATAATGAGAAAAGAGAATATAGAAAATTTTTTTATGACATATAAAACTATGTTTCAGAAAATTGCATTAAGATTGTATAAAATTATGGAGCATGCATTTTTTTGTGAAACATATAAAACATACTGTGCGCGAAATTTAAATTTTTGTATATTTAATGAATTATAAATCGTTTTGATCGAATTATTCATTATTAAAAAATTGCTCGATTAATTGAACGAAAATTACTTAAGACATACAGAAATATTCAGCTCAAAAGACATTCCGTTACTCCAAAGACTTTCCAACTGACCCTCTTATTTAAGGTTGTTTTATTACAATAGAAGAATAGAAAAATTTCTCCAAACAACTACTGCTAATTTTTCATTTATTATGTATTCGAAAATAACGAAAAAGAAAGAAAAAAATAAATCTTGTTTATTCCGCATGCTGTATGTTACTTACCACCGATCTACCAACTTGCCGTTTTATCTTCTTCTTTTTCTTACTCTATTTAAATACATTGTTTAATACCAGTGTTGCACCATACGGGGTATTTAGGTAATCTTCTAGTTATAATAATTTATAAATGAATGTAGTATAATCTTAATGTATGTTAACCTTATGCAGTGCAATGTTAGCTCAGTTAGATGTGTTTTTTTCGTCTTAAATAATGTGGGAATATGTATTTTTTTAATTTGAAATAATAATTTTTTAAGCCAAAAAAAAATGTATATTAAATTAAAAAAAAAAAAAAAAAAAAAAAAAAAAAAAAACATTAACCAAACTACATTTGGTTAGATAAACTTGTAAAGAAAAAGTTTTACTTAAGATAATCCAATGAAATTAATTAATTATTTTTATAGCCCATAAAGTCTACGTTCACCTTACAAATTTGTGTGTAAATATGTAATTTAAATCAATTTCATTTCCATATATTTTTTACTGACATTCTTTAGTTCAAAGAGCAAAAAATAAATCGAGATTTGCATCTTCATTTTTGAGATAACGGGATGTAGGTTCCAAAACAAGCAAATAAGCAAACAAAAAGTTTGCATTCAGTTCAAATTACAAAAGCTTTAGAAATAATGATGAAAATTTAAGTTATATATATATTGTTGGATCTCTACGCTGTTTATACTACTTTGTGCTGTTCTCTGTAACTACCAAAAATGTTTAAACTAGACCCATATGACCCAAATTATCATATAGATCTCATTCAAATTGAGTTTGTGTGTGTTTATTAAATCCATTAATCAGTAGTCCAGAAATAAACCCTATAGTACAGTTCTAAATCATAGCCCCCTGTAAAAATGCTTCCCGATCTTCACTTAAACCTATCAACAACAAAAATATTGCACAGATTTTTCTCAAATTTGGTTCGTATATGTTTTTGCAAAAAATGAGAGACTTTATCAAATATCGTCAGGATCGGTCGTAGTCCCCATATAAATATAGCTCCGATATGAACTTTTTCAGAATTGAAGGCCATGAAAAATAATAAAAATTCTACTCAGATTTGGTTTATGCTTATTTTCTATACGCAATTAATTGGACCTAAGACCGATTCTCTAAAGACATGGTATGGGTTATGTTTAAGACTTCATTCAGTCTGTTTGGCATTGAATTTACTAACTTCTCTGTTTTCTTAGTTTAAATCTTCGTCAAGTTTGTGGTATAACACTTTGCTTGCATACAGATTTGTTATTACATGCTAACGAATTATTTTCTCTAATAGAACCCAAAGATGCTCAATAGGATTGACATAGGGCAAGGGGGCGTGGGTGTGTTTTAAACTTCTTGGAATATTATCAAAGACCTAGAGTACAACTAACTCCGCTGTGTGCTTTGGATCGCTATCGTGATGCAACCAAAACGTTGTTAATATTTGCTGCACTTTGCTTAAACTTTTTTTGTACCCTCCACAATAGTATTCAGAGGGCATCGAATAGCTTATAATTCCGTTTATAATGATTAGGAAATGAAATCTGGACCCGATAATATGTGTATCATCTTGATCCTTACAACAAGCGGAGTTGGAAATCACGATCACGATCTGTGGAAATCAATAGGTCATTCGGATAGCTAATTTTTAGTAAAGTGATTCATTGAAATCCTGAGGATGTTGCTGTGAAAAATCAACAAAATTGGTTCAATGAAAATGGAAGAGAGAAAAAAAATTACTTGTGGTGGTTGTGGTCCTTGTGTCTGCAAAATTTCTTTAATGAGTGTGTTTAGGCTAGTATTGCCAAACTTTTTTAACGTAATCCGTAGACTTGATAAAAAAAAACTAAGTCTGGCAACCCTTCCTTTTAAACGTATACACATATGTATATTCTTAAACATTCATGTTATTGTTATTACAATTTTTTGGATAGCTTTCATCGAATTCGGATTGTTTCGATGTTATTACATCACTATTTTGCTTCCTTTCTATATTTATTTCTACTACAAATTTTTAGGATAGTTACGGGCACTACCGATGCCATTAGACCGACACCAAGGCGAGACTGGAGGTAAAGCTGAACATCATGCTTATTGATATTTTCATCAAGAGCACGGCGCACAGTGGGTTCGATTATACCTAAAATGGAGATTAATTCGAGGAAGGGTGCAATTAACGAGATAATATTTTTTTTGTATTAACAATACCCTAATTAGGCAAAAAAACAAAACTTCTAACGTTTTTTAATGGATTTTTATTTTTTTTTATTTAATTAAAGTAATTTATTTGAATATTCTCTATTTCTTATTCATCACTTGAACTATCATAGTCTTTATCATCATTACAATTACTGTCATCTGTATCATCATCATCATTATTATCATCATTATCATCATTATCATCATCATCATCACTATCATCATCATCACCATCATCATTATTATCACTCTCATTGTTGTCATCATCACGATTTTCTTGAGAAATTTTTGGTAATATTAATAGATCTAATTCTGACTTCGATAAATTTTCTTTTTTTTTTTGTTCATATTGCCTGCTAATGCTCGATATAAATGGGTCTGAACTTAATAGAAATTTATTAAAAATATCTTCATTCGACTTTTCCCGGCTGCATTTTCGAGCAAAGTGCTCTCTGTAGTTTTTAAAGTCTTTCTTCCTTGCTTCTTGAGCTTCTTCTGATAATTCTCCTATTGGTAAAAGCGCGTGTTGTACTATTTCCGGGCCGTGAATTAAAAATTAATTTAATGTGGGAGGCATGCAAAACCAGAGATATATTTCAACAAAGTACTTTGCTGTGTTGTGAGCGAAATTACGAAAACTTTCCAAATTAATCTCGTGACCACATGAAACAACAATTAGTATTGTGTGCATTTTTTTAATTAGTGTTAGGTCCACTTTTGTTATTTCAGCTAATATTTCAGCATTTTTAAAAAAACGTCTAGCGGTGTTTCCATCGTTAGAGTTACCAAAGCCCGGCTTTGGCTGGTCAACAATTAAACCTGTTCTTTAACGAAACTCTTTATGAATTTGTAGTTTTGTTTCAGCAACATTTTTTTTTGTCCTCATCTGATCGTTCTTGCCATTTTTTAATTGGAATTTTATACGATAAGTGGAGAAGGCACTCAAAAAATCGAATCCACCCATGTAGTATTGATAGCCCAAACTCTAAAGTGTCTGTTCTAACTTCCCTAACAATCATGCTGTCAACTGAGTTGAACATCTTACTTGTAGCGCCACATACATAACACTTTTGCGTGGAATTCGTACCCGTTATTGCGTTGCACACTTTTCCATCTATCATTACTAAAAACAAATCGTGATGAACCTTTAAGGAATTTTATCCAACTAAAACTAACGTTTCTTCAAGATTTTTTTTTTCATCCTCGACCCTAGTTTTTTCTAAATTAGATACACTTGTTGTTTCTTTGGTGTATTCTATCTTTAAATGCCTACAAAATCTTGTTGATGAAGGACGAAGATTTTTCCAAACTACTTCATTTCCACTAACAAGTTTAAGTGGTACGATGGATGTTATAAACACTGAAGAGTCGATTGCATTAGAACTATAAAAAGCCTGTTTGTACGAACTATGTCCGGAGCTTCCATCAAAACCCCACTTTGAAAACAAGGTTAAGTTTGATAATTTTTTTCTGTTAAAATATCATAACATTTTGGCAGCATAACTAGTCTTTCAACCGTGTGATTTAAAAGTCCTTGAAGACTAACTTGTGCTGAAGTTTCACAAAATTTAACTTGATCTCGTTTGGGATAACACCTTTGTTTTGCTTGTTGAACTTTAGTATACGAAGGAAATTTTTCCGGAGCCACCCTTCTTATAATATTATAACTATGTCGAGTTAATTTTGCTTCTATTAAAATGCTAAGTGCTTCTTCTGCACTTAATTATTTTGGATTAGCCTGCTTAAAGCTTTTTCTACATTTTGCAGCCCTTGTAGGCGTTGACGTTGTTATTTCTTTAACTAGCTTTGCTGCCTCAACATTTCCAGAAGCTTTTAAACTCATTTGTTTAGCATGAGTCAAAACTGGCAATGAAATACTATCTCTTATGCTTCTATTTTCATAGATTTAGTTTTCTCACTGCAATCTTCGAAACAAAGTTCCTTGCGACCTCGTTTAGTTGGTGGAGGAACAAATAAGATAGAAGCATTTAGCCATTCAGTATTTTATTCCAAAAATCGATCATGGTACCTTTTACATTTACTATATCGAGATTTAAACTGTTTAATAAAATTATCAAACGTTTGGTTGAAAAAACTCATATTGCTGGGGTTTAAACGCTTAATGGTTTTCATTTTAAGAAAATTGATTATATCCTTCCAATCATTTAAAGCGGTATTTCTCATAAAGTTTTATAGTTCTAGGCGCGATATAGAAATAGTTTTGGGGCTTATTCCTAAAAATATTAAATTTGTTCTTATTTAATTTAACTGTTTAATCGGTTTTCCAATTCCCTTATACCGATTACTTTATTTAATGCAAAACATAATACGCACTTTACAAAAAATTCATATTTTAAAACAGCAAAAAACACCACTGTAAAACAAAACATAAAAACAAGCACAAAAATAACGGCAATAGAGATGGGCGCGTAAAACAGTTTATTCGCAAACATTATTATTTATAAATTACGATAGTCAGCACGGGCAAATTAGTATAAGATGTAAAATCATCACGTGAATTTGGTAAATTATTAGAAAGTCCTATTTTTTCGCTGGAATTGAGTGTTAATTTTTATTCTTTTCTGGTAAATTGGTCACCCTCGTGAACATAGGTGATCAAACGCCACTCACGCAGCCATCTCTATTAAATATCAAAATATATTGACAATAACATCAACAACAACAAAAATAGCTAACATTGAGAGTAAGACAATAGTAACAACAAAAACACTGTGGGTATGGTAAATAAAGGAATTTTGAAAACAAGACTTTTTACATAAAATTATTAACATCTTAAAACGGGGCAACAAAAAGGCAAACTTTTTTGTTTGTAATATCAAGTAGAAATCCCATACTTTTCAAAAAACACAACTTCAAAGCCGTCACTTTACTACTTTGTTACTTCTGGTCCTTCATATATGGAAAATACCCCGATTTTAGAGTTGTTTTTGAAAAAATATTAAAAATATTTCCACACATATTTTTATAAACACAAAATCATTTTTTGTACACTTAAATACCTGAAGTTGAAGGTTCCATTATAAAAGTTTAACTTTATTAACTTTAAATTTAAAAAAATATGCACTGCTTTTTATCAAATTTAAATTTTTTCACTTTTTAAGAAAACAGCAATAATTAGCTAACTTTGACAGTTCACTACGGATGAAGTAAACAACTTAGATGGTTCAAATTTTAAATAGTGATGTAGAATTTTATCTAGTTTTATTCGATACCAATCATTATGGCAAAAACTTAATTCTAAAATTTCAATTAAGCGCCACTTTGGACACATTTCAACCCAATGTGCGGCGGCGTATCTCCGCTGATCTATAAGCTGAAACAGGGGGCAAATCGTCGCATTCGTTATCGAGTAAAATCAGTCGAAATTCCATATTTTGGCTTATTATTTAAAGAAGACGGACAATCTTGAGACTTAGTTGTACTTTTACTTTTAGCTATGGACCATAACTCGTTAGCTGTGACAGCGTAAAATTACTCTTCGTATTTTATTATGGAAAATAAAAAAATAATTTTGATCGAAAAATTTCGATAACGTATCCGACGTTTGGGGACACAGCTCTTGGGGACACAGCACAATCCTACGGACAGTCGGCGGGATACTAATTGATCGGAAAACCGATTATATGTCACCGGTGATGAACTTTATGGATAATTTTACGATTCAAATACCGACTAGCACAGACTGGGCCACAGACTCTGTTATAGACAGGGCTGCGTTCTCAGTGTAGAACGACGGTTCGAAGATGGAACCGGGTACAGTGTCCCTGTCTACTCTGAAAAAATTTACATTTAGCTATCGTGGAGAATCCCTACCAATGTAGCGTTTTTCAGGCCGATATTCACGCAATTCTCATAGGAACAAAAATAATTCGGCAGCGGGATATGGATCCAACGACCATTAATACTTTCACGGACAGTTTTCTGCTCTCGAAGCTTTGAAATCGAGGACCGTGACCTGATGGCGTTTCTATCGGAATGTTGGAGTCAGTCTATTCACCAATTCAGTGAAAGTAAAGTTATTGCTCTGGATATTTCCATGCCATTTGCTCGAGTGTGGCACATCACTTTCTTGTCAAAACTGATTGATTTTGGCGTTGGCAATAATTTAACCAAAGAGTTTCAGTTAAACGCACTTTTTCCTATATTTCTTATTGTGTCAAACTTCTGTGTCAAACTTCCCATCATATCTACTGTTTTGCAGACGACACCAATATGTTCCATTCAAATTCATTCGATCAAAGGCCAAGCCTTAGGGAGTTTGGGGCATAGGGAAATCAAGACCTTTTGACAATCTCTGAGTGGCGTCGAGTGAGTAGGGTCGATTTTAATGCTCGTAAGACCCAGTGTTGTTTACTGACCCATAGACGGGCCATGGAGCCATCAATGTCGTCCATATCTATGGCTGGTGTAGATTTTGACGAATAAGACGCTCTTGATGTTCTGGGAACGAATCGTCAGTGTCATATTTCAAATTGTCGAAAGAAGCTTTCACCTCTCTGAGATTCCTAAATCCGTGTAAGAAGTATTCACCGCATCTGATCTGCTTACTATTTTACCACCGAACAGAGATGGGCAGGGTCTTCATAGTTAATTTTGAAGCTTCTACACCGTGTGCAAAGGAGGGTGTTGATGCTTATCAATGAGAAGTGTTCTGCTGACATAATTGAACTCATCCCCAGAGCCCATGTATTTCTATGCACCGCTCGCTCATCTAGTAGATCTTATCCATTTGCAGTCTATTTTCCAGTGGATCGCGCAATGCATTAATGCGAAAATTCGTTCATTAACCGTACAAACCGTATGTGAAATAAACTTCCCTCTGAGGTCTTTCCTGCTACTTACAATATAGATAAATTTAAGTCCAATATTCCACAAATACTACTCCCTCTTTCCTACTACCCATAACATGTTTTCCTGGTATCAACACAGTTCACTGCATGATTATGGAACATCCCCTGAGTGTTAATGTATATATGAAAAAAAAAAGAATTTTTTGATGGCTTTTTTGCCACAATTTAATAATTATTTTTTATTTCTGCTGCACTAATTTCTTTACCTTTGGTTTCCATGTCTTGAAATTATTACCACTTTTAAATAAAATGCGCCACTGAGCTTGTTAAACGATCAATTATAATAACAAGAAATGGAAAGTGAGCAAAAAGAAGAAAACAATTTCTTAAAAAGTAACGGTACCATCATAACAAAAAAACTGAATGTTATCTCAAAAACGAAGAGAGGAATCTGGAATATGATTTGAATTATATATTTATGTTTGGATTTTATATCACTAATACAAATTTGTGAAAAGAACGCAGACTTTATGGGCTATGTGTATATTCAGTTGTTAACTGTATAATACTCTTAATCTAGGCTTTTTTCTTTATTCCAAATATCAAATTAATAACCAGGGAGCAGAATAATAAGGGGTTTAAAGAAAATAAAAAAAAAAATATTTATTTCGAACTGGGACAATCAGATGATAGACTGTTAACATTCCATCTCATAGCTCATCATTATTATCAGAATTGAGGTCTCTTTAATGAGAAAAACTAAAAACAAAACTATTTCGAATTTGAAATTTCACATTTCCTAAAATCATCTCAAATTCATGCAAAAATACTAGTTTACAAATATGTATCATTACAGAAATTTGTTTTTATTTTTACTTTGCCATTTGTATGCCAATGTTAACAAAATAATAATAAAAAAAGAAATCGAATTAAATGATGCTTCCACTACTCGCACTACTGCTAGCAACAATTACAATAAATATTTACCACATAGCCGCAATCGTGTACTTCATAGATACATGTGTATCTTACTTACAGAGGATGCAACAGACATTAGTAACAATTTAGCATGGGTGCATTGTAACAGTGAATGCAAAACTAATGGCAGATGAAGTAGAAGAAGAGGAAAAAATTACCACCAAAGATCCCAAAAGATCAAGATGTAAAAAAAGCTAAGTACAACAGCAATCAGGAATAAAAATGCCACAAATTCATTTCAGCAACGAAAGAAACAATATAATGCCAAAAGGCTACAGAAAAAATTTGCTACACTACAATGAAGAACAAGTTAGAGTATTATAGTCCGACTAGATCGACTATACGATATCCTATACCATGCTTTTTGAGAGAGGGTCTTGTGTCCAACTTTGTTGAGGCAAAAACTAGAAAATAAACACTAACCAAATTTTAGTGCTATTGTTATTAATTTGTGGTATTTAGATATGAAAAAATTCATATCATATGTTATATTTTTATATGAGGACTAGGTCAAAAAAAGGGGCCGGTCATGACCATCTTTAGTAAATTCACTTAATTTTCTGAGAAACATATATAAACCAAATTTAAAAAATAATTTTTTAATATTTTTATTTTTTTTTATCGATTTAATTGAATATCGCGAATTAGCTACATATGGGGACTATGACCAAAAACGATCGTAAAAGACTACTGATTAATGGGTTAATACTCACATGTACATAAAATTTTATCGATATATACCAATATGCTAATCTGGATCTTACTGCCACTTTAATCGGATATTTTCACCAATTTCAATAGCGTTCGTCGACAAAAGCTTATACAATAAATTTCATTCAAATATATTCATATTCGCGACCTGTAGTTTGATTACAAGGTTTACATGGACACACAGACGGACAGACGGATGGACGGACGGACATTGCTAAATAGACTCAGAAAATGAGTCGATCGGAATAATAAATGGTTGCTCCAGGTCCAATATTTTTGACAGTTACAAACATCAGCACGAACTCATTATACCTTGACCAAAGAATAGGATACAAAAATAACTGATTCTGAGCAGTTATTTGATAAAGCGAAGAAGGCAAAAGCTGCTTACCTCCAAAATACTAACAGCAAACGTTGAATGCAGAACTAGTTTAGACAATGAGCTTAATCTGGAATGCTCATTGCCATACCCTATATTATTCGTATACCCTTTTATTTTAGACTGAGTTCAATAACTGTTCATTTATATTTCTAAGGAGAATTTCGTTTCAAATTCGAAAAATTAATAAATTAAAAATTAAAATCAGTAATTTTAGAAATTAAATTATAATTTTTGAAGTGAAATATTCAGCAACCTCTAAAACTTGTATTGGATTTTTTACTTTTTTAGTTGTTTTCATGAATTCGAACGAAGAAAATTAATTGCTGACAAATGAAAGCAAACCGACCTGTACATGTGGTACTATAGATTATGTACTGGAATGTAATTCTGAAAACTTATCTAACGAGTGCGATCGAAAAAATCTCAATACATATTTTTCCTCTTAACTTTTTCGCAAGCATTATCAAGTTAGCTTTAAAAAATATGTCAGTTATTATGCTATTCATTTGTTGGTAGTTTGACTGAAATAAGTGATGAAATGAAAGTACTTGCTAAAATTAATAAATATTTTCAACAAAACCAAGGATCTGCCGTTAAAACTGTTTGAAATGTTATTAGAAACTATCAGGAGAATTTGGCCATTGATGGGAAACCTATTTCGGGAAGAAAGAAAGGTCCATATGATGTTTGCAAGCCCAAAAATATAAAAAGAATATTGAGAAGAGCTCCGAACTTATCCCATAGAAAAGCAGCCCGGTTAGTTCAGCGCTCGGACTATTTAGTGTGAAAAAAGTTTAATAAATTGCAGATAGGGATTCTGCAAAAATTTAGAGGTCAAAAAGGGCAAGGAAATTGAAATCAGATTTCATAACAAAATACACACAGAAAAAGGATTGGTTAGAATTTCGTAACCACTATAAAAATTTCATCAGCCAATAAGCTTTTTTACTGTAATTAATAACTATTTTAAAATGAAACCGGATTTCTTTCTTATCATAAATAAAAATATAGTTCTCATAGAATTAATGTACTTTCAATAGAAAAATAAGTTATGTATACCGATCAAAGTTTTTATACAAATTATTATTCTAATTCAATTGAGGGAACTAATTTAAACCCCCTATAGTATGATTAATTCATAAATTTTGGTAGTTACAACATCTAATTTTATTAAAACAATAAATTTTAAACCGAATATGTGTTTACAGATGTTGTGGCAAATTGATGGTAAATATAATAAAATCATGTTAGTAATAGAATTATAGAATTCGGTTACAACAGAAAACTATACTTTTAACCTGGTTTGGTATTTTTAACTGAAAGGTTAGTGCATGAATCAAATTCTGTTGTAATTGTAAGTACCAAAAAATATAATAGAATGATAACCCCAAACGAATATTTTAACTTAGTTGTCACGTTTGACAAATTAAGTTAAAAGAAAAATAAAAAAAAAATTCAATTTGGAAATTTTAAAGTTATAAATAAAGAAAACAACAAATTGAAAACATACAAATCGAAAATAAAAATTATAAAATCCTTTATGACACTAGACAAGATTGACCAACATGATTTCTTCATTTCCGTCCCGTTTTTTTTTTGGCGATACTAAATTAGCAGCACAAAATATAGATATATCAAGAAAGAATAATTTTAATTTTAATGGCTGCCGAATCTAGAACAAATAGCAGCTTTAATATCCATTTTGGGTACAGTAACACCAACATGCATTAAGGATCACCTTTTCACAAAAAACAAGAATAACAAATCTCTTTAACAAGTCTTGCAACATCAACAAAGACAACCACCGACGAGTGTATCATAATATTTCTTCCCATTCGCCCATCTGTTCGCATTATTTATAAATTGGTCAGTGTATGTGAAGAAACAATTACGTTCTCGATTTGTTTGCAAATCTATCGATGAAGAATATGATTTTGTATTTATTGAACTTCCTTGTGACGTAAGCAAATGTCTCATAGGTGTTTTGTATAGGCCTAATGATTCACTAGATATTTGTCCGGTTGTTAATATGTTAGATGAAAATTGTTTATCTTATAGTGATATTATTCTTTCTGGAGACCTACATGGAAATTTGTTCATTGATTCTGATCTAATTTCGCTTTTCCAACCGATTGGGCTTATAGCTGTAAACACTACTATCCCCACTCACTTCACCTCAATGAGTAGTACCCTTATTGACGTGTTCTTTGTCTCAGATATTAGAAAAGTTCTTTTGCATGACCAGTTTTCTTCTCCTAATTTCTCAAAACATGACGTCATTTATATGACTTTTAACCTTCCTTATTTTAAACATGAAAAACCACAGCATATTACTTCCGGGATTACAAGAATATTAACTATGATGCTCTTTTAAATGAAATTAATATAATCAATTGGACCAGTATCTACAGTAATCCTGATGTAAACCAACAGATATCCTTTTTTTATGAAGCTACCACATACCTATACGACAAATACGTACCGGTTAGAAAGAAAACTGTTAAATCTTCTACTAAGCCTTGGTTTAATCAAAATATTTGTGATTTAATAGTTAAAAGAAATTCTGCTTACGATAAGTGGAAAAGATATAAAACTACACAATCAAATGAAATTTTTAAATCACTACGTAGATCTGTTACTAGGGAAGTAAAGTTAGCTAAGCAACGCTATTATAGTCGTGTATTTTCAGAGGCTATGGATACTAAAAATATGTGGAAAGAGATAAAGAAAATTGGTTATAAAGATGAAAGTCAATCGGTAAATCTTTCCACTTTTGAACTAAATGAATTGAATAGACAATTTACTTCTAATGACGCAATTCCTCTTCGTTCTGACTCTTATGCAAATCTTCCAGATTGCAATCTGGATTCTTTATTTAGTTTTTCCTGCGTTAACCAGGAGGATGTTCTGGAAGCTTTTCTTTCCATAAAGTCAAAATCTATTGGTCTAGACGGTATGAATCCAATATTTATTAAAGCTATTTTACCACAGGTTTTACCCTATATCACTCATATTTTTAACACTATTTTTACAAAATCTATTTTCTCTGATTTGTGGAAATGGGCAAAAGTAATTCCCTTGCCGAAATCTAATAAAGAATACAGGCCAATTTCCGTACTTCCTTTTCTTTCGAAAGTTTTCGAAAAAATTATGAGCAAACAAATGAATGAACATATTTATATCCAATAATAATCTTTTATCATCTAAGCAATCTGGTTTTCGCAGGAAAAGAGGGTGTATCAATACTTTAATTGATGTATCGGAAGATCTTCGTTATATCGTTGACAGTGGTAATATTGCTTTTTTGACTTTATTGGACCACTCTAAAGCTTTTGACTCAGTGGACCATGATATTCTTGTTAAAAAGCTTAAACATATTTTTGGTTATTCTGAACCCTCCTCTAAATTGATTAGCTCTTACCTTCGGAATAGAGAGCAAGTAGTTGTCGCTAAAGACAAGTCGTCTACCTCTGCGTCTTTAAGTAGGGGTGTTCCGCAGGGGTCTATACTTGGCCCTCTTTTGTTTTCTATTTACATAAATGATCTACCACACGTAATTAATTCATGCCAAATGCACATGTACGCTGATAACGTTCAGTTATACACATCATGTAACGTACGAGATGTGGAAAATTGTGTACAGAACCTGAATACTGAACTGAACCACGTACTTGAATGGGCTAGGTTGAATTGTCTTACCTTAAATCCGAAAAAATCTCAGTGCCTTGTTATTTTTAAAAAGATATTTGATACCACTTGTCTTCCGAAAATTAGTATTAATGGAGTGGATATTGCCTACGTTGCGAATGCTAAAAACCTTGGAATGATTTTTAATAATACCCTAACGTGGAATGATCAAATTAACAAAGCTTCTGGAAAAGTTTATAGTATTCTCCGTAGTCTTTGGTCTTCTCAGTACTTCACACCGCAGAAAATTAGATTTGTTCTTGCAAAATCGTTTATCTTACCTACGCTTTTATATGGTTGTGAATTGTTGTCAGGTTGTGATAGTGCAGACATGGGTAAACTTACACGCGTCTTTAAAAGTATAGTTAGATATGTTTACGGTTTACGCAAATATGATAGTATCTCCACTTTTCTAAATAAAATTTATGGCATTTCATTTGAAGACTATCTTAAATTAAGAACCCGTTTACCTTTTCGAGCGATTACTATTTACAAGATCTAACCGTAATAACTGTCTTGTACCAATATTGTACAATAGACTAATATCCGAAAGACACTTTTTTGTAAATGGCATACGTCTTTGGAACTCGTTACATACTTTAAATAATCAACTTCACAAAATATCAAATACAACATCATTTAAGAAAGAACTATTTAAACTTTTTCTCAATTGATTTTTAATACTTCATTTTAATTTCTTTAGTAAATTTAATTTTGATTTCTATATAATTTTTACCTGCTGTGCAGGATATTTTTACACTTTATTTTTACATTTTTATTTTATTTTTTATATATTTTATATTATATTTTATTTTTTATTATTCTTCTAATTTTAATTATAAATTAAACTTACATACATTCTTCTTATTGAAAATTAATTTGTTATGACTAATGTTGTTTTATAAGATTTTAAATCTTGTTACATTAGGATTTTCATTAATAAAAATTAATAATAATAATTTTCATTAACTACCCGTGATAAAAATAACAAGTAAGAAAATTATAGTCGGTCTAGACCGACTATACGATACCCTATACCATGCGTTTATATACCCTATCTCTCAGACCCAACTAACTGGATATAGAAAATAAGCATAAACCAAATTTGAGTGAGATTTTTATTAATTTTTTTTGGCTGCAGATATGAAAAAGTTCATATCGGATGCTATATCTATATGGGGACTAGGCCCAAAAATGGACCGATCCTCACCATGTTTTGTAAAGTCTCTTGTATTTTCTAAAAATATATACAAACAAAATTTGAGAAGAATCAGTGCAATATTTTTGTTTTTTGATAGATTTAAGTGAAGATCGGGAAACAGCTCTATATGGGGCCTATGACTAAGAGTTGTCCAATAGGGATAATTTCTGGACTACAGATTAATGGATGTAATATATACATACAAACCCAATTTGACTAAGATTTGTATGATAACTTGGATCTTATGGCAATATATGTTCATTTCATAGGGGGGCTAGGTCTGAACATGGAGCGATTCTCACCAATTTCAATAGCGTTCATCCCATGGCCGATAAAAGATCAAATACCAAATTTCATCAAAATATATTTATATTTGCGACCTGCAGTTTGATTACAAGCTTTACATGGACACACAGACGGACGGACGGACGGACGGACATCGTTAAATCGAATCAGATAGTGATTCTGAATCGATCGGTATAATTAAAGATGGGTGTAGGTCAAATATTTTTGGTTGTTACAAACAGCAGCACAAAGTCATTATACCCAAACCACATAGTGGTATAGGGTATAAAAACAGGAACGAACGAACTACTGGTACAAAAAGTCCAGCAAGTAGTTACTCGGATCAAGGTTTGAGATATTTTTACTTTATTCGTTATTAATTTATAGCTGTAAAATAAATACATAATATTTAAAGTTATTTTAAAGTGTAGTTATAAATACTGCAGATATGCATTGGGGCACCCCAATAAATGGTTGGAACTGTCAATAAATAAAATTTAAAATCTATTGTATGGACTAAATTCAACAATGCACACAATCAAATTTACTTACAACTTCGGTTGCCTTAAACTACGTACTATTATTTCGAAAATATTATTTAGTAGTCACAACAGAATAATGTGATAGTACATGGGACTATCAAAATTCGGTTGGCAACAAATTTCGTTGGCACAACGAATCAATTTTCTGAGTGTACTCCTGCTGCATTAATGGACAACGAAACGTATGTAGTTTAAAATGTTTATGTGGCTAATGCTTGAGGAAATGCTGAGGATAATTTAAGGACTAAAAAGCAGACAAAATTTACAAAAAATAATTGCTGGTATGGCAAGAAATATGGAGTTGTCCGAAATTTATATTACGAAGTGTTTGAAAAGTGTTTGTCTTCCTTTCATAAGCCAAAACAATATATCCACATATATTTGGCCCGATTTGACATCTTTCACTACATAAGTCTCTTGTGTTTTACGTGAATACCTGTCTCGTTAACATAAGCTCACAGTGCTCTGAACACTGGATCGGAATATGCGCTGACCACCGCCCAATTGTGTAGGAAAACTGCACTTAGGTACCAATTTACTACAGCGATTCTAGCATCAGATACTTGCCCAAATAATGCATCGAATTTATTGCAGCAAGAATTGAATGCCATTGTTAAGCAAATGGAAAATTAAAGTCAACACTGAAAAGTCATTACATATCACGTTTTTTTTTACGTCGAGGTAATTGTTGTGCGCTTAAGTAATAATCCAATTTCACAACATGACAACATGACATGGAAGACTCATATTAAAATAAAGAAACAGCAGTTAAAATCAAGACTGAAAGACTATGTTGGCTTCTTGGACCAAAATCAAAACTAAGTCTGGAAAATAAAGTAATTTTGTATAAAACAATTTTAGAATATGTTTGGACTCAAATATTGAAATATTACAAAGGTAACAATCAAAAACTCTAGGATCAATAGCAAACGCCCCGTGGTTTGTATCTAATAATACTATACACAATGATCTATTTTAAAGGTAAAAGACGAAGTTAGAATATTTAGAGAAACCTATTTGAAAGGTTAACTCAACACATCATCCCACTAGCTATGGCACTCCTCGATGATACAGAAGATATCAGAAGGCTTTGAGAAATTAAGTGCTCATTTAGTTTTTATTTTTATTTTTTTTTAAATCTCTTGAATCTCTTAATTAAATCAATTAATTATCTCTTCAATTATGTTGTTCTTAGTGGAGTTTAGCATATTTTGTCAAATGCTATTAAATCATACTTACTAATTGTCCTTATCTGAACAGATAGTAAATAAAGAATTAACAATAAAATAATATAACCCATAAAAACAAAGTTTTTATTAAAAATCTTTCTTTCCTTATGCATGTGAGTTTTGAATCTCTTCGTGACTGTACATGACTTTGCGTGACAACTTTAAAATTAATCTTTGGCCACAACAAGTCTGTGGACAAAGTTTCAGATCGATCGGATGAGGGGAAATGGGGTTTAAATCACTCCGTGACTGCTCCAAAATTAATCTGTAGTCACAACAAGACTATGGGCCAAGTTTCAGATCTATTGGATAAGGGGGAATGGGGCTGCTCCACGACAGACAGAGAGTATAGTTGAAAGAAAGAGTTTAAATATATACTTTTGTAAATTTATACTTTTTAAAATTGAAAATATGAGAAGCTCGAAGCTGGACTAATGGGGAGCTCTGATATAAACTTTTATCGCTAAATTTAACTTAAATTTGTTTGATGTTTGTTATATATGTCCTTTTATTGCCTAAAGACTTTTCCAGTGCAGTGTAGGGTACATTTTTTGTCCGACTATAAGTTCCTTAATTAGTTATATACTAGCTAATTCAGCTGAAAATATTTTAACATTTGCTTTTATATGCAAATATCTGAACATTTTTTGTCAAGACTCATTAGATTTTTTTTCTAATTATTGCACGACTTCCTATCTTTCAAAACGATGTTGTAGGAAACTTTGGTGTCATATGAATAACTGGCAATCTATTAGGTATTCGGCTCTGCTAAGAGAAAAATGATGCAATATTTCAGAATGTAATTTATTCTTTCTGTAGTAGACAAAAAAACATTGCGTGGAGTGTATCGAAGGATCAGCACAGCCTTTTGTTTTATATTTTAGTGACCAGAGTTGATCAGCTCCTTGTCGAAACTCCAGGAATGAATTGCATGGCAAGGACTTTGATGTTTAGCCCTTCTTGTGACTGTCCCACACTCGGTAAAATTTTTTAGTCCATCTGCTCGGAGGAGTGCCAGAATCCATTGCGTGATAGCGACGACAATCAACCCTTTGGTTTCATCATCCCAATCGTTCATGTTCCTTAAATTAAAAGACCAATTACTGAAAATTTAACCGACTAATTACACAAAATATTTTTTTTTTTTGCCAATATCAGCCAGCTAAATTTATAGATTTTCTTCTATATACGAATTACATTTAGCTATTATTCGATCTTCGAATATTTTATATTCGAATAATGGAAAATCGCTAAATTCGGAAACTTTAAAATTTTCTAAATGGGACTTAGCACACTGAAAGTTTCATTAAAAAATCCAACGCTTTTATTTCAATTCATCTTAACTGAAACAAACAATTTTGAATGGTTTACAGCTCAAGACCATTCGGTCCATGTCATGCGATTCGATAAAGGTAAACAATTGTAGAATCAATTGAAACTTCAATATATTTTTCAAAATAATTGTTTCATAATATAAACAAGTTAAAGTTTTAATTTTAACACATTTTATTTTTTTATTGATTAAATTCCTTCAAATCCCTGTGAGTACAAGTAGTGAAAATTATTTCGCGTAATGACGTTGATTCAATGTTGCTGCTTCTTATACATATTTTTTCTTACACTTTGGTTTATATTGCCATTATAAGCTTAATGATAGTAAAGAGCGCACTATAAAGTGCCATAAAAAATTAAACAAAAAAAAAAAAAAACAGTATTACTAAGCTTCTGTTGTTGTTGTTAAGGCAAAAACAACAAGAGATGCAAATGTTGTTGCAACTTAAAATATGGCTTTGATAATTTTTGTACTTTGTATAGATAACAAAAACAAAAAAAAAGAAAAAAAAATGCAACATTTGTAGCACCGAGAGGGACAAACAAATGGCAACAAAGTAAATTACAACAAGAGTAACAAACACTACAACAACATGAAAAAATAGTAAAAAAGCAAAACTGACTTGATCAGTAAAAAAAAAGTTCAAGTACGTTTAATGTTGCTCAGATCAAAGAAAAAAAAAAAGAAAAAATAATGATTCTACTTCCTTACTAGAGTAGATCGCATGAGGAGCGGGTGAATGATTTGAATTACTGTGGGTAATAATGACTTTTGTAGATTCTCCTAATGAAGATCATGATCTTTATAAGGTGATGATGAATCATAAAAAAAAAAACCAAATCATCTTAATGAATTTCTGATTATGATTGTTTTTGTTGCAAGTTACAAAAGAAACAAAGAATAAATAATAAAAATGTGTGAAAAAAAAAATACCCATAGAAAGTTAAAAATAAAAATACGAGCTTCAGACACGCAATGCCGTTAAATTTCCTCAGTTTTCAAATCATAAAATATCAACCATCGAAATCCAGCTCGTTTTTCGATTTTAATTCAAAGAGCAGAAGAAGGTTTAAATGAAAAATTTACTTTCTAAACGTCATTTGTAATGTGATCATTCTAAATTTTCTAAATTAGTTAATAAACAAAGCAGAAATGACAATTTGCAAAGACTTTTTATACAACCCGAAAAATTCGGTTACCACAAGCGAATTTGCTATTCGATTAAAGAAACAGAATTGATTATTGAACCTAATTGTGCCCGAGTAAAAGGGAAGAGTGGAATAGTTTTCTAAATTAAAAACTATTGTTGTGAAATCGTTTGGCGGAATTATATTATATTATATAAAATCAGAAAATTAGTTATTTTTTCTTTATTAGCAGGGCAGTCATAACGCACAATTTAACTGTTGTTCGGTTTTGAAGGAATTCACTTGTTTATCAATGGTAATGAAGTAAATTCTATAAGTTAGAATACCCTTGCCCTTAAAATGAATTCGTAAAGTATTGGGTAGTCACCAGAAGTCTCTTCTGTGAAATTTTCTACAACTTCAGCTACCTCCACACTTATATTTATTGGAAGTATTTAATTTATTGATGAGCTGAAAATCGGAGTCATGCTTAACATCACACCACGGCATATTTCGGTCATCGAAGATTTTCGGTCATTAGGATTTTGGTAGCATATAGGACGGTGGCCGCAAGGGTCACATAGGAGTCACAATATTCTTCACCAACGACCCGGTACCGAAAGTCACGGACATAATGCTACCAAAAAAGATATTTATCGGAGAATTTAAAACAGTGATATTGGAACGGAGGTCCAGTAGGACCTGGGAACCAGAGCAGGGTTCTCATGTGGGGCTTACATATGGCTGAAAACAATGTAATGGGGACACGGGCGCGTACATATTCGTTCCCAATTTTTAACGTGTCTTATCCATGGGAAAATTCCCATCAATTTTCCAAGCGGAGGTCTTCGCTATTTATGTATGCGTGACAGTCAGGCTGCACTAAAACCAATTATGTCCTATAACGTGACCTCTAGGCTCGCTTTGAATTGCATCGTAGTGCTCAACCAACTTGGCAGATGCAACAAACTAACTTTATGCTGGATTGCGGGACACGAATGACACGAGGGCAACAAAGGGGCAGATTGCCTAGCCAATCGAGGGTCCTTTCATCGGTTCGGAACCATTCTGTGTTGTTCCAGTAGGATACATCAGGGAAAAAATTAAGGAGTGGAGGGAATCACAAATTGCCGAACACTGTCACAAAAGCCCCGGCCAGCGGCAAACTAAGAGATTTATTGCTGCATCCAATGTTCAATCGGAAATATTACTTTCTCTTGATAAGAAGGACTTAAGGACCTTGACGGGACACTCTAATCTTAGATATCATCTACGAATAAAAGGCCAGTCTGTTACAGACGCATGTAGGTTCTGCGAACAGATATTGGAAACAGCAGTTCACATTCTCTGTGAATGTCCAAAACTAAGTGGTAAAAGAACCCTAGCCCTTGGAGGATACACTGTATCCCCTAACGCCAAATATGGTAATTGGCTTTATAAAGAGCCTTAATCTTTAGGACATCCATGGGATGCACAAGAGACCAACTTGGTCGCAGTGTGTAGAGTCTTCTTAATCTAATTTAATCTAATCTAACTAAAATGAACTCTGATGCTAGAACCGAATTTCAGTTTTCGAATTCGCACTTAACAGTCGAATTCTAAGTCGAGACAACCTCATTCTAACTGAGTTATCTTATGTGAGAGCTTAGAACTTAGAGCTTCTTCCACAATCCATTTTCTGCACTTATTAACGAAACTAGATATACGTGGAACTAAAGACTATATATAATGAGACTGCGTACCCAGTTTTTAATTTTCTTTTTAAAAAATAAAAAAAAAAAACATGTAAGAGTCGTTAATTCGGCTATGCCGAAAAATTTGATGCCATCCACCCATGTTCTTTGTAGATTTTTCTACATGCGAAAACCAACAAAAACAACAAGCATACAAAAAATGTGTATTCATCGCTGATACACATCTATCTACACATTTTCTGTTACATATAAACATTTTCACTATTTTAAGTTTTTTATATGAAATTTTATCAGAATATCTTTAAAGTTCCGTACTTCATTCCGCACCTGTATGATCTAGAGGCTTCAAGTTCAATACCAAACTTCTTCAGATTATGATGAATATTTAAGTCTAAATAGTGCGACCGACCGAATTTTTGCTTACAGGAGAATGTTTTCAACCGACAGATGGGCGGACATTGCAAGGTCGACTTCTCTATTTATAAGGATCAAGAATATATATAGTTTATGAGGTCTCCGGAATGAGTTACAAACGGACTGACAAACCTTTGCGCAGAGCTGTGGACGGTATAAAAATAAACAATTAAGAGTGTTAAATTCGGCTGTGCCGAATCTTTGATACCCTCCACCTCAGTTTGAGTCTTGATAATAAATGTAAATGAAAAAGTAAACAATTTGTTAAATTTAATACCAAATTATTTCAGCAAATTCTTTGGGTTGGTTTTCGTCTTTTCTATTATTTCGGATTTATTTCGGTGTTTGCTTTTTGGTCATCGTGGTTGCTGATTGGCATGCATTTAGGTTATATACCTATATGCATGCCTTTCCGGTTATATGACATATAAATAGCTCGCCCTAACCTCCATCGCAAAGGTAATGGTTGTGTAGGGTGTCTATATGCATTAAATCGTGCTAATTGGAGATGGCTGTATAGTTTCTTTTAACTGGCGAAATATTTTTTCATTGCGGCCATATAGGTCGGATGGAGTAACAAAATAATAACCAAAAAAAGCTCTCTCAACTTTTTTATTAAAATATTGCCATATTTGGAAAACATAGAGAATAAATTTATAATAATAAATATTCAAATTCCCAAACATTTTAAATAAAATAATTTGTTATCTTTATTTTCTGAAAAACTTGAAATTTTCATCCAAAAAAAATTGTGAAAATTTCTATATAAATAACATTCTCATCAAATTGCGTTTATTTATGAAACAATTTTTATGTTCGCAATTCTTGAATATCATTTGACGTTTTCTAAAATTCATTGAATTTAAATTAATGTTTTCTGCAGTGTGATTCTGTAAATTTCAACGATCCGACAATCGCAAAATATATCGACAGCTATTGTTGTTTGCACTAAGGATTAAGTGATTCACTAAGTACATACATCTTAACGACAGTCGACAAATCTATTTTTCTATTTATTTAAATTGTAAACGAGTGGCATCTCTGTTAAAAGAAGCGAAAAACACAAAGAAGAATAGAAAAAAACAAATTACTTCGTGTTTGATAGGATGTTTTTATGTTGATGTTTAATATCTTTATTTTTTTTTTTACTAATATTTCTGTGTATTTATTTGAAAATGAAATAATGAATTGAATATGCTATTTAATTTTTTTATTTATATAAAAAGTTTTTTAATAAGAGCAAAATATTTTCACTATTTTATGATTTTTATTTATGTATGACGACATTTCAACCTAAAAATTTAAGTTTTTATCGATTGAATAAACAGCACAAAAATGGTTGTCGTTTAGATAACAACAACAGCTGACTTTAACAATAGCGAATATCGTTTAAAAATTTTACTGATAATTTTGCAATTTTCTTTTTTTTTAACGATTCGACTATCGTTAAAAGAAGTTAGTGAATCGCGTTACTGAAAAGCTATTAATTTCCCCTGAATGTCAATATTTTTTTTAAATGTAAAAATTTTTTAAATGTAAACATAGGTATTTGGTGTTTTTTTTTTTGGAATTTCAATTTGTGTTTAACGAATAAAATTTATACAGATGCAATTGATGTTTTCTAAATTTAAAATTATTATTTCCGACGTTTTGATATGATGTTCTGAAATTCAATTAATATTTTCTAATTTATAATTGGAAATTTTAATTCCAGTTTTTAGAATTGATATTTTCTTAAATTTGAATGGAAAATTTAAAAAGTGCAATTTTGTATTTATGTGAATTATAATGCTTTAGTAATTATAAACAATTTTTAAAAATTAGATGTAATCGCAATCAGATATTTTATAGGTAAAGCAGAATAATAATTCTATATAACTATGTAGAACTGTTTTGAAAGCAAAAAACTCATTGATGAACTCGGTAACTCTATTTTTTTGTTAAGACAATAAAAAGTTAATATGCCAAACTTATGTTCATATTTGTAAAAGAATAATGAAAATACGTATGAAATAAAAGACCAGCCCGTGTATACTCTTAACATTGTTCTGTATGATATCCAGTTGAAAATATTAACATTCATGTTAAAATAGATATAACTATTGCAAAGCTAATTAGAACAAACAAAAATTGTGGCGCCATCTACTGTGACATAGTCACGCTGAGCAAAATGAAGTGACACTCTGTTAATGCAAAAGAAATGTATTTTCCCCACAACAAAATATTGCAGAATTTTATGTAAATAAAATAATATACCGATTTATTTCTAACATGCAGTTGTTATGGATATACATATATATAATATACATATATATAATATATGTATATTATTTGTATTATTTAATATGTTCATGTATGTATGTATATGTAAATATTACACACAAAAAATACAACCTCAAACGTTATTTTTGTGTTTTTCTCTTTAAATAAATTTATACATAAAATTTTTTTTTTTGCTAAATTTACATTGTTTTTTTTTTAATAAACAACTAGGTATTTTAGCATTATTTGCTTTAGATGCTGGTGAATTTTTACTCCCTTTATTTAACTCGTAGTGTCTGCTTGTCGAAAAAATTTTGGATCGATTTTAACCCCTTTCCCGTGACCCATTCGATGTGAAATTTTACAGGCAGGCTCGTGGTAAAAACAGAAATGATCTAATAAATTTTTTTAGTGATGTCAAAACAATGGAAACTTTTAAAATTTTCTACCAGAGTTAATAAAAAAATGTACAAAGGGTTAGTTTTTATTATATTATTACCACAACGACCACAAAAACAACAAGTCCAGCTATGACAACAACACAACATTTATAATAACAACAAAAACAATATAGAAACATCATATTTTTCATTTTTTTTTTACTTTTTCAGAGATTTCCCTGGACCTGTTCCACCGATTTTAATGATTTTTGAAACAGAAATCTTCTCATGAATTTGGTGAATCATTCTCACTAAAAACGATCACTGTAGCTGCACTATTGAGGGCGTGATCGTGACAAGAACAACATAGAAAATTATATTTTTTCAAGACTTTTTTTTAGTTCTTCATTCAAATCTCGGGTCCTAATCGACCGATTTGGACGATTTTAAATAGCAAACTTTTCAGGATGTTATTGAATCATTTTTTATGTCAACGAGTACCCTAGCTGCCCGATTGATTCCGTCATCGTGATTTCCACAGACGGACAGACGGACATCGCTATATCAACTCCGGATGTTATAAGGATCACAAATCTATATATTTTATGGGGTCCAAAATTTTTTTTCTAATTATTACAAACGGAATGACAAACTTATATATACCCTCTGCACACTGGAGTGGAGGGTATAAAAATGAAATAAATAAAGAAATAGAAAAAGTTGTATATCCTTTAAAACTTTAATGGAAGCGAGTGGTGGAAATTAATAAATATGGTTTTTATTTCAACGTGCAAGTATATCTCTTACTCTGAATTCTGTCATGAAACACTGACTAATAAAGGCCGTCATTTTGTATCTTTAGTCTTCAAGTTTCGTTTTAAATTTTTATAGAAAAATTTAAATTTTAGAAATTCACTTTAATATTTTTTATAAAAATTTCAAAGGCTTCATTACGTTTAATTTTATAAAACAAAAGAGCACGTTAATTTGTGAATGGTATTCTTATATAGCCGAAAACTAATACTTGATAATGCATAAGTGTATTGTGTGCCTGTGTGTGTGTAAAGAGAGAATATACACAGACAAGATATTCTTGCATATAAACAGAGTGTTGTGACAATTTTTAAAAGTGTTTATAATTCTTGTTAATTGTAATTATTTTTTTTTTATTACATATAATTTTTGGGTGTTGTTCTTGTTATTTTTTATTAGGTATAAAATAGTTGGGTATAGTATGTGTTAATACATATATCTTTTAGTTAATTATGTCTTGTTATTGCTGTTATTGTTGTTGTTGTTTTGTTGAATTATTCCTACTTTTAATTACTTTTTGAGTGGTAACCCATTCTTCATTTCTCTTGGAAACTTAATTTATCTTCCTAACGGCTTTAATTATTGTTTAATGTTTATTATGTGTGTTTGTGTGTGTATGTCTGTGTGTGTATGTGTGAGAGATTCTCGCGTGAATGCGGCAACCGTGTATGTTTGTCGCTACTAATGATTTAAGTGGAATGTATAAATATATATTTTTATGTAATTTTATGTTTTCTTCTCTTACTTTTACAGATTGTTATTGTTGTGTTTCTGCTTCTTTTTGTTTTATTTTAATTTCTGGTTGTTTTTTTTTTATTTTTATTCTTTGGGTCATAAAAATCTGGGCTGTTGCACCGTTTTTCGCTTGAAGAATATGTTAATTGTTTTTTAAATTTTTTGGTTTATTTTGAGAAAAACTATTGTATGATAGGCGGGGTTCATTGACATGTTGTTAGTTAAGTTAGCTGGTGGATTTGTTGCTTGTTGAGTTAAGTCTTAAGGAATTATGATTTAGTTTAGTTTCTTGTTTTTATAATTTGGGAAATATTTTCGGCGCTTAGCAATTAGACATGAAATATGTATATTTGCGATGTCGTTATTAAATAATTACAGCTATTGGTTACAAGCAGAGCTCCCCATTATTCGAGTTTCGAGGTGCTCGAGCTAGCTAGTGGCTAGAGTAATAGAAAGTAATAATTTTCATGTTTGAAAGCATATAAAAAGATAAATATAAGTCCTTAGTATAACAAATATATACTTTTTGGAATCGTACTAGTATCAGGAATATCATCCATGTATTTTTGATTTTTTTTTAAATGTCAAACTACCACGGAGTGAATGTCTTCATGCATTTGTGTAGAAAATGGGCGAGCTTTTTGAAATTTAATGGAAATACTGTCCTCACATTTGTAACTTTGTAACTCTATGAAATATAACTTTCTACTTGTTAGATTTGAAGTCATTTTTCAGACATATTGCAATTAATACTGTAATTAATATGCAAATTTTAATTTTGTTTCAATGATGCGTGATAGAGAATAAGAAAGCATATATTTAAAAAATGCATAATTACACTGTATTCTTAATCGGACCGGTTTCTACTAAGTTATTACGTAGAATTTTCTGGTAAAATTATCTGAAACTTGAAATAAAAGCAAATTTTCACACTTTTATATGGAAAGAAGTGGTTCATGCAAGTCACAATTTTCCGTGGATTACTTTGAAATTTTAGAGACGTAATGCCCTCATATTGTCTACCTTAAAAAGTACAAATTTGTGCCATGTGTTCCTTCAATTTTTTTTTGTAACATGATCAAAATTTCAATGGAGTGTGTATTTTCATGCATTGGTACTCGTGTGGTTCACAAAAAGCACAATAATTATTGGAATGCTCTGAAATTTTAAGAAGATTATAACCATAAATTTGCAACTGCAAACAGTGAAAAGGTTTACCAATTCGTCATTAAAATCTTTTTTTGTGAAGAATTACATCAAACTTGGACTGAAAGCAAATTTTTACACATTTGTATAGAAAAGTGTCTAATCTTTTGGGTGTAGTTGTTCGCCTATAGCACAATTTTAATAGGAATGGCGTAATTTTTAAACGAGTCATCTGAGAATATGGTCAATTATGGGAATTGAAGGAAGCGTGCTCGTTATATATACAGCTCAAAGGAATAAATTTATGCCTTATACCACTATGTGGTCAGTGCATAATGAGTTTGTGCTGTTGTTTGTAACTACCAAAAATATGACCGATGTCCGTCTATGTGTCCATGTAAAACTTGCAATCAAATTATAGGTTGCAAATATGAATATATGGGGATATATCTTCTATCGGCCACAAAACGAACGCTATTGAAATTGGTGAAAATCGGTGCTTGATCAGACTTCCTAGCCATACATATGAGCCCTATAAGATCGAATTAAATTGCAATAAGATCCAAATTATCATGTAGATCTCTTTCAAATTTGAATTGTGATTGTATTATATCAGTTAATCAGTGGTCCAAAAATAAACCCTACAGGATAATTCCTAGTCAAAGCCCCCATATAAAGCTGCTTCGATAATGACCTGCGGTCCTTTTTACAAGGTTGGTAGGATTGTAGTCTTTAGTTGTTGTACGTGGTCACAGCCCTACCGTTTAATATTAGGAGTCTTATAAATTCTATAACATTTACAGACAAGGCGATTTCTTGTTACAGATGTTAGTGTGTCAGTTTTAATCCTATTTTGATCAAACATTCTTCATTTGAAATCTGTTTCCTTTCGGCCGTCCACCAGATTTACAGATTTTAAAATTTTTACATTTTTTTTCTAGTTACATTCATTTAAACTCTCTACTCACACATACATAAAATTATACATGCTATATGTGTGTTTATTAAATTTGTTAATGTGTTGGTAATAATAAACCAATAAATAATAATATTGAAAATGTATTGAATTGTGAATTGGCTAAAATTGATTACCATACCATAGGGTCTTTATGAAGTGAAAAAATTAAATTTCCTAGAATTTGCACTCGAATTTCGTGGGCTGGAATCTGCTAGTATTTATTAAACTACCATATTTTTGTCAAATTTCAACTTTAGCGGAATAGAACTTCTAGGGAACAAAAGGGTACAAGACACGTATAGAAAGGTGAAAGTTTCTTCTTTAACCGTATATATACTTCTGCACCCGTTACGACCCGTGGATAGAATTCTTTTTAAATTTTATGAAATTACTCAAAAAAAAAAAAATGTTAATTACGGTAATTTAAACAACCCTATAAGTATACAATGGTGTGTTAAATTTGTGCTCTAGGTATTTTATAGCTTATAATAGTCATTATTTGTTCTATCACCAGTAATGATATCAGCTTACAAACTGCACCACCCTTTTGATATATTTTTAAGTAAGAATATGAATACACAGAGGATGTCATGCATTTGTAACCTGGGCTTTTTTATTGACATACATTTTTTATAACTTTTTATTTTACCTAACAATGAAATAATGCAAGTAGTAAAGAAAACACACACTGATAATCCATAGTGGGTGTTTGATATATTATTTTAGGTAGTATCTACAACTTTATTTCAGACACAAAAGATATATTCCAGTTATTTAGCAAAAAAGATAAAAATGGGGAAGAAATGGGGGAAAATTGGAATTTTTGCGATTTTTAAGGCACTTGATGCATTTTTTCGGGTAGGTTTGTTCCGCCTTTTTTCTCCTATTTAATATCTACATCTTTTTTTCAGACACAAAAGAGATACTCCGTACGGTTACCGAGTTATAATCGCGTTAAAATATACAAAAAGTGATAAAAATCCACCTTGAGCAAAAAGATTCGTATGGCCATTAAATTATAATGGCAGCTAACTTTTTTTCGTGCTGCTTGCAGTTGTAATTCTCAGAATTGAGTCCCAAATCAATGAGCTGAAAAATGTTGTACTGTGATAAGAAATATTCAAAAGATAAAAACCCTAATTCTGTGGTTTTCTGGAATAACCGCGAATGTCATTTTTGTCAGTTTTGAGTTAACGATGCCAAAAATATTAATTTTAACCGCTCTTTACATGTGTTATTATTATTTTTTTTAATATTGACCATTTCTGAGTTTTTTCTTTAAATAACGAAGTAACTTAAATGTTTATTAAATTAATTTGCAGCACTACGTTTGATCGCTGACAAATTATTTTCTCAGAAAACGACACATAGCGATATACGTTGTAATTAATGAAAACAAATGCAAAATAATTTTAGATTATTTTTCAGTTTATAACCACTTATAAAAACTTGTGTGTTTATTTCTGTTATTTTTTGTCACTATTATTCTTGAAAAGTTGTTATATTCTCATCCTAAGTCCCGTTAACTTTTTGTTGACGAACAAAAAATCCATTTTTCAAGCAACAGCAACTTATGTCTACATGGGTGGTTGCATTGGTAGTTTTCTTTTTCAAAGAAAACGACGTTTGTCGACATAAGTTGTTTTATCTGCACACACTTTAAGTGTTATTTACATATTGTTTTTTCGTCTTTCTCTAGGATCTATTCCTCTGAAGATTTTTGACTCAAAATGTTATACAAAGTTTTTATTGCCCATATCTACAGGACTGTTAAATATAAAGCTCTAAAAACTTGATATCGAGCCCATAATTTCAAATATAACATTTTTTGATTCCCCTGAACATTTTGATTTAATGACATACGCGGTTATTCTAGAAAACCACAGAATTTTCATATCAAAATCAGAATCATTGCGCTAATGTTCAGCAGAATTATTTTGCTAAAATTAACAAATTTGACAGCAAAAGATGATAAATTTTTCTGTAGTAATAGCAAGACTTTAAGATAATATTACTAACGTTTTTTTAAGTGTAAATATTCTTTGAGTGAAAACATATTTGCAAATTTGACAGCAAACAATTTTTAATTTTTCAATAGTAATAGCAAAGTTTTCAGTTGATTTTACTTTTTTTTTTAGTGTAAAAATTATTTGAGTGTAGACATTAAAAAAATCCCATTATTATAAAAAATGCTTTTAAGTATTATTAAAGTCAAAATATTACATTTTTAATAAATAAAAAAAAATTAGGAACCTATATTTTACTTTGACCTAAAATTCCTTAAGAAGTACTCAATCAATTTTAATGATACTAAAACTGACTCAAGTTCAACTAAATATCTATCAACTGAAAAATAGTACTAAATTATTTTGATCGGTTCAAAAGTTACAGAATTTTGGCCAATGAAAAACGATTTTCAGCCACTGTGAGTCGGTCTAGAACGACTATAATTTTCTGACTTGTTTTTTTTTTTTGTTTTTGATAATTGGGAGCATTGTTTCTTGATATCTTCCTTGTCCACTAATGGTAAATAATATTTTACATTTCTTGTTTTTCCGTCTTTCAAATAGTCAATGCATTTTCTAAAAAACCACCCGATTTCACTGTGTTTGTTTTTTTCTGTTGCTTCATTTCTGGTGTATAGTCGTAAGTCCATGTTTCATCAACAGTTCTGTAAATTTATCAAGATCGCCATAAAAAAACCTCCTGAATCAGTCACACGATTCCGTTTATTTTCGGTTGTGAGCAAACGCAGCTCTCTTTTTGACAATAGTTTTTTGATACCAACTTTGGCCTTGAACCATGTGGTAAATCCGCCTACGTTTAAATCGAAAGTCTTAAGTAATGGTATTGATGTGTAATGGACTTTGTCTAGCTCATCGTTGATCTCTTAAGAGGTTTTCCATTCAAGTAGAAGTGTTTATTAAAAGCCAGCAATTCACTATTTTCTATTTTTAAAAAATAGCTAAATGTGTTTCAACAAATCGATTGTTAAACAAAATGTCCTGTCTTCTTTTACTACCTGACATTTTTCAGATCCCCACTTTGTTTTAAATTCTCGTGCTTCTTATATGATTTTGTAACGACTTATAGACTGCGCTTCATATGTAACAGTAAAATAATATATCGAGTCCATAAACCCTTTTTTGTTCTGTAGAGTTCATAAACTATTTATTTGGTCTCAGAGCCAATGTATGTCATCCAGTATAAACGGGAATACGGCGTAAAAAATTCAGTATATCAGTGCGACTGTGATGAGCATAAAAGTGAATCCAAACTTATTCAGTTCTACCTAAAGTAGAATGACAATAAAATCTTAGCGAATATCAAAACAAAAGTATTTTTATATTATATGTTTCAAATGTAACAAATGTGCACGAGTATAATTAATAATTTAGTAGACCATTCGGTCTATATTTCATATGATGAGATGTTCACTCTGGACACTGCTCAGTGTGAAATATTCCCATGATTGTACAACCCCCTTTTACAATATTAAAAAAAAATTATTTTAATAATTATACAGTCAGTGATGACACCGTACGACAGTACTTATTGGACTTGAACAGGACCATATACATATGAAAATAGATATCATATATAGAAAAACTGCATTCTCAGTTTTTTATTTTCTGGCCTTTTCTCATTTTTAAAGGACTTCAAAGTTTTAAGAATATACAGATTTGTAAAAAAAAATTTTGTTTTCATTTTTCTAGATGAAAAATTTTAAATAATTTCCTTTTACAATTTTATCCTTTCATGTCCTTGAGAATTTTCAATATATTTTCCTGGAAAAAAATATATGTTGTAACCTTATGTATGCTTTAATTAAGCCTTAACAATCTATTATTAGTTTAATATTAAACAAAATTTTTTTTTGAACGATAACACAAGGCAACAAAAAGAAAAAATTTTATGCCGAACAAAAACCACTATACAATTTTCCAGTAGTACAAATATGGTCCAAATTTTAAATTCTATGGAGAAGTTTTTTTTTTTTAAATTTTTAAGTAAAATTAAAATTTTTTCTAGACGTTTCTCCACATAACTAATGATAACTTCAAAAGGGTTAGTCCGATGATATTAAAATAAATTTAGAAAAATTCAGACTTACATAGCTTTTAATCCGTCTATATTTTCAATCGGCTCAGTAGTTTCGGAGTTATAATAAATAATTGAAGCAAAAAATATATTTTTACGTGAAAATATGAAATTTTTTTGTTTTAAAAAAATCATAAAAATTCGAAAACTGCAAAAATTGTTTCGATTTATTGCTTTTTCGCAAAGCCACATGTAATAGGAACGAAATGAGAAATCGATTGGTTCTTTTCGAATTGACTCACAATTAAGTGAATTCGCTCATTTTCACAAAATTTTTGTTTTTTGTTTGATATACATAAAAATGAGCTGTTAATGTTCTTTCGGTAGATTGAATTTTAAAAACACTTTATATTTTACTAAAATTTACATTTTATTATTTAAATTTATTATATTATATAAGATTTATTATTAAAAGATTTATAATTATAAACTACAAACTATGGAGTTTTCTTTTATACGATTTTCTATTATTGTTGAATGACGAAGTGTTACTCTGAATACTCCAGCAAAAATCAGCCATAATGTGTGCATCCCAGCGACCCTAGTATTGTTCCTCCATTGTTCGCATATCTTGGTGAAATCTTTCGCCCTGTTGCTCGCTCAAGTCTCCTAGGTTTTCAGGAAAACGATTTAAGTGACTGTGTAGGTAGTGTACTTTGATGCTCATGTTGCATCCAAGTCGATGGAAGTGAAATAACATCTCTTCAACGTGCGCAACGTAATCATCACCCTTGTTATTTCCTAAGAAATTTTGAATAACCCATACAAACAAGTCCCATGCATTCTTCTCAATTTCTGACATTGAACTGCCAAAATCAGTATCGTTCACCATTTTGAGAATTTGTGGGCCGTGAAATATGCCTGCTTTTAGCTTTTCCATACTCAGATTTGGAAACTTCCTTGAAATATACTGGAAATATTCACTATCTTTGTTAAGTGCTTTAACATATTGTTTCATCAGACCAAGTTTAATGTGAAGAGGGGGTAATATGATGCGATCTTGGGGCACTAGAGCCACATTTATAAAATTTGGCATACCTGGAACCAGTGTTTCCCTAGATGGTCATTGTTTTCTCTTCCAATCTTCTGATTTAGCTCTGCTGTCCCATAAACATATAAAACAAGGATATTCGGTAAAGCCGCTTTCTTTGTTGACCTAAGAGAAAATTTACCATCTTAAGATCAACACAAATTACCCACTTATGTTCATCATACTTAATCTTCTTCATGACCAATGCAATTACAGAATATTCTTCTTTTGAATGTGTGTTGAATGTGCGATCGGCAAGGAGTGAAATATATTTCCATTATGCAAAAGGACACACTTCAAGCTGCGTTTTGATGAGTTGATGAATAAACGCCATTCGTTTGAATCGTATTTCTGTAAGCCCATGGCAGTCATCAAACCAGAAATATCTGTGCAGTAGACAAATTCATCCTCTTCAGCAAAAAAATGAAGTAAGGCTTTTTCTCGAGTACGGTAATACGAAACTGTAGTTTCTTCAGTTTTGAGACCTGTTTCTTTCATCCGGGACGCAAGTAATTCAGAAGATCTTTTCGACAATCCAAGGTCTCTAATTACATCATTAAGTTGGTCTTGTTTCCATGGTCTCGGCGAGAAAAGTTTGTGTGTGTCATTTTCAGATGTAGATGGTAGTGATGGATCTGAACTATCTGATTGGTAACAGATACTTGAGATTGCGTGGCCTGGTGATGATGAATGCATTTGACTACAGCTTGTACCCTGATCTTTAGCATATGCAACTTCTTGTGAATGTAGAACTGCAAGTTCAAACCCATCAGCACACTTCGTGGGGTAAGACATGTGTTTTCCGAAACCGCTTTTTGTACTTAAACAAAAATAACAATCGGATTCGTGGCTCGCTGTTTCTCTCCATACCATAGGCGTCGAAATTTCCAAGTGTCGTCTGTAAAATGAAAAAAATTTGAAATAAGGAATGAGAAGAATTCAAAATATAATTAAGAATTACTGTAAGTATAAAATATTGCAAATCTGCTAGCCTATACTTACTTTACGTTAGACGACGCCACAGATAAATTCATTCGACATGAAAGGCATATAGTACTCGGTGTCCAATGCTGGTTCAAATTGTGCGGATATACATTATAGCAATCTTGAAATAACTTTTGCAATGAAGGATAGAATTTCACTTTTTTCCCGGTGATATATTGGCCGCACACGGTACAAAATAAATCCGGATTGTTTTTACAAAAAATGTTCTGGCTTTCTTGCTAATTTTTATTAAGAGGTGAAAATTATTTTTAACTTGTAAGCTGAATGACTCTAATCTTTATGTAGGGATAAAATGATGTTTCCTTTATCGCAAACACTTCTTGAATGAAATGAAACGGCTCAATCAGTTCTTATTAATACTGAGCGCGATTTCCAAGTGTGCCATATCTATGGACCTGTTTTATGATACGATACTATAATTTGCGATAACCCTTTTTATGGCTACAGTTTGTGTGTGCGAAATTCCGTTTAAGGTAGCCAACGGAAAACCACACATCAATAAAAAAGTACACTTTACTTTACATTTAATTGACTTTTAACGGGTTAGGTATCATAAATGAACAGAAACAGCAATTCAGCGTCCACGAAAAATTATGAGCGTTTATTTCTTTACTACCGCAATCATAAAAATCAAATAACCTTTTGTTTATTACTTATTTTTTTTAGTTCGGAGAATCATAAAAATGTCTTAAACGTTTTTTTTCCAAATAATTTTTACATGTAAAGGGGGTTCGCCAAAATCCGTGTCGTAAAATGCACCTACTTTCTATGTTCTGCATTATACCATTTTCTATAGAATATCGACGAAGAGTTTTTAAATTCATTCAATAACAAAATATTATTTAGTCATTATTATGTAAAACAAAGAAATAATGACAGTGCTTGTAAAATGCGACACCTTCAATTAATTGTGAATAAAAAATTTTGAAAATGAGCGAATTCACTTAATTGTGAATAAATTCGAAAAGAACCAATCGATTTTCACGATCGATATCTCATTTTGTTCCTATTACATATGGCTTTGTGAAAAAGCAATAAATCAAAACAATTTTTGCAGCTTTCGATTTTTTATGATTTTTTTTAAACAAAAAAATTTGATATTTTCACGTCAAAAATATATTTTTTGCTTCAATTAATTATTATAACTCCGAAACTACTGAGCCGATTGAAATAAATATATAGAAGGATTAAAGGTTATGTCAGTCTGAATTTTTCTAAATTTATTTTAATATTATCGGACTAACCCTTTTGAAGTTATCATTAGTTATGTGGAGAAACGTATAAAAAAAATTTTAATATTACTTAAAAATTTTGTAAAAAAAAAACTTCTCCATAGAATTTAAAACTTTCACCATTTTTGTACTTAGGTATCCATGGTGCATCAAATCAATACAGTGGTATTTGTTCGGCATTTTTGCTGTTGACCTGTGTAATTCAATCAAGGTATGAAAAATACTGGACAGTTCTCGTTGGATTTGAACAAGACAATATAAACGTGAAACTAGAGATCATATATAGAAAAACTGTGTACTCAGGTTTCCATTTTCTTAAAAATCTTTTCTCCTTTAAAAGGAGAAGAAATTAAAGGGGACAAACTGTGCAAATGAAAACTATTTTTAATTTGATTTATCGGGAGAAGTTTTAAGTTTTACTATAATTAAAATAGAAAATAACAATTCATTTAACAAAAAGAAATAAAAACTAATTAAAAACAAATTAAATTGAGATCATGTTTTCAGAATAAGAAAAACAAAAATGATTATGCAAAACAAACAACTTAAATTGCATTAATTTTTGCAGCTCGTCGGATTTTGTAGAAAAATGAGTACAAATTATCCAATAATATCCTTAAATAATCTTATTGTGATCTTGGACCTAATTTTCTTAAAAACTTGACGTTGTGGAAATATTTGGAATGAAGATGTGCTCTAGAATAAAGTTAGAATAAGTAAGCAAAAAATATAATTAATAATAAAGTATAATATGGAGAAGAATGAACATGTTTGTTCTGTCGCTTGTGTAGAGAATCCGAATCACGAAATATCGACCATCAATATTTGGCAAATATTCGACAGGAATTTATTTCCCTTCAGCAATTCTCAATAGTCGCTAGGTCCTGTTGGAACTGCTTCCCATGTTTGTCACTAAAGTTACAAAAATTATCAGTCAAAAACTTTAGGTGGTTATCTAAAAAGTGTATTTTCAGTAACGTAATGGGTGCAACCCATTTCACCGAAGTTGCGTACATTCCCAAAAAAATGTTCTATTATGTCGTTTTAACTCCTCCAACTATAAATGGTCTGGAAATTCCTTGCAAACATGTTCATTGGAAATACTCAAGTATATGCAAGGATAACATTTTCAAATGACATTATTTACAAAATTTTCGCTTTAGAAAATTGTCCTCTTGCATTTGGTACCCATATTGACATGAACTGATGGGTAGAAATATTTAAATAAATTTTTAAAAATTTGTATATCCTTAAAACTTGAAGCCTATAAAAACGAGAAAAGATAAGAAAATGAAACGCAGTTTTACTATATACAATCTCTACTTTCATGTGCATATTGTCTTGTCCAAGTCCAATAAATACTGTCGAACAGTGTGATCATTCTAACTCACAAACAAATGGAGTGTGCTGCAATACTCACATTACTATAATAGTGTTCGTGGTAAAGATCACTATCAAATACTTACCTTATAATCATGCAAGTGACAAATTACTCCAAATCACTCGACAATATAGCTGACTACAACTTATCTGATTCTAAATATATGTACATATGTGTGCGTTTATATTTGTATCAAATAAGATTGATGCGCATAGACAAGATGAACGTGGAGCACCAGTTGGAAATTACTTTCACAAAGAGTTTGTTTCTTCAGTTTTGAGTAACTCTTTTTGCAATGTTTTTTTATTTTTTTATTTAATGAATATTATAATATGGACTCTTAAACACATGTTAGAATGATATTAATCTAGTGACCGATCCAACAGTCACATTAGAAAATCATTTGCCACAACCAGCACAGGAACAAAAACAACAGCAACTGGTAGCATGAATCAGTTCTGTATCTCTTCTATATGATAGTGACAGTAAATCTAACTAACGGTTGTGTGGTGTGTTAAATATATAAAAAAAGATCACTCATACTCCGCAGTTTAAATAGGCTTTACACATGGTTGCTCTTTTGTTTGCCTACGTCTTATACATGTGTGTTTATATGTCTTTAAGATCTTAAGTTAAAATCTATACAAGGAACTCGTGTTCGTTGTTTAATCTAAAAATCTCATCTTGACCATCGCTATGCAATAATATTACCTCATATTATACGTGTTTTTTTGTTATTATTGATTTAATTGTTATGAGCAGCTGAAGATTTGTAAATAATTATGATCTAACTAGTAGCAAGAAATTAAAAAAAAAAAACTTTCATTGTTGACCGCTAATCTTGTTAAAGTTTAAGAACAGAAATAGAAAATATCGTGGTTACATAATAATTACAAAAAGTGTAATGTCTTACTTGAGCGTTTTAAAGATGTTTTAATATTCGTTTATGATGCTGTTCCTGTAAGTTGTTTTTAACAGGTTCTTCCTCTGCTCGTTCGATTAAAAACAGCAAAATCACTTTTTGAAGTAGATAAGTAGATAAAATCTATATGATATCAAAAGCTATCTAGAATTGCAACCATATCAGAATTTTATTGAAAATTTAATCCTCAAATAACTAATTATAATATCGACTTAAAGATAAAAATGATGTAAATAAACAGGTAAGAGTGTTAAATTTGGCTCTGCCGCATCTTTGGTATCCTTCACATCGGTTTTACGTTTAGATTAATATCTGGACTTATTGCACTATTTATAACAAACTAGCCTTCGAAATTCGAGTGCAAATTCTAGGGATTTTTTCCTTTTTAATAAAGACCCTAACGGCAACAAATTCGGTTGCAACAAGGAATCTGTTTTCTGTGTGTGTTATTAGCTTTTTTCCGAAAATTCTTCCACATGGAATAGTCACTTACATACATATATTATAAAATACAAATTCTTTCTTTATTCTTCCAACTCAATTTTTTGAATAATTTATACATTTTACATTAAAATAAATAAAACATATCTCATATGATAAAAACAATTAGATAGTTATCATTGGCTTCACTATATAAACGGTTTTGAATTCAAATCACCAATTTAAAGTTATATATTATCCTCATTTGTATATTGTCTGCAAAGATTTCTAAAGGAGTAAATATTATTATTGTTAAATTTATATTATTATTAAAGCTGTATTTATTTATTAGATAACATTATTTGTATATTTTAAAAACATTTACTGAATTAGATAATACATATCACATCAAATATTTTAACTATGACTGAAAAGGGTCATACAATCGTTCTTTTTTGATCGATTTCAAATCGTTTTAAACCCAATTCGAATGCATAGGAAGTTTTCATAGGGAACAGTTACATTTGATCTAGGCCATCACATGCAATTTTTTTTTAAATATTTATATGACTGTATCATAAAATTAGCGTAATTGTTTTTGCCAACGATAGTTTTATTACGAGTGAAGAAAACGTTATTTTGTGTAGTATGTTGAAATTGTAAAAGGTATGTCCAGGTAAAGCTAATTTCGTAGTACAAATATCGGTACAAACTCATTAATTACACAATCGTATGATAATCTCCTCGCTATCATAATCGACTTTGCAACAAGCACTGCCTTCGAGACATTCTAACTGAAAAAAGAAACAGTGATAAACTTCTTGAATACATCCTGGATCAGGTCAGATCGTTCAGTATATCTTGGAACTGTTCATGTGCCTAGTCTAACACAAAACTTTGATTTTATTCGTTCGTAGAACATTGCGATTAATCATACCTGCTTATAACTGGGTGTGCTGACCATAACTCGATAACAAGGTTTCAGGTTATATATTAGGGTGGCCCTTCATTATATGGAGGAAAAAAAAGTGTCCAAACTCTCGGTCTCACCCCCTAGAAATATGCGAATAGCAAAAAAGCTGAGAAATACAAACTTTTGGGCCAATCAAAAAACATTTAGTCGTGCCCCAATGCGATTGAAAATTTCAAGCGTGTTTATATGGGGAAAATATGACTTTTTTCAGATTTTACGAAAATTTCGTTCTAAAGTTTAGTTTTTCCAACAAGCTGTTACATAATTCGGGATCAGTATTAAATTATCCTTTCAAAAAGCTATAAAACTTCAAAATCGAGAAACCAAGAAATAGCAAATGCCCCAGACCACTTTTGTGCAAAAAAAAAAAACTAGATCAAGAAATTTGATGCCATTTTTTCAACTTTAAGAAATTGATTAAAGCCATAATTTATTTTTGGTCTCTATACTTATAAGTACTCATATATGAAGTACTGTTTTATTACCACGTTGTTCACCTATTGCGCATTGAGACCGAAAATGGGAAATTTTTTTCATAAAATGTTGAAAACTCCTTTTTCAAGTTTTAAAAACATTTCTTAAACAAAATTTAAAAAAATGGATCTAAAACTTTATGGTTTTGTTAAATACACGTTACAGATTAACTCTGTGAATTTTTAAGTAAATCCCTGTGCCAGGATTTTTTGACAAGGATTTTATTTTTGCGGATTTCGAGAAAAATGGGATTTTAGTAAAATATTCTGTAAATGTACTCTTTCTAAACAAGTTGTATCAAAAATTCATCTCTTTTCCACTTTTAAATGTTTTATTTTATCTTAATAGCCTTGGGTTTCGGAAAAAAATAATACGACCCCATTAACCCTTTTGTAATTGGGGTCTCATATGACCCCAAGCTAATAAAAGACAATTTATTAAAAAAATTCAAATATTTTGTAAGTGCTGTTGAATTTTTAGATGTGATGCTTAAAATATAGTAGCCAAATGTGTAGAACTTCCGCTCCTAAAATTTGGGATAAATCCGAGAACGGTAACCCATTATTTGCCAAGGCCAGTCTTGGATTTTAAGATATTTTTAAATAAAAATGAACGAAAACGAGTTTTCTATTAAACTCGATGAAACCACTTCGAATTTAAGAAAAATAATTCAGTTAATTTTTATTTATTTAACCCTTCAGTGCTCCTGGGATCAAAATAATCCATTGTGATATATCTTTGGTGCAATTATCTGCTTATTGCTCGCGAATATAAATTAAAACAATTTTGGTAAAAAAATAAGAAGACCCACAAATAACCCAAAGCTAATAAAAGGCAATTTATTCAAAAGAATATGAAATATAAATTTAATTCTATTTACTTTGGTGTATTTAAGGATGATTAAGTGTGCGATTCAAATTGTTTTCTGTAATCACTTACGACTTACAATAAGTATTGCTTTTCTTTAATTTTATATTATTATATTGTATTTTTATAGTAGCAATATATGTCGAAGATTGGTTTTCGTGTACTTCAGCAATTCATGCGCCCTATAATGATTTTCTCTTGCTTCAAAACATACACAATTTTAAAACAGTTGACAAGGAATTATCGCAAGTTGCCCTTCAAAAATTAAAGAATTATTGCCTTGCATTCTTTGATTCTAGAATACCACATACCACTAAAGCAAAAATGGTAGAAGCTTTAAAAGATATAGGTGACATTGAAGATAATATAAAGCGACCGATTATAAAAAATCAAAAAATGTCAACCATTATAAGTAATGGAATTGAACAGTTCGTTTCCGCGGAAACAAAATTTTTTTTTAAGAGCTTCTCAACAGACCAAGAATTTTTAACATCCAACTCTACAAATTGGCATCAAATTACTGGTTTTACCAAAGCAAAAGAAATTATTGGTCTCTTGAGGGTAGTCAATGACACAGCAGAAAGGAGTGTTAAGCTAATGGAGGAATATAATTCACTTTTCACAAAAGATGAACGGCAAAAACAATTTGTTTTATAGACGTAAGTATTCAGGCTGCATAAAAGAAAAATTAATTAAATAATATTGAAAATCTGCAAATAAAAATACCATTTACCAAAATTTAATAAATGTAATTCAAACAAATAAAAGTTGTTGGTAACTTTAATTGCAACAACTTTTGACTAAACAATTTTAGTGTACTATTAATATTTACTAAGCTATGAGACATAAAAGTCGGACTTAATGTGAAAATATGCCTTTTGCCAAACTTTGGTGGGTGTTTTAACGTTTTTTAACAATATCCACCAAATTGGTGGGTGAGACCGCAAGAAATTCAACTACATTACTTTATTACATAAAATAATTTTATAACAAAATTGGTTAAAAGTTGTTTTAATTTATATTCGCGAGATAATTGCACCAAAGATATATCACAATGGATTATTTTGATCCCAGGAGCACTGAAGGGTTAAATAAATAAATATTAACTGAATTATTTTTCTTAAATTCGAAGTGGTTTCATCGAGTTTAACAGAAAAACTCGTTTTCGTTCATTTTTATTTAAAAATATCTTAAAATCCAAGGCTGGCCTTGGCAAATAATGGGTTAACGTTCTTGGAATTATCCCAAATTTTAGGAGTGGAAGTTCTACGCATTTGTCTATTATATTTTAAGCATCGCATCTAAAAATTCAACAGCACTTACAAAACATTTGAATTTTTTTAATAAATTGTCTTTTATTAGCTTGGGGTCATATGTGACCCCAATTACAAAAGGGTTAATGGGGTCATATTATTTTTTTCCGAAACCCAAGGCTATTAAGATAAAATAAAACATTTAAAAGTGGAAAAGAGATGAATTTTTGATACAACTTATTTAGAAAGAGTACATTTACAGAATATTTTACTAAAATCCCATTTTTCTCGAAATCCGCAAAAATAAAATCCTTGTCAAAAAATCCTGGCATAGGGATTTACTTAAAAATTCGCACAGTTAATCTGTAACATGTATTTAACAAAACCATAAAGTTTTAGATCCAGTTTTTTAAATTTTGTTTAAGAAAATTTTTTAAAACTTGAAAAAGGAGTTTTCAAAATTTTATCAAAAAATTTCCCATTTTCGGTCTCAATGCGCAATAGGTTAACAACGTGGTAATAAAACAATGCTTCATATCTGAGTACTCGTAAGTATATAGACAAAAAAAAATTATGGCTTTAATCAATTTCTGAAAGTTGGAAAAAATGGCATCAAATTTCTTGAGCTAGTTTTTTTTTTAGCACAAAAGTGGTCTGGGGCATTTGCTATTTCTTGGCGAGGTTTTATTCGATTTTGAAGGTTTATAGCTCTTTGAAAGGATAATTTAATTATGTAACAACTTGTCTGAAAAAGTAAACTATAGATCGCAATTTTCGTAAAATATGAAAAAAGTCACATTTTCCCCATATAAACACGCTTGAAATTTTTAATCGCGTTGAGGCACAACGAAATGTTCCTTGATTGGCCCAAAACTTTGTATTTCTCAGTTTTTTGGCTATTCGTATATTTCGGGGGGTTGAGACCGAGAGTTTGAACACATTTTTTATTAAGGGCCACCCTATTATATATGTCCTCATAAAAATTTGTAGCGCTAATATAGGCGTTGGAGGAATTTTCATATACTACACCGAAATAAAAGCCTGTCTACCTTCTGAGTATCTGTATCTTTGATGCAGGGTGGGATAGTACGCTCTTCATTGGTATATAGGTTTTCTAAACTATAACCAAAAATACCAGAAAAAATCACATGCCATGGGGACTGGGCAACATCTTCAACATCTTCGATTATCCATTTTTAATAATAATTTATCACTTTTTGACACCTTATGATTACAAGTTATAAAATTAAATTATCACAGTTTTTTTTTTATACTTTATTTGACAAATGATAAATTTAATCAACAATTCGCTCTGGCTAATTATATTCTTATCTTTTTTTTCCTTTCGGTTAGAAATACCAAAAGTGGGTAAAAATTTGGGTTACGTTTATTACAACCGAAAAAACCATTCTTAATACAAATTTTATATATAGTACTCTAACCAATTATTTGTTACAATACCTGTTAAAACAGTTTGGGGTTGAAAAATGTTGCTATAATAGAATTAGTAGTTGCAGTCACCAATATTTAGCACTGAAAATGTTATTCTTGGTTCTATTAGGTTGCCTCAATTAAATTAGTTTAGAAATTTACATAAAGACATTGGATTGGTGTATGTAACTAATCTTGTTATAGATATCTTAATTTGAAATAAATTGTGATTAGACGTTCGTTTTAATGGAATATCTATTTTATTTTTAAATATTCAAGAGTAAAAGTTCTAATTATTTTAACAAATTTTTCTAGTTGTAACCGAATTCCAACCAATCTTTTTTCTGTGTGCACTGTGGAACGTATTCCGAAAGAAACCTCCAAAAGGGTTTGGTGTTTTCCTTATTTCGCTGTTTGTTTGCTAAGCTTTTCAGCTATAACTCGGGCACCATTGATGGTTTCTCATTACATTCTCCAGGAAAATTATAGCTAAGTCTTGATATTTGTTGCAAACCAAAAATGGCGTGGAAAATTCTGGTTTATTAGATTATGCCGAAATGAAAGTTGACTTTTCAATTTAAACTTCGGGGGTTTATCGGTTTGGACAAATAATTTAATTTTATTTCAGGTTGACATCTGTGCCGTATTTTATATCAATATCTTTTTATTGGTGCAATGGTGGCAGGATTATGAACAGACAAGAGTTTATGACATTATAATGCACGTCTTATACTGCATTAAATCTTTGAGACCATTTCGCACAAAATAGACTCACATCTTTCCACAACCACCATATTCGCCTTATTTAACTCAGTTTAACTACTGACAATTTAATAAACTCAAAATATTTCTCCAGGGATATCGTTTTAAATCTATTGAGGATTTAAAAGTCGAATTGCATGAGTGCTTCGCAGGCCGTTCTGGAAATCAACTTTAACAACTTTGACATAAGTGTATTTAATCGCAGGGAGATTTATTTGAAGGCAGTGAAATTTATTTGGAAAAATACATAACGACTTTTTATTTTATAAGAAATGGTCGCCTCTCCGTTTGGGTATGGAAGAATTTTCTGAAAAACTCTAATAAGCAATTAAAACAAAAAACTCGCATTATTGTATGGCCACACAAATAATGAGTTCAAAGTTATCACTTTAGGTTCAATTGATAGGTTGGATGTGTGAAGAAAGTCAAGTGAATCCAAAAATAGAACAACCAATCTTGCATGGCAAGTTTCTATTATTGTCGATCTCCCACTTCTATAAGAAGTTCTCTTGAAACAGCTTCTGAAAATGTCAATAGAATGTTCTTAAACATTTATGCTTGTTCTTCCAAAAAAGTGGTTCCACGAGGGATACGACTTATGTTGTGAGCAAAAATATCAATATATTTTTTCATGTGTTTAAACCAATTTCGAAGCACGTTCTCTGCTTCGAACGAAGTAACTTCAAACTCTCTATGAATGTTATACGCATCAACCAGCGCCAAAAACGTTGGCCTCGCAATTTGTTTTTGATGTACAGGAATAAAAGAAGTCATTATTTGGTAAAGCAGGCGATGATCCATCAATTAGATGTTATGAGCGCTCAAAAAATCACTAGTTTTTAGCCTTTCTGTGCGGAATCCCATTATCGTGGTGGAACATCTTCCGTGTTTGACGGTTGCTTTTTATTCAAAGACTTCTGGAAGTAAATGTCAGTATACTGTTCCGAATTGATCATTCTACATTGCTGTAATGCCATGGTGACGATATGTTATTGTTATAAAAACATCAAACTTTTTGTTGCTCGGGCCAAAATTCAGAATTTTTAAAAAGTGAATTTCGATTGTTATGCGGAGTCGGCACTATCAATGGATCAGAAGTGGTTTATTGAATTCCGTCGTGGTCGTACCAGCACAAGTATCCCCTAACGTTCACGCCAGGAATGGTCGATAGAATTGATGGAATGACATTGGACGATCAGAGGATGAAAGCGTTTTCGTTGGCTGAGGCTGTAGCATCTCAACTGAGCGGGTACATATATATATCTGTACACGAAAGAGCTATCCACGGGATAAGTGCCGCGGTTCCTTACACTCGACAATAAGCGCAAACGTGTGGCCACTTCAAGGGACTGTTCGGCGATGTTCAACCGAAATCCGAAGGAGTTTTTGAACATAACATGGATCCATTACAACATACCTTAGATCAAGGAATACTGAAACAAGTCGTAACCTATGTATTCTAATTGCTTTGCTATTAGTAGGACAAATTTTGTTGTTTGGGCCATCTATAAGTTTTTTACGGAAGACTACTTCACTCAAGTGCCTTCCTCGACTGGCCAATTTTCAGTACATTTGCGACAGTATGGAGCGGCGGCTGCACTAATTTCTTCGTCAAAAAAAAATTTTTTTCCGGTAAAAATGCTCATCTTCCAAGCGTTCTGTAGCCAAATTAAAGAACCGAAAACATTGCGGATGGTCGTGTGGCGTCAGCTCCTGCACTAATTGAACTTTGTATGACCTTTGTGTAAAATTCTCGTCAAAGAAGTGCGTGAAATATTCAATTCACTTTCCTCTGGGAAACATCAGTAATGTTTTCATTTGTACGCACCGTACAAGCACCAAAACATGTTGTTATATCCAATAGCGATCCAGATTCACGGAACCGTTTGACAAAATTGTCGACATATTGCCTTGAAGTCGCTTCGTTTTATTTTACCGAATTTTGAATGTAATTTTTTTGTGAATTAAATTATGTTAATAAAATATATTTTCATTTATTGACTCCAAATACTACTACCTGGGAATTATTATCGAACTTAAATTTTTTGGGTTTTACTTTGCATACCATGAAGTCAAATTTTGAAGTCATCATAAACACTGGTTCAAATTAGGGAAGCTAAACGCAAAAAATAAATTTCCCAAAAATTTTAAATAAAATAATTTGTTATCTTTATTTTCTGAAAAACTTAAAATTTGCATCCAAAAAAATTGTGAAAAATAATAAATATATAAATAACACTCTCATCAAATTGCGCTTTATTTATGTAACAATTTTTATGTTCGCTATTCTTAAATATCATTTGAGCTTTTCTAAACTTCATTGCATTTAAATTAATATTTTCTTATCCTGAAATGCAATTAATGTCTCCTGAATCGCAATATTTTTTTTTTTTTTAATTTCAGTTGATTTTTTAAATGCAAACATATTTGATGTTTTTTGAATTTCAATTTGTGTTTAAAGAATAAAATTTATATTTTAAAAATTCAGTTGATGTCTTCTAAATTTCAAGTTATTATTTCCGACGTCTTAATATGATTTTCTGAAATTCACTTGAAATTTTTTAATTTTAAATTGGAAATCTGAATTCCAGTTTTTAGAATTGATATTTTCTTAAATTTGAATGGAAAATTTAAAAGGTGCAATTTGATATTTATGTGAAAAATAATGCTTTAGTAATTATAAAAAAATTTTAAAAATTATATATAATCGCAATCAGATATTTTGTAGGTAAAGCAGAATAATAATTATATATAACTAAGTAGAACTGTTTTTAAAGCAAAAAAACACATTGCTTCTTCTTTACTCAGCTCTGTGTATACTTTTAACATTGTTGTGTTTGATATCTAATAGAAAATGTTGACATTCATGTTAAAATAGAAATAACTATTGCAAAGCTAATTAGAGCAAAAATTATAAGATAAGGTTGCTCTTAATTCAGAATATATAAAAAAATACACTTTTCGAAAAAAGGGCAAAAAGGGCGACGTTCTAAAGCAAGAATCTGAAAACAATTAAAATTGAATAATGGCCTACAACATGTTGAAACAGATCCTTTAGAAATAACTTAACTTGATAATGTTCAGTCTGCAAATTATATGAAGATGATAAAACCTTCCACTTTATAGATGCTTGTTCTATATATAAAGATATTAGATATATATTCGTTGGTAAATATATAGAATTATGCTCAAAATATTGTAACTTAATAAAATATTAATTATAGCTGTAAAAACCTAATTTATACATGTATAGTGATTTTGTATAGTGCCAAACTGGCTCACAACTGATTACATCTGAAGTGTTCAAACAACATATATGTTCTCAACAACAAATTTATAGCTACATGCACAAATTCAAAAATTTAGAATAACAACAATAACAAGAACAACATAGAAAACAGCTTATGTTTTATTCGAGTTTTTTTTAACTTGTATTGAAATCTCGGGACATATAGAACCGATTTTGATTATTTTAAATATCAACCTGCTGTGGATGTCAATAAATCATTTTAACTAAAAACGGGCTTGATTGTAATTTGCACAGACGGAAAGACGGACAATGCTACATAAACTCCGCTTGTTATAAAGATTATTTTTTGGGTCCAGTTTTTTTTTTAATTGTTACAAATGGAATGACAAACTTATGTTTCTTTCATAAACATAACAGTTTGGGAGTTAGAAATTATTAGCCAACATGAATACAGTCTGCATGACGTCAGAACGCCTACATGCGCAGGAGATTTTAATTTTGTCTGCGTGATGGCGAAATCTTTATTTTTATCATTCTTGAGGCGTTACTACACATGACATCGAATATTATAGAGGTGTGTGTGACCTGCCATATTTCAAACGTATTTTAATAGACAGACGGACCTATCTAGTCGTTAGTTATTCGGATCAATAATATATTTACAAGTCTAATACCCTACACAGTAATTGAATCGTTTAGTTCAGAAATCAGTCAAGCAATAAATTATTGATTTTGAGTAAATCAAAGAAAACTTCCTAGAAACTGTCGCTTGACTTTTTTCTGCACTAAACAAAGATTTCTCAACTTTGCCTCACCATCACATGGGGGCAAAATTTTAATTGTTTTTGCATTATATAAGGTATTTACCTTTAAAAAATAGTAATCGCCCAATAACTCAATAACTTCTGAAATAAAGGAGTCAATTATAAAACACGTTCCATGATCTTTATTTCGATTTCATACTCAAAAATTATATTCCTTTACTAGCAGTATTATTTTAATTTATACAATTCTCAATCAATCCTCGCATATGATGGTAAAACTATTGATTTTATACTTTGTATCTTTAATATTGATATTGATGATAATAGTTTTTCTTTTTTATCACAAATATTTTCACATACGCCATTCCATTAGAACCAGAAACATTTGCACCATAATTACCGATTTCTGCAAAGCAGAATCAATCTACATGACATCTTTCGAAAGTAAGTTAGACAGTAAAGTATGCTAACACATTCTCGCTTGACAACAAAAAAAAAAAAAACTAATTCTCAAATTGATTGCCACATAACTCTGTGTAGTTACTTTCTTCCGTTCTTTTCTTTCAGAAATAACAAGTTGAATTGCAAAGCCAAAGAAATGGAATGAATGTTTGTTGCATTTTCATGCATTTTGAAATGATTTTTGTTTATAAATGGAAACATTTGAAATTTTGGTATGATCCTCAAAAGTACTCGTATTACAGGGTTCTTCATTTAAACCTCTTTGAGTTAATACATCTGCAATCTCTTTGTTATTTTATGTATATTTGTTGTTGTTGTTGTTGCATTCTAAATTGATTATATAACTGCTTAAGAAATTAAATTACAATGCAAGAACAGTAACTGAAATTATAACTATGATTATCAGCAGCAACAGCAACAGCAGCAAATAGTGAAAACAATAAGCGATTTTACTGTAACATTCATTGAATTGTTTCACAGACAACAATCTCAATTTACATCTTTATATACCGATCGTTAAAACTGTTTATTTTTTCTGCATATTTGCATGGAAATTCAATTGTGATCAATGGGAATATAATTCATTGTGTGCAAAAATTGAACAATCGATTTCATTTTAAAAGCGGGTGCTTATCAACCAACCTGAACTGATTAAATTATTTATTCTGTTACTACTTATAATATACTGTTGTTACCCAAGCAAAAAAAAAAAAAAAAAAAAAAAAAAAAAAACAAGTAAGAAAATTATAGTCGGTCTTAGGCCCAAATAACTGGATATAGAAAATAAGCAAAAACCAAATTTGAGTGGGATTTTATTAATTTTTTGGCTGCAGATATGAAAAACTTCATGTCGGATGCTATATCTATATGGGGACTAGGCCCAAAAATGGACCGATCCCGATCATTTTGCAAAAATATATACAAACAAAATTTGAGAAGAATCAGTGCAATATTTTTGTTTTTTGATAGATTTAAGTGAAGATCGGGAAGCAGCTCTATATGGGGCCTATGACTAAGAGTTGTCCCATAGGGATAATTTTTGGATTACTCATTAATGGATGTAATAAACGCATACAAACCCAATTTGAGTAAGATCTATATGACAATTTGGATCTTATGCCAATTTATGGCGATTTCATAGGGGTCATTTGTATGGGGGCTAGGTCTGAGCATGGACCGATTCTCACCAATTTCAATAGCGTTCATCCTATGAACGACAAAAGCTTATATACCTAATATCGTCAAAATATATTCATATTTGCGACCTGCAGTTTGATTACAAGGTTTACATGGACACACAGACGGACGGACGGACGGACATCGTTAAATCGAATCAGATAGTGATTCTGATTCGATCGGTATAATAAAAGCTGGGTCTAGGTCAAATAGTTTTGGTAGTTACAAACAGCAGCACAATGTCATTATACCCAAACCACATAGTGGTATAGGGTATAAAAATAAATGTGTTAATTTGATTAAAGGACAGTGTTCTCACCTTTATTATACAGTGCAACAGCCATTCACAGTGCAAGTTTTTTCGTATGACCATTTATATTTTTTCCTAATCCCGATGTTTGTTTGCTTAGTTTTTCAAGTATAAACATTCAATTTAAAGCGAAAAATGGAAGTGTGCAGCTTGAAAGAGGTTTTACTGCATAGGACCAATGAAAAACTTTCGGTTCCAATCGCGTAAGAATTTCTCACCCCCCCCCCCAGACATTAAACTGAAAAATGTTTGGAGTGAAATTACAAATCAATCTAAATGATCTATAGTATACTAGATGTAACCTGGTGTGCTTCGCTACCTCCTCCCCACGAATCGTAGTGAAAGGGCTCACGCAAAGTCCCAAGGCTCTCACTATTACAGTAATTCCGATATATCACATTTAATATTAAGTTTGTATGGGGAGTGCCACTCGCATTTGTCCAATCCCACCCTTTTTTTATCTGACTACTCACGTTAATAATCATAGTACTTAATATATATGATATTAAAAATTTAGTTTGTATTGGAGGTGACACGCCCACTAAAAATATTTTAAAAAATATAGCCTGTAGCATTCCCATATTCGCAGTAAAACTCTGTGAAAATTTCAGGAAAATGTTATTAGTATATATTTTTTTATTTCGATACTTGCTGATATAAAATGTTTTTTGTTTTTTCATTCGGTACAACAATTATCAGATTTTTCGGCGTTCCTATCCTGGAGCAAGGTACATGTAGCTGCCAATGAGAAAACATGGATTTTCCAAATTAGATCTGGCAACTCTTATCTATTGGCCTTGAACTTAAAATATCATTTGGCAAGTTTTCTTTGTAGCGATTTTTGATTTTGCCCATTGTTGATTTTGAAGATTTTTGTTTTTTGGGCGATTTCCACATTTCGCGATTTTTGGGGTTGGGTTTTTTTTTTGATTTTGGCGATATATTTTCCACGACAAATCACATTGATAACTGATGTACTTATCATAGACTATCACTTTCGTAGTACTTCATATTTTTTATACAGGAAGTTCGATGCCCACTAATCCCATCCCGCCCAATTTTTATTGGACTACTTACATCAATATCTGATGGACTCCTGCAAAATGTCGAGTCTTTCCTTTTTATAGTACATTAGTTATATGATATTAAATATCTACTTTGCGTGGGCGGTGCTACGCCCACTGCTTCGATCACGCTCATTTTTTTGTTCGACTAACCATACAAAGAACCTCTGGGCTCACGCAAAGCCACAAGGCTCTCTCTTGTACAGTACTCCAGATAAATGACATTAAATAATTACTTTGCATGGGGAGTGCCACGCCCATTGGTGTGAACCCGCCAATTTTTTGTCCGACTACTCATACTAAGATCTGATGGGGTCGTTCAGAATGTCAAAGCGTCCCTTTTTTAGTACACCAGTTAAATGATATCATATATTTACTTTGTACGGGCGGCGCCACGCCTACTGCTCCGATCACGCCCATTTTTTGTCTAACTAATCACATGAATAACCTAAGGACTAACACAAAGTCCCAAGACTCTCACTACCACAGTTCTTTGTATGGCAGGTGCCACGCCTATTGGTCCGATACTGCCCATTTTTTGTCCGACTACTCACATTAGTAATAGGTGACATCAGACGAATTTTACAGCTCTCTCTATCACAGTACTCGAGATATATAATATTGAATTATTACTTGTATGGGAGGCACCACGCCTACTTATCTGATCCTGCCCATTTCCGGCGTAGCTACTTATATTATCAATAGGTGACCTCACACAAATTTGCAAAGCTCTCCATATCATAGTACTCAATACGTATGATATTAAAAATTTACTTTGGGTGGGAGGTGCCACGCCCACTAAAAATATTTTAAAAAATTATAGCCTATAGCACTTCCCATATCCGCAGTAAGACACTATGAAAATTTCAGGAAGATCAGATGAGTAGTTCCGGAGGTTACCTCCTACAAACAAATAAACAAACACACATTACCTCTTTGTTATATTAGTATAGATTAGAGCGTTGCTTCAAATATTTTTTATTTTATTTTTGCATCTCTTAAAGTGCAATATTAATTCTTATAGCCTAACAGTTTCTTGCAGGTTAGAACGGCGCGGCTGGAATGGATTCTATCCAAAAATAAGGTTATGAAACATACAGTTTGTCAACTAATTCTTCGCAAAATGAAAAAATCATAGTTTTTATTTTTAACTTAAAAATTTATTAACAAAAATAAAATCTCTTTCATTTTTTCTTTCATTATAATTTGGTATGGTGGACATTAGCGTCCAAGACTGTCCTTAGACGACGCACCATTGACTTTATAGGGCCATTTAAGTCATAATATTCTAGGATTTTCTGCCATTCTTCTTGAATTGCTCTAATTAATGCGTTGATATTGGTGGAACCCCGTTTCTCCGCCAATAAAGTTTTCAATGGTATTTATGTCAGGACTTTGGGCAGGTGTGTCCATAACTTTGCTGCAAATATATAGTAGCCCTGTCCTCAAAAATAACGATTTGTGTTTGGAGTCATTGTCCAGAGACAGCTTGTACTTCATTTTATTTGGGTTTTGAAGATAAACAAACCCGAAACTATGAGCGCTCCTTGACAATTCTACTCCTTCCTCCTAATTTCATTAAAAATACGCAGCTCATCAACGCTATTGGATGAGATACAACACAACACCATTAGAGAAAGCTTGCCAAACTTCATTGTTGGTATGATATTCTTCTGCTGAAAGGCTTTCTCCAAATTTTGCAGGTCCTACATGATCATCACATAACGTTATTCCAGTATTCTGCAGGGTTGTTAATGTTAGCAGTAGAAAAGTTGAGCCGCCTTTCAACGTTAATAGCAGAGTACTTGTCCATTTTCACTTCCTGGCAATCGTTTTTTATGTCAATTGCCAACTGCCTCAAGGTGGTATGAGTTTTATTTCCAATCTTTATTAAAATTTTTGAATGATCGCGTCTGGTAAGATTTGGTGGTCTGCCTCCAGAATTGTTTAGGTGCAGACGATTTTCTTTTTCTGCGCCTCTAATAACTTTGTAAATGGTCCTCAATTATATGTTAAACATTTCTGCCAATTCCTTTGCCATTTTATCCTTATAAAGATAGATTGTAATAAACTAATTGAATTATCTGTCTTACAAATTGGGTGTACCCTTAGTTAGTTTTGTGTCTCTTTTCGACGTGTGTTTGCATTTTGCAAAGAATTAATTGACGAGTGTATATTTGCTAATTTTTTTTTTTTTTTTGTTTTCTTTTGTATTAAATATTACCACTTTTTTTATTAATATATTACGCTTATGTAATTTACCCCTATAATAAAATGAGAGAAAAAAAATTAAAGAAAACTAGTTTTTGTTTCAGTTTTTAATTTAAAAATGTAAACCATATCTTGTTTCATTTTGCAAAGAATTAGTTGACAAACTATTGATTTCCTTATTTTTTTGATGTGTAAACATCTATGCGATCAGGGGGGTAAAAATCACAAACTTCCCTTACGGAAGCGGAACTATTTACGGAAATGGAAGCTACAATTATTTAGCTGATCCATCAGAAAGCGCCATGAATGTATAGCATACAACTGCAACCATCAAGTATGACAAACATAGCAGTTGCTTGCTATACACATGTAGATAGCGCTTACTGCTTGAATAGATGTTTTTATTCACAAACCACAATGATTTCCAGAATTGCACCAAAATATTTCGGTATTTTATTTAGTTTTATTTGAGTTCTAAAGAAAACCGCGTCTTTACTCTATTTGGAAATGTTTTTTCTGCTTTTTTCTTTTTTCAATATAGTAATATTGACGCAATTATATGTTAACAACTTTCATTAATAAACATTTTTAGTAGTTATTACTATTTTTCATAATAAAACAAAATTTTTTTAAATAATACAATAATACAATAAATCTATAATATTACTAGCCTAGGCAAAAGTAAGTGTTTGGAGATAAAATGAAGGCACACTTTATTGGAAGTGTTTGGAGACAAAATGAAGTGTAAGGAGATTAAATCAGGGAGCGAATAGCGTTATACGCGCAGGGGGGTAAATTTCTATTTCACAATACAATCGCAAAAACATCGTAACATATCGGTGTGAGCTGAAGTGTAAATCGGTGTGACTTTATCTGATTGTATTTGTGAAAAAATTATGATACGTTCTTTTCTAAACATTTTCCAATTGTCTTTCAAAAAACATCAATTGTATTTCAGAAAACATCAATTGTACCATCAATATAATTTCAGAAAACATCATTTGAATTTCAGAAAACATAAATAGAATTTCAGATAACATCAATATAATTTCAGAAAACATCATTCGAGTTTCAGAAAACATCAATTGAATTTCAGAAAACATCAATTGAATTTCAGAAAACATCAATAGAATTTCAGAAAACATCACTTGAATTTCAGAAAACATCAATTGAATTTCAGAAAGCATCAATAGAATTTCAGAAAACATCAATTGAATTTCAGAAAACATCAATAGAATTTCAGAAAACATCACTTGAATTTCAGAAAACATAAATAGAATTTCAGAAAACATCAATATAATTTCAGAAAACATTCGAGTTTCAGAAAACATTAATTGAATTTCAGAAACCATCAATATAATTTCAGAAAACATCATTTGAATTTCAGAAAACATAAATAGAATTTCAGAAAACATCAATTGTATTTCAGAAACCATCAATATAATTTCAGAAAACATCATTCGAGTTTCAGAAAACATCATTTGAATTTCAGAAAACATAAATAGAATTTCAGAAAACATCAATATAATTTCAGAAAACATCATTCGAGTTTCAGAAAACATCATTTGAATTTCAGAAAACATAAATGGAATTTCAGAAAACATTAATATAATTTCAGAAAACATCATTCGAATTTAAAAAAACATCAATAGAATTTCAGAAAACATCAATTGTATTTCAGAAAACATCAATTGTATTTCAGAAAACATCATTTGAATTTCAGAAAACATTAATAGAATTTCAGAAAACATCAATTGAATTTCAAAAAGCACTATTTGAATTGCTGAGAACATTAATTGTATATCAGAAAACATCAATAGAATTTCAAAAAGCATCATTTGAATTGCTGAAAACATTAATTGTATTTCAGAAAACATCAATTGAATTTCAGAAAACATCAATTGCATTTCAGAAAACATCAATTGAATTTCAGAAAACAGCATAATCGACTTATTTTTTATGCACTGGAAAAAAGATGTTAATGTTTTCTTTAATTATTAGATGTTTACACATCTCCCTTGTGATCGGACTCACATGATTTTTTTTTCTCTAGTGCTTTGTTTTCAGAAAACTAGATAAATCCTTCTGAAAAGTAACAGCATACTGATAAAAAAAATTATCGACGATCTTTAAAGTAAAATCTAAGTATTTCCCAAGTACAAACCTAAATTTGTCGAGAAATTTTGCAATATTTGGGAGCAAAATTAAATGCGTTCGATAGGACCTCGAAATAACTCGACTATAAGTGTAACCATATGACCACTTTAAAAGAATGTTTTGGCGAAGTTTAACAGCAATTCGATGGAGTTCTTAGACGTAACATGAATCCATCACAACGCAGGGAAGAGTTAAAGCAGTGGACATCTCCTGGTGAACGTGCACCAAAGAAAGCCAAGCTTAATGCCAAAACAATAATAAAGATAGCATTTTTTGTTGTCTGACATCTATTTATTCTTATATAACGGTACATTTTAATTATATCCTATACCAATATGTGGTCAGGGTGTATTGACTTGGTGCTGATGTTTGTAACTGCCAAAAGTATTTGACCTAGACCCATCTTTCATTATACCGATTGACTCAGAATCACTTTCTGAGTCGATTTAGCGATGTCCGTCCGTCCGTCGGTGTGCATATGCAAACCTTGTAAACAGGTCGCAAATGTTAACATATTTTGATGAAATTTTGTATATAAGCTTTTGTCGGCTAAGCGATAAACGCTATTGAAATTGGTGAAAGTCGGTTCATATTCAGACCTAGTCCCCATACAGATGACCCCTATGATATCGACTTAAATTGCCATAATATACAAATTATCACATAGATCTCATTCAAATTGGGTTTGTGTATATTTAGTCATAGCCCCTATACGAAGCCGGTTCCCGATCTTCGCTTAAATCTATCAAAAAGCAAAAATATTGGTTTGTATATGTTTTTGCAAAAAATTGGCAATTTTACCAAATATGGTCAGGATCGGTCCAATATAAATATAGCATTCGATATGAACTTTTTCATATTCGAAGGCAAAAAAATTAATAACCATGCCACTCAAATTTAGTATGTAAACGCATCGTATATGTTATCGTATAGTCAGACTAGACCGACTATAATTTTCGTACTTGTTTTATTGTTTATATTTAAAATTTTAGAGTTTTTTTGGGCCGAACTTATAACACTAAACGAATTAATAGCGCTCAAATAATTTTTATAAAATACAACGAACGAGATGTTAAATCATTTTGTTATAATTGGTGCAAACATTTTTAATGATTTTCAAGAAAACCAAATAACCTTCCAGATAAATTCAACGTTGTTGGTTTTGTTAACATTATTTCATTATAAATGTCACCTTTAGTGCTACATATTCAAAAAAATTTTTTGAGTACGAATTAATAGTGGTTAGAGTTCATATTCTCAGCCTGTGACTTCAAAGACGGGTAGAGCTCCAATTTTTAAACTTTATTAGTGTAACACTTTTAGACCTTTGAAGGAATGCTTAAGACAAAGTTACATTTATATTTACATTTGAAATGTCTAGAAAAAAAGATAGTTTTTATATAAAGTGTAAATAAAATGCGTAATTTTTTGTTAGAAAATAAAACGGCGTTACCTGAATATGTCCTGAGGTATCTCCTGCATATTTGATTGATGTATTTCAATATCCGTTAACATGTTATCCAGGTTTTCTACCGAAATACTTTTAATTTTTATTTCCTAAGCACCAATTGTAATTCTACAAAGGATATTCAAGGAAAATCTTTGTTGTCTATTAATTTTAAAATACATTTCACTCTGCAAAATAACAAATTCACTTTTAAAAAAAGCTTTAAAAAACATTTCTAGTTTTTGTTCAAAAGTAAGAATTTTTTCTAATAACTGTAGGGCTGTATATCATCTTCCTTGCAATCTCAAATTCAAATTATTAAAAATTCAAGTTTTGGAACCATTCATGATTAGTGGGAAGTGTTAACTGATATTTCTGTAGCAATAATTGTGATTCATTTTTTGACCGCTCTAGCTGAGAGCGGTAAATCTTTAATTTTTTTCGGATACCATCCTTATTTTTAAAATATGTGAAAAGAATTTCAGAACTTTTTTACATAATTTTTTTTTTACAAATTCGCCATCTATAAAGGGCTTTACAGCTAATGCAAAACTAGTTTCTGTTGTATTCAATGAAGACTTTGTTCAACTTGAAAAAAAAAATTTTGACTCAGTGCTTCAAAAGCTTTTTTTTATACTATCGCCATCTGATACTTTTAATTGAAACCGGAATATTTTCCCTGAAGTCGCGCTCGATTTTAGTGGATTTATTGTTAACTTCCGCAAGTTCCAACTTCTCGGTCCACATTATATTAAAATTTCAGTTTTCCTCACATAGTTTTACTTTTATTTGTATTCATTAGAATGTTTTCGGAAAACAAACAATATTTAAAAAAGATCATTAAAACTTGAATTTAGATTTATTTTATTTAATAGAAATTTTATTAAAGTTTACAAAAAAACATAATTTTTATAGTTCTAATTATTAGTTATGAACTTATGAATCTTTTCCGGAATCTTTATGAATCTTTTCCTCCCCTTAGGGATTTTATAGTGGTTCTCTTTGCGATACCCTATACCATGCGTTTCGAGAATTGGACTTAGGTCCAACTAATTGGGTAAAAAAATACGCACAAACTACATTTTAACGGAATTTTTATTAATTTTTTTGCCTGCAGATTTGAAAAAGTTCATATCAGATGCTATATTTATATGGGGTCTGGGTCGAAAAATGGACAGATCCGGACCATATTTAGTGAAGCCACTTCTTTTTTTCAAAGGCATATACAACCAAATTTGAGAAAAATCTGTGCAATATATTTGTTTTTGATAGGTTTTAGTGACGGAAGCAGCTGTATATGGGGGCTATGATTAAAAATTATCGTATAGGGTTTATTTATGGACTACTGATTGAGCGAGATCTATATGATGATTTGGATCTTATGGCAATTTCAGTTGGTGTCATAGGGGTCATTTATTTAGGAACTACGTCTGAACATGCACCGATTTTCACCAATTTCAGTAGCGTTCGTCCTATGGCCGATAAAAGCGTGTGCTCTAAATTTCATTGAATTATTTTCACGCATACGACTTGTAGTTTGATGACAAAGTTTATATAGATACACAGACGGACAGACAAACGGACGAAGGGACGGATGGACATTGCTAAATCGCGTCAGAAAGTGGTCAAATATTTTTTGTAGTTTCAAACATCAGCACAAATTCATTATACGCTATATCCTAAAAATGAGTTTCTTTAAGGATATCTGAATTTTTTTTTTTGGCATATTTGATTTTTTAAATTCTATCATATAGTATATTGCTATATATATTTAGTCCTAAGTGGAATGTAGGACCGTATAAATTACTGCCTAATACTAAATGTTGTAAAGTCTTTTTGTAATATTTAAAGTTTATCTCTGCTTTGCTAACTAAAACTGATTCATAATTTTGTGAATATTTATTAAATAGAAATGTTTAATGTGATAATTTTAAAACAAAAATATAGTTGAATAATTTTCTCCGGAATGGGCATAGCGGGGTACGAGATATTTTATAATTGAGTTTTGGAAAATAGGATGAACTTATATTGAGTTTAAAAAAGTTTATATTAGCAAAGGAAAAATATATATTCGTAAAAAAAAAGAAAGTATCAATTGATAAAAGCAAGTAAGGAAGTACTTTCAAAAATGGTTCTAAGAAATGATTTATCATTACATCCTAAGCCCTAACTAAAGTGTACTTGACAGTATCCATAGAAGATAACTTCCGTACCATGACAAGTCCATGATTAGTTTATCATATGATTGGGGATAATCTAAATTGCCACTGCAACCGTAACCCCAACATCTTTTACACTTCTTTGAGCGCTACTTTTTTCGGAGTTTTTTAGATCTCTTTGCATATTCCATAACAAATAGTACTTTCTTTTTCAGTTATTTTCACAAACTTCAATGACATCAATTTTTATACCAAAACTGATTGATAGAAACTTCAAATATAAATTGTGTTGAAAAATTATGACATGTCAAATTACTGAGAACTTTAACTATGAATGAAATTGGTGTCATTGTGGTTTTGTGAAAATTTCAAGGCCCTTGTATAGTTATGCTTGCGTTTTGTTTCCTTAGAATTTATACATTTTTTTTTTAAATTTCTCTGTTTAAACTGAAGTAAAGTTATCATGGCATATTATTCGGTTTGTATACGTGAAATCAACACCTCATAAATCCGTGAAAAATAACTGTTACGTTAATGGCAGAAAATGAAGATGAATCACAAAAAAAAAAACAAAATTAAATCTGCAAAACTAGAAATGTTAAAGTTATAAATTAACCGCAAATTCATCATAAAGTCATGAAGAAAAAAGAAAAAAAAAAACAATAGGAAAATCTTAAGCTGTTGTTTCTATGATGGTACTGTGCCCTGACTGCGAACTTATCATGAGAATTATAAGAGTTTAACCAACTTTAGTAAAAGTATCGCTATAAAAGAAAAATACAAAAACCATCATGCGAAATAAGAAATTAATCAAACGTGAAGTTAGTCGGTTTATTGTATTATAATACTTTTTATATACGTCTATTGGGGTGGCATTTTTTTTCTTTTTAATTTTGATGTACAAACACTGTCAAAAAACATGCAAATAATGCATAAAGATGTTTTTTCTTAAAATTTTGATAGGGTGCTTCCATCAGTTATAGGTTCAATCAGTCTCTATCGGCCATCGTAGTAGTGTCATATACGGAACCAATATTAGTCATATTTCTCTTATAAACAGCCTTCCGATATTCACTTATCTATTGACCTACAAGTATAACAAAATTAAAAAAATTGAATTAAAACTAGCAGATTCCAGCGCTCGACATTCGAGTGCAATTTCTAGGCAGCTTTATTTTTCAACTTAGCCAATTCACAAACCAACACTTTTATGGTTTATTATTATTGTGAATGAAGATAACAAACTCATAAACACACACATTAACAAATTGAATAAAACACACATAGCTATGTATAATTTTATGTATGTGTTCCTGCAAACATTTTCGATCGCCAAATCATCGCTCGCGAATTTCCGATAAGATGTCTAAAATCGTGGCGAGCAATCGCGTGCGATCTAAAAGTTATCTTCAGGCGATTCGCGAAAACGATCGCTTGTGTGCCTGATGCGATTCGCCATTGAGGTTCCGCCGGGGATTCGCGATTCGTAGGCGATTTGTCAGAAGCGATTTGCCGGCGGCTCGCGAATAGTGATTCGTAGGCGACTCTCTAATACTGATTCGCTGGCGAATCCCCATTGGCGAGTCGCATCAGGCACACAGGCGATCGTTTTCGCGAATCGCCTGAAGATAACTTTTAGATCGCACGCGATTGCTCGCCGCCATTTTAGACATCTTATCGGAGATTCGCGAGCGATTATTTGTCGATCGAAAATGTTTGCATGATCGCTTTGCACTCGCGATGAAAGGTTAATATTAATATTTGGTATCTCTGTATTTACGTTACAATCAAAATCACTTTCCGAACTTTCCGCATTTAAAACCACATTTTCTTGAACCACAAACACATTTTCCACATTTACATTCGCATTTTGGGGACAACTATTTTGTGAAATATTTACGTTTTCACTTTTTTCCGCACTAGTACTTGCAACTGCATTTAAATTAAAATTACTTGTTATTATTTTTGACGCTTCTCTCTTACTTTTCAACCGCAGTGCTTTGTTAGACAACATTTTTATTCATTTATAACTTTTAAACACCACACCTTTCACTGATCACAACTTTTACTTCTATTAAAATATTTCTTTTAATATTTCCGATGTATTTAATATTATTTATATGAATTATTTGAATAAACCCACCCTTCACAAATCACTTGCTCAAATTAAGTGACAATTTTGCTAATTGCCCTTGAAACCAAATATTTATTTTCCCGTTACCTTAACAAAACAACAAGACAAAAAAAATTCTATCGAAAGTTATGAAAAAACACTGATGACTCATCTCAAAACGATAAAGAATGCCACAATATTTTGACTATTGTGAGAAAGATTTGCCATTACTTGTGCACGCTCGCGTATTCGTCGCTTAGTTTCAAGGCGTAGGCGATGATGCGCGATTCACATCGTCAACGTCATCAAAATTGTTGTCAGAATTAAGTGTTTTTAGAAAAAAAATTGACTTACTTGTGTACGCTCGCGTACTCTTCGCTTAGTTTGAAGGCGTAGGCGATGGTTAGCGATTCGTATTCCCTGAGAAGGATCGCGTAATCATCGCCTAACAAGCAATCGCCAAAAATCTCAAAAATGTTTGCAGGGTTAGTAACAACTTTAAATGCAATTTACTCAAAATAAAGGAAAAAAATTTAAAATCTGTAAATCTGCAAAACGACTAAAAAGAAATAAACTTCAAATAACTTTCAAATAATATGCGTTTGGTCAAAATCGGAATAAAACGGTAGAACAAAACATCAGTCGCAAGAAATCGCCTAGCCTGTTAATACTATAGATATGTTATAGTTGCCACCAGGGCTGTGGAGTCGGAGTTGAAATTGTGGAGTCGCGGTGTTTGTACCGGAGTCGGAGTCGTTCTTCAAATATTTGTAAAAAAAAAAAAATCTTCGAAATGGCGATGCACTGTGGCTGAAATTTTGATTTCATTGCCAAAAGTCCAATTTTTTTTGTCACTGATTTTTTAAATTTTAAAGCCATTTCGTAGCCATTTCCAAATTAATGTAGCCAAGAAATTAGGTTAAACTATTGCTAATTGTGGGCATGGCATGCTGTCAAACTCAACTTTTTTTTAATTTCAGAAAAAGGTGATTTTTTTTTTTTTAATCAAAAATAAATGGTTACTACTCGCAACTTATCGTCGATAATGACCGGCGGTCTTCTTTACATGGTTGGTACGATTGCAGTCTTTAGTTGTTGTAAGTGGTCACTACCCTACCGCTTAATATTAGGGTGTTCTGAAATATATATTAAACTATTATATTTTTGTCAAATTTCAACTTTAGTGGAATAGAACTTCTAGGGAATAAAAGGCAACAAGAAACGTATACCACCCAAAGAAAGGTGAAAGTGTCCTCTTTAACTCTATGTATACTTTTGCACCCGTGACGATCCGCGGGCAGAGCACTTTTTTAATTTTAATGAAATTACTCAAACAAGTTTTAAATTACGGTAAAATTTAAACAGCCCTATAAGTATACAGGTGTGTTAAATTTGTGTTTTAGGTATTTTAAAGCTTATAATAGTCATTATTTGTTCTGTTACCAGTAATGATAACTGCTTACAAAATACACCACCCTTTTGATATATTTGTAAGTAAGAATGTCAATACACAGAGGATGTAGTTCATTTGTAACCTGGGTTTTTTTTATTATCATACCTTTTTATGTCTTTTTATTTTACCTAACGATGCACTACTGCAAGTAATAAAGAAAACACACACAGGTAATTTATTTGTATAGTGGGTTTTTTATATATCATTATTTCTGGATTTGAAATTAAAACAGCAATATATTCAGCTCAGATTGCGTGCGATTGAAAAAGGCTCAAATAAGTATCCAGCATATCATCACATAACCGCTGCTATAATGGACTGTTTGCCATCAAAAGACACTATCACAATTACACCAATTTCTGCAGATGTACAACTACAATCTCTACTTGATCACACAGCTGAACGAAATTCCACAAAAGAAGATCTATTTAATATTTATTGGCAACGTCAGATTCGTTCATCTATAGTATTCGAAATCAATGGAAATTGGAATATCGGGACTTAGGTGAAGAAGTCAAAAAACTACTCAAGAACAGAAATAACACAGAACAAAATATGGAATATTTACAATCAATATTTGAATTAAATGAATAATAATTATAATTGCATGAATATTAATTATAAGTACGAAAAACATAGTATTAGTAAAAAACAATAATGCTATTAAAATCTATTGCATTTTTTTTTTTTTTAAGTTTTTTTTACCCACATATTTATGAAATATTTTAATAAATAAGAAAGATTCAAAATATAAAAACCCTTATTTTCATATCAAAATCAGAATCATTGCGCTAATGTTCAGCATATTTATTTTGCAAAAATTAACAAATTTGACAGCAAAAAATTATAAATTTTTCTGTAGTAATAGCAAGACTATTAGATAATATTACTAACGTTTTTTTTTAAGTGGAAATATTCTCTGAGTGTAAAAAATTTGCAAATTTGACAGCAAAAAATTTTCAATTTTTCAGTAGCAAAAGCAAAATTTCCATTTGATTTTATTTATTTTTTTTTTTTTTTGAGTGTACAAATTTCTTTGAGTGTAAATATTAAAAAATCCCATTATTACAAAAAATGCTCGTAATTATTATTAAATTCAAAATATGACATTTTTTAATAAATAAAAAAAAAAATAAATAAAAGTAAAAAAAAACAAGTAAGAGTGTTAAATTCGGCTGTGCCGGTTTGAGTATTGACAATAAATGTAAACAAAATATTGGAAAAAGTAAACAATTTGTTAAACTTAATACCAAATTATTTCAGCAAATTCTTTGGGTTGGTTTTCGTCTTTTCTATTATTTCGGATTTATTTCGGTGTTTGCTTTTTGGCCATCGTGGATGCTGATCGGCATGCATTTAGGTTATATACCTATATGCATGCGTTTCCGGTTATATGACATATAAATAGCTCGCCCTAACCTCCATTGCAAAGGTAATGGTTGTGTAGGATGGCTATATGCATTAAATCATGCTAATTGGAGATGGCTGTATAGTTTCTTTTAACTGGCCAAATATTTCTTGATTGCGGCCATATAGGTCGGATGGAGTAACAAAATAATAACCAAAAAGAAAGCTCTCTCAACTTTTTTATTAAAATATTGCCATATTTGGAAAACATAGAGAATAAATTTATAATAATAAATAATTAAATTAGGGATGCCAAACGCAAAAAACCAAATGTCCCAAATATTTTAAATAAAATAATTTGTTGTCTTTTCTGAAAAACTTCAAATTTTCATCCAAAAAAAATTATGAAAATTTATATATAAATAACATTCTCATCAAATTGCGTTTATTTATGTAACAATTTTTATGTTCGCAATTCTTAAATATCATTTGAGGTTTTCAAAATTCATTGAATTTAAATTAATGATTTCTGTAGTCCGATTCTGTAAATTTCAACGATCCGACAATCGCAAAATATATCGACAGCTATTGTTGTTTGCACTAAGGATTAAGTGATTCACTAAGTACATACATCTTAACGACAGTCGACAAATATATTTTTCTATTTATTTAAATTGTAAACGGGTGGCATCTCTGTCAAAATAAGCGAAAACCACAAAGAATAGAAAAAACAAATTACTTCGTGTTTGACAGGATGATTTTATGTTTATGTTTAATATCTCTATTTTTTACTAATATTTCTGTTTGTTTATTTGAAAATAAAATAATGAATTGAATATGCTATTTAATTTTTTTATTTATATAAAAAAGTTTTTTATTAAAAGCAAAATATTTTCACTATTTTATGATTTTTATTTATGTATGGCGACATTTCAACCTAAAAATTTAAGTTTTTATCGATTGAATAAACAACACAAAATTGGTTGTCGTTTAGATAACAACAACAGCTGACTTTAACAATAGCGAATATCGTTTAAAAATTTTACTGATAATTTTGCTTTTCTTTTTTTTTAACGATTCGATTATCGTTAAAAGAAGTTACTGAAAAGCTATTATGCCAATGGAATTTTTGGAATTTCAATTTGTATTTAACGAATAAAATTTATATATTAAAGATGCAATTGATTCTTCTAAATTTAAAATTATTATTTCCGACGTTTTGATATGATTTTCTGAAATTCAATTAATATTTTCTAATTTATAATTTGAAATTTTAATTCCAGTTTTTAGAATTGATATTTTCTAAAATTTGAATTGAAAATTTAAAAAGTGCAATTTTGTATTTATGTGAATAATAATGCTTTAGTAATTATAAACAATTTTTTAAAATTAGATGTAATCGCAATCAGATATTTTGTATGTAAAGCAGAATAATAATTCTGTATAACTATGTAGAACTGTTTTGAAAGCAAAAAACTCATTGATGAACTCGATAACTCTATTTCGTGAAGGCAACAAAAAGTTAATATGACAAACTTATGTTCATATTTGTAAAAGAATAATGAAAAAACGTATGAAATAAAAGACCAGCCCGTGTATACTCTTAACATTGTTCTGTATGATATCTAGTCGAAAATAGAAATAACTATTGCAAAGCTAATTAGAACAAAAATTGTGGCGCCATCTACTGTGGCATAGTCACGCTGAGCAAAATGAAGTGACATTCTGTTAATGCAAAAGAAATCTATTTTCCCCACAACAAAATATTGCAGAATTTTATGTAAATAAAATAATATACCGATTTATTTCTAACATGCAGTTATTATGGATATATATTCTATATATGTATATTATTTGTAATATTTAATATGTGTATGTATATATGTAAATATTACACACAAAAAATACAACATCAAACGTTATTTTTGTGTTTTTCTCTTTAAATAAATTAATACATAAAATTTTTTTTTTGCTAAATTTACATTGTTTTTTTTTTTTAATAGCAACTACTTATTTTAGCATTATTTGCCTTAGATGCTGGTGAATTTTTACTCCCTTTATATTAATTCGTAGTGTCTGCTTGTCGAAAAAATTTTGGATCGATTTTAACCCCTTTCCCGTGACCCAATCGATCTTAAACTTTGCAGGCAGGCTCGTGGCAATGACAGAAATGATCTAGTAAATTTTTTTAGTGATGCCAAAACAATGAAAACTTTTAAATTTTTCTACCAGAGTTGATAAAAAAAAAATGTACAAAGGGTTAGTTTTAATTATATTATTACCACAACGACCACAAAAACAACAAGTCCAGCTACGACAACAATACAACAATTAGAATAACAACAATAACAATATATTTTTAATTTTTTTAACTTTTTCAGAGATTTCCCTGGACCTGTTCCACCGATTTTAAAGATTTTTGAAATAGAAATCTTCCCACGAGTTTGGTGAATCATTCTCATTAAAAATGATGACCCTAGCTATCCTATTGAGGGCGTGATCGTGAGAAGAACAACATAGAAAATTATATTTTTTCAAGATTTTTTTAGTTCTTCATTCAAATCTCGGGCCCTAATCGACCGATTTGGACGATTTTAAATAGTAAACTTCTCAGGATGTTAGTGAATCATTTTTTATATCAACGAGCTCCCAAGCTGCCCGATTGATGCCGTCATCGTGATTTCCACAGACGGACAGACGGACAGAGGGACATCGCTATATCAACTCCGGTTGTTATATGGATCACAAATATATTTTTTTTATGTAGTCCAAAATTTTTTTTCTAATTATTACAAACGGAATGACAAACTTATATATACCCTCTGCACACTGTTAGGTTAGGTTGGTTAGGTTGAAAAAGAGGAGCCATGTATACACATAGCTCATATCCGTTTTACCCGGATATACACTTAAGCCAGAAAGTCGGCTTGTTGTGCGCTCTACATCCTCGTGCTCATCCGTTAATCTACTCCTTATTTAACTTAGGAGTTCGGTCTCAATAGCAAATCTCCTGAGTGCTTTCCAGCGTATCCCCCTAAGAGCCGCTAGGCCTGGTATGATTTCGTTGGATAAATTTCTGACCCTTGTTCCGGCAAATGCAGGACAATAACAAAGGTAGTGTTCTAGGGTCTCGTCATCCTCTCCACAAGCTCTGCATGTGGCCGATTCTGCCCGTCCTATACGGTATAGATGAGCCCTCAGTTCAGAGTGTCCAGTGAGGATGCCAATAATCCTACTCAGTTCCTTTCTATTTAGACTAAGGATTTCCTTAGTCTTCGAAGTGTTTGGAGAGCCCCATAGTATCTTCGTAGCCTTACCCACGTCAGTTTCCTCCCAAATTGAAGTATGTGAATTAGTTGCCCACTCCGATAGTTTCAATTTGAGAGCCTGGAAGGGTATTGGGTTTTCCAAATTGACACCCTCCAGGAAAGAACCCTTCCTGGCCAGTTCATCTGCAATCTCGTTTCCCATTATACCACTGTGTCCTGGGATCCAAATGATTTCAAGTCTGCCTCTTGTAGTGAAGTTTGCAATTTCTTCCTTACATCTGAGGACAGTCCTTGATCTAGTTTTGTCCGAGGATATCGCCCTGATAGCCGCTAGACTGTCCGAAAATATTTTCACGTCTCCGGGGCTTGGGATTGCCCGTACGTCAATAGATCTTATGCATTCCGTTATCGCGACCACTTCGGCCTGAAAGACAGAGTTGTGGTCCGGAATGCGTAGGTGTATGCCATTGGAACGGTCCTCATCATAGAAACCTATACCAGTCCTACCATGCAGACTAGATCCGTCTGTGTAGTAGTGTGACCCTGGAAGGTTTCGTAGAAAATTTTCGTTCAACCAGCTTTCCCTGTCAGGTATCCTTATACTGCAAGGTATGTTTGTCGACACTTCCGCGATTCTATCACAGCTAAAATCCACTGTGTTGAATTCCGGTATCTGGTCCAATATTGTTTGGTGTCTGGTCATATGGTCGGTGATGTATTCCCCTGTTACTCTTAGTCGTAACATGGCCAGAGCTGCCTCATATTTAATTCTAATCTCGATCGGGTGTATAGATAGAATCGTCTCTAAAGCCCTCGTAGATGTAGTCCGTATTGCGCCGCTGATTCCTATGCAGCAGAGGCGTTGTATTTTTTGGAATGGTTTAATATAGCATTTCCTGTTCATTGATGTCCATGTGACTACGGATGCGTAGGTTAGAATTGGTCTAACGACGCTTGTGTAAAGCCAATGAGTCATCCTCGGGTTTAAACCCCATTTTGAACTTATAGCTCTTCTGCAAATGGCCCATATCCGATGAGCCTTCGCGACTTTGCTCTCAATATGGTCTTTCCAAGTGAGCTTTTTGTCGAGAATCACCCCAAGGTATTTCACCGTTTGTGTGATTCTAATCGTTTTGCCCTGGAAGCGGGGTTCATCGAATTCGACTATTTTCGTCTTCCTAGTAAAGAGGCATATTTCAGTCTTTTCCGGGTTCACATTTAATCCCCTTGGTTGTGCCCAATCGTATGCTATTTCGAGTGCATCCGATGCCCTCCTACATAAATTTCTAGGATCTTTCCCCCTTAACAGTATCGCTACATCGTCTGCATAGCAGACAGGTTGGAAACCCTTATCGGTTAGAATCCTTAGAAGACTGTTTATAGTGGTCACCCAGAGAAGGGGGGATAGAATTCCCCCTTGAGGTGTCCCACAGCAAACCTTGTCTCTTATTTTAATGCCACCAACCTCGCAACTTATCCATCTATTCCCTAGCATGTGACTGATCCAGGCTTTGATATCCCGGTCGATGTCGAAACGTTCTAGGGAGTGGAGTAGCGTATTTGTTGATACATTGTTAAAAGCTCCTTCTATATCAATGAATATGGCTAGAGTAAAGATTTTTAGATCGAAAGATCTTTCTATGTGGTGAACTACTTCATGAAGCGCAGTTTCTACTGAGCGTCCCTTTAAATAAGCGTGTTGTTTGAACTTCAACAGCTCATTTGGGATTTGAGATTTAACCATGTTATCGACTATTCGCTCCATGGTTTTCAGTAGGAAGGATGTAAGACTTATCGGTCGATAGGCCTTAGGGTTCGCGTAGCTTTCCTTTCCCGGCTTTGGTATGAAGACCACCTTGGCCTCCTGCCATGCTCTGGGGGTATACGCAAGTTTTAGGCAAGCAGAGAATATGCACACTGTAGTGGAGGGTATAAAAGAATGAAAAGTTCAACTTTGACCTAGAATTTCTTAAAAAGTACTCAATCAATTTTAATGAAATTGAAACACACTCAAGTCCAACTACATATCTACCCACTACAAAAAGAAGTACTAAAATATTTTGATTAGTTCAATAGAATTTTGGCCAATGAAAAACAATTTTCAGCCACTGTAACGTAATATTTTATAGATCACTATGTTTAAGTAGATTTTAATTTATTTATGAGAGTAAGTTCATTTAAGTAATTAATTTAAATAATAAAAAAGTTTTTAATAATTGAAAGTATTTTGGAATTTTATTCATAAGTGCGGCCAAGAGTCTAAATTTATTAGCAGAACTTATACTCGATTTGTGGTTAATTTAACTGAATTAGAACAATATTCAGCATAAGATTAAAATTGATTTGTTTGTGTTATAAAATATTATAGTTCATATTATATATTATAATATGTCACGTGTTTTAGTTAATTTCTAATAAAAACACATTAGACGAGCAGGAGAAGTCCAACTCTTGTCGCTTAAATTTGGTAGAAAGTAGACACAGAAACTCCAACGGTCTTAGCTATATTATTGAGGCTTTCCAATATCTGAAGTTAAAGTTCTAAGTTTTTGAAGTTTTGTTATTTAAAAATATTTCAAAAAATTAATCTTATATTAATTACCCACAATATAATTATCACTGATTTATAAATACGTCTATAATACATTAGCTTTTTTCTACGTTATATGGACATTTTTTATATGGCGATTTTGGGTAGTGTCGGTGTCCAGTTTGTTTCCTTTCTATATAAACCTAATTAATGTGATGTATGGTAATAATCGGAAAAAGAAAAGTCGCGCCGGAAATCGGTTGAAAATTTCAATTGTGTTTATATGGGGAAAATATGTTTTTTTTTTTTCAGATTTTACGAAAATTTCTTTCTATAGTTTAATTATTTCAACAAGTTATTAAGTGAATCGATTTCAGTATTAAATTATCTTTTCAAAGAGCTATATAACTTCAAAATCGAATAAAAACTCGCCAAGATATAGCAAATGCCCCAGACAATTTTGGGCCAAAAAACACTAGGTCATGAAACTTGACGGCACTTTTTTCAACTTTAAAAACTTGATTAAAGGCATCATATTTGTTTTTTTTTGGACTCTTTATCTATAAGTACTCAGACATGAAGTATTGTTTTACTATCACGTTGTTAACCATAGTGTAGTAATTTTTTCGATAAAATTTTGACAACTTCTTTTTCAAGTTTTAAAAATTTTCTTTAACTAAATTTTGAAAAATAGATCTGGCGTTCGAAGGTTATGTTAATTACATGTTAGAGTGAATTTTTAAGTAAATCCTTCTGCTAGAATTTTTTTTACAAGGGCTTATTTTTTGTGGATTGCGTGAAAAATTAGATTTTTGTGAAATATTCAGTAAATATAAAAATAAACGCCAACGTTATATTTATTTATACATGTCTGCCAACCTTCTGTATGATGAAAATTATAGTGATAATCACGATGGTGATGATGATGATGGGGATTTGGTATGATTATTATTATTTTTGTGGCTTGTATTGTTGAGGTTATTGCTGATGAAGTTGATGATGATCAACTGTCAAATTCAATAAAATGTCTATAAAACTCTTTATTTTTCTATAATTTTTTTTTCCAAGTGTCTTTGTTAGCAGCAACTTATACTTACTTGCCACCATAATAAAACCATTGACCCACTTTAAGATGATTAACCAAATATATACAGACATTTGTAAAATTGCAGAAATTTATCGATATTAATAGAAAACTTCACACGAGTACTCCCTAGTTTAGACAATAATGATCATCTGTGGTATTTTGATATCTTGTTTTGGTTTTTATATATATTTTTTGTGTCCTAAGTGTGAGTATGTGGATGATGATGATAATATTCATGTATTTTGAAAATTTCAATAAATTCCTATCTTCAGGCTGGATCATTTTTTTTATTTCGTTTTATTATTTTCTTATTTATTGCTCACGCAGAGAAAATTATTATTTTACTTGTGTTTGTTCATATCAATCATGGGAATTGAATTTATATTTGTCACTTAAAACGACTGTAATGTGATGCTTTCTTTGAAATTATTTGAATATATTTTTAATTCAACAGCTATTAATCTTGATCGTAACACCTTGGATAAAAAAACTTAACATAACTGGGGGGCTAATAGCCACGTTTGTTATCAAGTGAGCTTTCGTATCGATTAGCATAATCGCGGCATTCGATTACAATCGAAATGAAATCTAATAAAAATTAAAAAGAATTCTTTATAATCTACAGAGCCGAAGATGTGGTCAATAAAAATTAATTTAATTAAAAAGAAAATAAGAAGAAAAAACCACAATAAAATAGACTGTTCTTCAATATGAAAGAAATTTGAAAAAAAAACAGAGAAATTATTTATTAAGATCCCTTAAATAAACTTCCGTCCTATGACTGGCCCGTATTATATTCACTTGCGATGTTCCAATTTTTAACCAGATATTATTTTTTTTTTTAATTTTTTAAAAAGTATGACTAAACAAATATTTTCAAATTCTTTCATGTTAAAGATGGGCCATTTTCACTGTGACTCACTGTGTCTCATTTTCCATTTATTTTAAATTAATTTTGTTAATTTTAAAATCACTGTTTAAAGGGCGCTTATTAAAATTTATACTTGCACCAAATTTTTTTAGAGAACTTAAAATTAAAACAAAGGAAAGAAAAATATTTGTATTATTAATTAAACTGGCTTTATTGGAAAGAAAATTTTACACCATTAGTGTTTAAGTATGATTTATTACATATGGGCGGCGCGTACGTGGCGTACATGGTGCAATATGGAACTCAAATTTTCTCTCACTTTTCGGCCGTATTTTGGCAATTAATGCTACTAAAGAAAAAAAAAACAATAATCCTGTTCCGGTTTCTGTTACTTCTGGTTCTTCCATACCTGGTTCTTCCATACCTTTGAGCTATGCCGATATTGCCCAAAATCAACCTGAAATTGCCTTAAATAACCCTGTTCCCATTTTCAATAGTCAAACTATAAATATAGGTAATATGCTAAGAGCTGTACCTCCTAAAAAAAACTCATTTCATCTCGAGTTTGGCCTTTGATACAACTACTGAAGATATTGATTCCTTCATTAAATCTAAGGTGGGTCCAAACGTAGACATTTCAACATATAAGTTTGTTTTTTCTCAGCCAAGATCCATAACTTCATTCAAAGTTACTGTTGCTAATGATCTTTTTGAACGTATTCTTGATCCTAATTTTTGGCCTGAATATACACTGGTTCGCGAATATAAATATAGAGAAAATCCAAGATCCGCTAATATTGGTCGTCTTCCGCAAGCTGATTTGAATGCCCCAAAAAACTAGGAGCTTCTACTGTTGATTACATTTCATTAGTTTATCAAAATGTTCGTGGTTTAAGAACTAAACTAACATCTTTATATCTGTGGTCACAATCGGTAACAGCCTAAGTTGACTTAAGAACAATTTGAGTTATGTATGCTATCATATTCTACTAAAAAAGCTATATATTTACGTGAAATCCCCATTTCTCTAACATTGTTTAATAAAAAGTTATTAATGAAAACATACTGACCTATGTCGTAATGAAGCCCCATTACATTTATATAAAAAGTTATTTTTCTCAAAAGCATGATTTTCGACTTAGGCGGTTAATGCTTGTGACCACATATATATGGAAAGTTTTAACTTAAACCACCACATCATCGTACTTACTGAAACGTGGCTTAATGATAGTTTTTTGAATATGGAAATACTCTCTTGCAAATACAATATTTTTAGACGCGATCGCAGTTCTAATTAAACTTAATGAAAAACAATTATTTATTGCCTACTCATATATTCCTCCATCGTCCCCACAGTCTATATATGATAAACATGGCGAAGCTATTAAATATATTCTTCGTGCAGCTAATCAAGATGACTTTGCTATTATTCTTGATGATTTTAATTTGCCTTCAATATCCATCCAAATCAAATAACAAGTGTGAAGAGCTTTTTAATATTTTATTCAATCTGAATTTTTTTCAAATAAATGGTATATACAACATTATAAATTATTGGATTTAATATTTGTCAACGATACTTCGGAATGGTACATCAAGCGTTCAATCCCGGTTTCTTCCCCTGAAGATACATATCACCCTACCATTGAAATAAACTTATATATTCCCTCTGGACTTTTAAAAAAACCTTCTCAAAATGATGTTAAGGATTTTTGTTTCACACAATCAAATTACTGTTTGTTGAACGAACTTCTATACAGTACGAACTGGCACAGTCTATTATCTTTTTCTATTGGATCCACAGCTGCTATTGATCATATGACGGAAACATTTTACAGTACGATTTCTTCTGCAATGGATTTATGTATTCCGAAGCAAATTTGTAATAAACTCTCCGGTCCTCCATGGAATACCAAGTAACTGACAAGACTTAAAAATAAAAAAAATAAATATTACAAGAGATACAAGCTATCCGGTTCTCTTGTAGATTTTGGGAAATACTCTATTAGCCGAGCGGAATATACTGCTGTTGTCGTCTTTATTTAAAAAAGTAATTAATTAAAATTATTACAAAAATTATTGAAAAGTTTTTCTGACAAATAAAATATTTCGTAGTAAACTTGTTTAATTTTCGTTTTTGAAGAGGAGTTGAAAATGATGAAGTACTTTTACTTTAACATTCCCACCCTCGTGAACCAGATATTGGTTCACCATTCAATAAATTTAAAACTGATAACTTTGAGACCGGGCGACGAGTGACCCCATTTTGGGTTTTAATGTCTGCAAATCGTACTTGGCCATCTTTCTATGGATATGTTTTTATAACTCGACCCTTGCGCCACTGGTTTCTTGGCAGACTTGAATCCAAAACTATAACAATATCATGGGTCTGAATGGGAGAATTTTTGTCTCTCCATTTTGGTACCGAAATTCTCAGTGGCAAAAAAGTCTGTTATCAAATCAGGGATCTCTTGCGTTGGCTGCTTATTTTGGAAATGTAAAACTGTTGAAATTGAAGGGGATGATGTAATGTGGGACTATATGCTACCTATCCGAGCTTTGTTTTTACTGCAACCAGCTTCTCTAATGGCAGCAGGAAGGGCCAAGTGAATATTATCTAAACCAAGTAATAGAATAGGACAGGCATTATTATAATTCTCGATTGGAAGATCGCTCAAATGTGGATAGATTTCCTTTCTGAAGGACTGCACAGGTAAATTCAAATGCTTAACAGTTTGCAGATTCTTCAGGGCAAAACGAATATTTGGTTCACTAACTCCTTTAATCTCACAATTTACTTTGAAGGATTTCTCAGATACTACATTATCGCCATACCATTGAATAGTGAGTGTAGATTGTTCTCCTTTGAGACCTAGTTGTTTGGCAATGTTTTCATCCAGCAAGGAAACTGAAGATCCTTCATCAAATATAGCATAAACCTTAAAATAACCGACAGGACCAAATATCTTTACAGGTAATACTTTAAAAAGTTTACTTCCTTCAATATGTTGACTTCTACAATTTAGCAATGGTTGCTTTGTGTTCGTCGAAGAGGCTTGCATTTTTTTATTCTCGTGAAGTCATTGGTGATGAGGGCGTTGGCAGCTGTTGATACCACATATCTTCTTAGAGCGACAATTAGATGAACCATGGCCCTTTCTTAAACAACAAAATCACAGCTTCAATTCTTTAACCTTCTCCCATCGTAAATTAGCAGGCAGTTCTTGAGTGAAAATTCTACATTTATAAATAGTATGTTGTCCTTGACATACATAACAGTTAGCGGTTTGTTTTTGAAATTGCTCTTCAATCAACATCACAGGACGTATTTGGCTATTATGAGGAATATTTATTGACATAACACGTACAACTTTAGCTAATTTTCCAAGCCGAATAGAGAAACCACCTACTGTTGGATACGGTTTTACTACCGTAAATTCCCTTGCCCATTCATATTGCTTATCAAATGGTAATTTGACAACCAATTCCTCAAGCAGAGTTGAATTTAACAAATGATGCGAATAATTGGCAGAATTAAGAAACAACATTTCTCACCTTCGTTGAAAAGGAAATTATTTGATCCATCCTCTTTGCAGTAATAGGAGGAAATTGTTGAAGAATTTATAATTGGGAGCGGACCAAAAGATCGGCACGTCCAAAACGGAATTCAAGTTCATCTATTATCTTTGATTCATCATTAGGATAAATAAGCATTGAAGTAACATCTTCCTTTGCGTCACCAACAAGGCATTTTTGTAAACGCATTAAATTATGACGTTGACAGTAATTGAATGTTTCAGTACTATCTTTAAAGTTGGCATAAAATAATGGCCATTCTTCTTACTTTCCCGAAAGCACTGGTAGATCATATAGTTCACAATATTTAGAAGATGGAGAATCCTCCGAAGGAATTCTCATTGTATTGTTTAGCTGAAATTGTTCTTCAGGTATGAACGGTTGTTGCGGATGGTTTTCTGGAATATATTGATGATGATGTTGTTGTATATAACTTCCAAGTGGTTGTTGTTGTACGTGTCCTCTGAGGAAACCAATGTCACGGTGACTTTCGGCAACAGATCTTGCGAGATCATTAATACTAGCCATAGTAGCAGATAGTTGATTATCATCAAAAGATGATGGCATTGTACCTATTGGATCTAGCATTGTTGTATCTAAATTTTGTCCGTTATTATTAAAGGATTCGGAATATCATCGGCTTGACATGGTAGGGGAACTTGTGCGGCTGCACTACTTCTTAAATTGTATCTTGACATTTTGTTACATGCAGAATTGAATTTTACAAATAAAACGAGTTTTAACAATACATGAATTGGCAAAGTTCTAAAAGTTTCAACCCGTATTTATTGAAAATGAAAACTGATGTTGTCGTCTTTATTTCAATTTAATTTTAATTTTAATTTTCGTTTTTGAAGAGGAGTTGAAAAAGATGACGTACTTTTACTTTAACAACTGCAATGAATAAATCGTGTTACTGTAATTACTTAATCAAAATGAAAAATAGTTTCAAAAGTAATCCAAAGTCTTTTTACAAATTTGTCAACACTAAGAGAAAAACAACTGGTTTTGCTGCTATTATGAAATTTCAACATACTGAATCTTATGATAATACTATTATAAGTAATTTGTTTGCTGATTTTTTTCAACAACTTATTCCGATTCAACTTCCGATGATTCTGCCACTTACCCATCTGTACTGACTGCTAATAGAACCATATCTATTCCATTCCTTGATATCTCTATGGTTTCTAATGGTTTGAAAAAACTAAAATTTTCTTATAATAGGGGACCTGATAAAATGCCTAGCAGTATCTTAATCAAATGTGCGCATGCTTTAGATATTCCATTTACAATAATGTTTAACTCATCAATTAAATACGGATACCCTCCAAATGCATGGCGGGACTCTTTCGTTATTCCGTTATTTAAATCCGGAAACAAGTCTGACATTACAAATTATCGTGGAATTGCAAAATTAAGTACTATAACTAAATTCTTTGGAAAAAATTATAACTGATCAACTATGTCATCAAGTCAACACATTAATTTCTCCATTCCAACATGGCTTTCAAAAACGGTGGTCAACTTCAACGAACCTTTTACATCTTATAACAATAGTCAATCGTGGTTTTCTTCAAAGAAAGCAAACTAACGCAATTTAAACTGATTTCAGCAAGGCGTTTGATAAAGTCAACCATAAACTTCTTATAAAGAAATTACATCCAATAGGATTTTCTGATCTTAGCATAAAGTGGATATATTCATATTTAACAAACCTTTTAATAATATATCTTCGAAAAATTTTAACGTTTTATCTAGAGTTCCGCAAGGCAGCCATCTTGGACCGCTTTTATTTTCATTACTTATAAATGATTTACCGCAGGCTATTCAGTTTTCAAATATCCTGATGTATGCTGACGATGTAAAATAAAAGTCTTTATGAGTTATAACCAATATTCCGACCATACTTATCTTCAAAATTATTTGGATACGTTTCACTCATGGTGCATTTTAAATTTAATGGAGCTGATTCTTAAAAAGTGCAAATATATGCGTTTTGTTCGAAAAAGACCAATATCTGTAAATTATGTGTTGGGCGGCTTTCAACTGCAAAAAGTCGATAACTTCTTAGAACTTGGTGTTTTATTAGATTCAAAGCTTAGTTTCATTCCTCATATTACAATTACAGTAAACAAAGCCAGAGGAGTACTTGGTTTTATAAAACGTTGGTCTAAAGAATTTAATGATCCGTTTGTAACAAAAACACTATAAACGTCAGTTGTGAGACCGATTTTGGAATATGCCTCTATTATATGGGACCCTATCTATCAAACTCATATTGATAGCATTGAATCGGTGCAAAAACAATTCCTACTATTCTGTTTTCGCAGCTTAAATTTTAACCAATTTAATCTTCCGTCAAACAACAGCAGAGTCACCCTTGTTAAGCTGCCAACCTTAAAAAGCCGCAGATCTATGTTAAACATTTCGTTTCTTTTGAACATAATTAATGGCGATGTTTGTTCTGGTTTCCTGATCAACAATATTTCATTTAACATCCCCCAGCGGCCAACACGTTTCTTCTCACCTTTATCTGTCCAGTTTTATAGATCAAATTATGCGAACGGTGATCCGCTTAGACGAATGTGTATTGAATTTAACTAGCAGATTCCAGCGCTCGAAATTCGAGTGCAATTTCCTGGTAGCTATATTTTTTTTCAACTTAGCCAGTTCACAAACCAACACTTACGGTTTATTATTATTGTGAATGAAGATAACAAACTCATTAACAAACACATAGACAAATTTAATAAAACACACATACCATATGTAAAGGGTCCGCCATCTAACGTTTTTTTTTTCAACTAGTGATTATTTCGTGAATGGTAACACTTAGCTCATGTCTGATTTGACAGATAATTAGTTTTATCCTTCCGCTGAACGAATATGGCTGTGTATACTCTTGAACAACGCTGGGAAATATTGCGACATTACTTTGAAAATCATGGTAGTGTTGCAGAATGTGTGCGAAAATTGCATACGGATTTTGGAAGAAGAGAAGCACCGTCAGCTCCGTATGTTCGTTATCTTGTGAAAAAAGTGAAAGAAACTGGCATCCTCATCGATAAACCAAAGCGTGAAAAGCCAAAAACAGTGCGTACACCCGAGAATATTGCTGCTGTGGCAGAAAGTGTGCGTGAAGCGCCATCAACATCAATTCACCGTCGTTCTCAAGAATTGAACATTTCGGAGGCATTATTGAGACGAATTTTTCATAAAGACCTTGGTATGACGTCATACAAAGTCCAATTGGTTCAGGAGTTGAAGCCAACTGACCATCCAATGCGTTTTCGATTCGCTAAGTGGGCCTGCGATCGACTTACAGAAGATGCCGATTTTGCCAAAAAAAAATCATCTTTTCAGATGAAGCTCATTTTGATCTTGGCGTGTATGTAAATAAGCAAAATTGTCGCATTTGGGGCACGAATACATTGAAAAGCCGATACACCCAAAACGAGTCACTGTTTGGTGCGGATTTTGGTCCAGAGGCATAATTGGGCCATTTTTCTTCGAAAATGAGCAAAGAGTGGCCGTTACAGTCAATGGCGATCGTTATCGGGCCATGTTGAACGAATTTTTGTTCACAAAAATTTAAGAGGAGGATATTGGCAACATTTGTTTTCAACAGGACGGCGCTACGTGCCACACAGCCGAAGCTACACTCGATGTTTTGCGCCCTGTTTTTGAAGATCGTATTATCAGCCGCTGAGCTGATTTGTGGGGTGCCCTCAAAGATAAGTGTTACGCCAACAAGCCAAAGACAATTGACGCCTTAAAGGACAATATTCGTGAAGCCATTGGTGAAATACAGCTGCACACAATCGATAATGTGCTTAAAAATTGGACCGATCGTGTAGGCTACTGCATGGCCAGCCGAGGCAGCCATTTGAATTAAATTATTTTCCATTATTAACCGGAAGGATTGTACTTTCAAATAAAAAAAGAAATTTGGGATAATATTCAGTAGTTTTTTTTTATAGCATTTTCAAAAAAAAAAAAGTTATTTGGCGGACCCTTTATAATTTTATGTATGTGTTAGTGGCAACTGTAAATGCAATTTACTCAAAATAAAGGAAAAAAATTAAAAATCTGTAAATCTGCAAAACGGCTAAAAAGAAATAGCTTTCAAATAATATACATTTGGTCAAAATCAGGATAAAACGGTAGAAAAACATCGGTCACAAGAAATCGCCTAGCCTATTAATATGATAGATAAGCTTTATAGATTTATTGATTTTTCTTTAAATACAAATGTCATAAAAATTAAAATACTAATTTATCTGAACACTTTAAATTAAATTTTTTAATTTTTCATTCATTGTTAAATGTTTTTGTAAATAGTCTGTTAGGATTTATTCCATAGATTAATAAATAAATAAATAAATTTGTTCACTGGGGCCTCAGTACTCAGCGCCAACTATATCATCTGCGATGGTTCCTACAACACAATCTTTATGGATTAGCATATCTTGAGTAAATAGGAGGTACAATTCTGGTCCCAGGATGCTACCGTGGGGTACTCCGGATTTTATTGGTATAAACTCCACCAAATGCCTGTTATATGTCTAAAAATACCACAGAACACTTTTTTATTCTTTAATGTAATTTCTGCAGTATGTATAACTCTGTGGATCTGTTCAAATGTTGCGTAAACCAAATTTATGGTTTGGTGTCAGTTTCCTTAGTTGAGTTATTTTATTCAGTCCAGAACTGATAATCTCTTCAAAGAGTTTTACTGTAATTGTTAACAGTGATATGGGTCTATAGGATTAACAACAACTGAGCACAATAGATTTTTAATGCAACTTTAAATGAAGATGTTAATTTTATTATTCCCTGATAAGGTAAATTTTTACGCAGTTGAGCACTTACTCTTAGAACCTTCATTTCATTAATTACGTCATTTAGTATTACTTCATTAATGATAATAATTTACAAAAGTTTTGAATAATAACCCATAATCTATACTTTTTGTAAATAAAAATAGTTAAAATCAAATAACAATTCATGGTTTTATCGCACATATTGGAATATGTTATAATCCAACAATTATTTCTAAATTTCTCCGTTTTTCAAATCAAGGCAATCAAATTTAAAATAAAGTTTTTATGCATTTTTTTGTTTTATTGTAAAAATTTTTAAATTCGTCTTAATATTTTTTTTATATATAATTTTTTTTCAGATTTTGTTTTCCCGTAGCTCTGGCCTTGCTTAATTGCCTTGATTCCATGAGAATTCTAGTCTTAATGTATACAATTCTATTTTTTTTCTTTTCACTAGAAGTTGCTAATACAACAGTTTAATTGCAATCCCTTTTGTAACTAAGAATTTAAAAACTTTATCAACCCAAAAGTTCAACAAATTTAAGAATTTCATAATCTGAAACTGGTTGGTTACCATTTCTATTCTTGAGGTATATTGACATCCATGACGGAATATAAAAAAAGCAAATCAAAACAAACTTCTTGCAATATCACATGCGTGGGTTATTTGATAAATATTGAGTCCTAATTTTCCAGTGAGATAACAGGAAAAATGTAACTTTAACGTCACTATAGAAATTTAGCTGCAAATTGGAAATTTTCTACGTTAGGTTATTTGTCAATGCTGTTCGATGACTTGAATGCAATCGAGTTTTAACCTATTTACCTGAAAGACATCATTGAATTGACTCAGTTAAGTGCATCTTCTTAAAAAAGTATCTCGTCTTAAAATAGTACCTTTTATTAAAAAGGAAAACTTTCTTAAAAAAGTACTTTATCTTAGAAACGTAAGTTTCCTTAAAAAAGTGTCTTTACTTAAAAAATTACCTCTTCTTAAAAAATACGTTTTCTTAATAAGTATATTTTCTTAAAAAAGTAAATTTTCGTAAAAAGGTACATTTTCTTAAAAAAGTATTTTTTTTTAAAGTCCCTTATATTAAAAAATTGCCTTTTGTTAAAACAGTACCTTTCTTAAAAAGTACCTTTTCTTAAAAAAGTATCGTTTCTTAAAAAACTACATTTTATTAAGAAATACATTGTCTTGAGAAAAACTTTTTTAAAGTATATTTTCTTAAGAAATGCGTTTCCTTATATATGTGCCTCGTATTAAACAGATCCTTTTTCCAAAAGAGTACATTTTCTTAAAAAGTGTTTAAAAACGTATTTTTAATAAAAAAGAAGAATTTCTTCTTAAAAAGTACTTTATCTTAAAAAAAGTCAATTTTTCAAGAAAAGTTACTGTTCCTGGAAAAAGTACCTTTTTATAAAAGGAAATTTTCTTAAAAAACTATCTCTACTTAAAAAAGTAAATTTTCTTAAGAAAAGGACTTTTTTTTTAAGTTGCCTTATAACAAACGGGTTTCTCATAATTGCTTTTAGAACTTTTTGAAGGGTTGACCAAAGCCGCCTTTATATATCTCATACTTAGTGTAAGAGCAATGGTTAAGCGTTATCCAACTACCTAAAACAATATACATACGTATGTGTAATACGTATCTTAAGGCGACAAATAACTGTAACTATTTATAGCTGTAACAACATACAGATATTGTTTGGAACATGACCAACAACTTGATGATAACAATAGCAATAAACAAATAAACATCATTCATAATGTTTTGATTTAAAAAGCAGAATGAAAAGAAATGGCCAATTGTTTAAAATGAATTGCATGGATGGCATAACATGACAACTTAAAAAAAAATTTTTAAATGACAAGACTTACCGATGTACACACATATTTACATACATACGAGTACATACATAAATAAACAAAAGTGAAGAAATAAACTCTTAGTTGCTGGCTGTCTGTTTGTCATACCAGTTCATAGCAAAAACGCTTAATTAAATAACATGACAATATAAACCGTAACGTTTTTATACCCTATACCACTATGTGGTTTGGGTATAATGACTTTGTGCTGCTGTTTGTAACTTTTAACTTTTATTATACCGATCGATTCAGAATCACTTTCTGAGTCGATTTAGCGATGTCCGTCCGTCCGTCTGTGTTCCATGTAAACCTTGTAATCAATACAGGTCGCAAATATCAATATATTTTGATGAAATTTGGTACATAAGCTATTGTCGGCGATAGGATGAGCGCTATTGAAATTGGTGAAATTCGGCCCATGTTCAGACCTAGTTCCCATACAAATGACCCCTATGAAATCGACATGAATTCCCATAAGATCCAAATTATCATATAGATCTCAGTCAAATTGGGTTTGTATTTGTTTGTTATATCCATTAATCAGTCATCCAAAAATAATCCCTATAGGACAGTTCTAAGTCATAGGCCACGTATAGAGCTGCTTCCCGATCTTCACTTAAATCTACCAAAAAACAAAAATATTGCACAGATTTTTCTCAAATTTGGTTTGTGTATAATTTTCCAAAATATACTTGACTTTACCAAATATGGGCAGGATCGGTCCATTTTTCGACCTAGTCCCCATATGAATATAGCACCCGATATGAACTTTTTCATATCTGCAGCCAAAAAAATTAACAATAATGCCACTCAAATTTGGTTTTTGCTTATTTTCTATATCCCATTAGTTGGACCGAAGAGACAGGGTCTCTAAACCATGGTATAGGGTCTCGTATAGTCGGTCTAGACCGACTATAATTTTCTTACTTGTTTAAATTATAACATTGTACCAACTACTATATAGTACATTCATACATACATTCTAAATTGTGGACATTGTAAATAATTATGAAAGAAGTTGACAGACACAAACGATGATGATCATGCTTATGAAATTCCATATAACGCCAACATAACATCTTAAATTAACCCCAAAATGTGCCGGAATGTAATGGAGGCTACATACTTTAGGAAAGAGAGTTACAAATAAATTCATATAAATTCTCTTCGATTGCAATTCGGGTACGTAATACGAGAGATAAAAGTTAGCGACTAATCTCATATTCAGGAGAAAAATATATACTCCACTTAAATTCTCAATATAGTGTAGATAAATAATATAGTTGAACCCTTTGACGACCAACATATTTCTATTATGAGAATAAATTTTGATTTTCTTTAAAAATTATACGGCCTTTAACAGGATATCATCAATATCAGGTTTTAGAACATGTTGCGTATAAGCGGTTTTGGATACCTCATGCACTAATGTGATTATATTTCAATCAGTAGCTTGTTTAACAATCTTACGAGTGACTAAATCAAGGTGAATTAACGTTTTGGGGGTGTTCGAACTTCCACACCGTCGGTACTCTGACGTAACCTAGTAACTCAATTTTTGAAGGTTTTGAGTTTAAACCGGATTCATATTTAGAATATGTTTTTACATAACTGCTGAAAATTTTAAATAAAAATCTCCACCCATTAATTATTTATTTAAAAAAATAGAACCTCGGCGTCTAAGTTTAAAAACACGAAACTCATGTCATGCAGCCACTTACTTTGGACGTATACTTGATGACTTGAAAACATACTTATGAAGCTTTGTTTTATATTTATTTGAGAATGTATGTCATTTATAAATAAAATTAATATTTTTGATATTGTGGCAACACAGATTACATTGGACCAAATGAATTGCTGTATAAAAATATGTAGTGGCAACGTTCCTTTATTTGTTTGCAAACAAACGATAAAAAAAACATTAGAATAAATATTTCAGCAATTCACAAAAGCATTGGGAATCCCCTTTTTAGACAAAAGTATATATGAGTACACATACATACAATTTTTTGACGAATCAACAATTTCAGTTGCTATTTATTTCTCTGGAGAAAAAAAAGTGAAAAGTGAATACCACCGGTTTCAATAAGCACACGATATATATTTTCTAGCGCCGATTATTATTATATAAAAACAAAGTGCCATATGTTATTTTTTTTTTTCAATATTCTTTAACGTTTTACGATTTTAAAGAAGAAGAACTTACATCACACGTGTGGTTGTTGGTGACACGCAATCGAAACAAAAAAAAAATGGAATGATATTTAGCCAGGAGAGAATAAATCTAAAGCGCTAGATTTACCTAAAAATGTGCCCACTGCAAAAATTATTGATGCATCTGAAGATCCAATAATTTGTACATCAGATAATATAAATAATCCATCTTATATATTGATTCTTGATGAGAAGACTGGTCAGCTGGTGCCAGTTGAGTCTGGATCAATTGAGAATACAAATGATGATTATTGTGGAACTAAATTTACTAATATGCGTTTGGATGAAACTACAGGTTTATTTATTGAGGATTTAGATAAATCTACTTCCTCGCAAGAGCTGCAAACTTCTGGTAATTCTTCTGAAATTTTAAATACGAGTATAGAATCAAATGGAAAGGACCACGCTAAAAAAATAGTTTTCGATGAGTGTTCAGGATTATTATCAAGAAAACTAGCTCGCAAAATCAAGGAACCATTCAAGATTGGGAACGAAGTAAAATCAAAAAGGCGCGGGAAACAGGTCAGTCATATTATAGTGTGAGCAAAAAAAAAAAAAAAAAAGGCTGTGATAACCAATTAGTACTAAGAAACGCTCGAAAAATAAAAGCAGGTTGTAATTCCAAAAAAAGGGAAAAGAGCATAAATAAAAAATGTAATGAAATTACAGAAGGCATGAGAAATTACAGAAAGGCATGGATTTCCGACTGTGTTACAGTTACGTGGACTAAAGTACAGTAAAGATAGTATAATGTATAAGTTATCACTTAATGATGCGTGTAAGGATCTACCTCAAAGATTGACTAAGAAGTACAACGAAGTTCGGCCAACTCCTTTGCAACAAGGAGTTATCCCTATTACAGCTCAAAAATTCAAAGATCTAAAATCGTTGAAATCATTAATTCATAAGGATTATCTCTCTTTTTATGATAATTTACTTCACACCGATTAATAACACAAGGGAACAATGGTTCTGTTGATTAAGAACTGAATATTGTTTTTAAGGTTATTTGGGACGCTGAATCCAAATCTGCCCTTGGTTTTTTTCTATCAGCTCGACTTTTCGAGATATACCGTTATGTTCAAAATTAAGGCACTTCCGCTACATATATTGGAATAACTTGAAAACGGTTCACCATATTAAATTAAAAAAAAAATCCGAAACTTGCAAACAATATTCTCTTAAAACCGTGCTTACTTTGTTTTTAAATTTTCCAAGTAGTTTTAGAGATATCGTTCAAGTTTTGAAAAAAAAATTAAAATTTTTTTAAAAAAAACATTTTTTTTGTTCTTTAAAAATTCCTAAAAAATAAAAATGGGACAAAAATCACAGTTTTGGTCTACAAACAGTTAGTTAAATATATTTCGAATAAAATGAGCTTTATTTCATTGCAATCGGTGCACAACTTTTGATTTTGTTCACGATTTACTGAATTGATATAAATCGCGATTTCCATACGAAAATAACATTTTCTAATGTGTAAGTGTTTGTATGTAATTAGTTAGTTTTTTATGATTCTAAGAATTAAAAAAATTAAGTAATAAAAAAAGATTATTTCATTTTTATGGTTGCGGTAGCAAACTCATAACGCCTATAAATTTTATTGTCCCTTTATGACACCTAGTCAGTTCACAGTCAATTAAAGAGAAAAAAGAAAAGTCCACTTGTTTTTATTGATGTGTGGTTTACCGTTGGTAACGGATGATTTTTTAAAGGAATTCCCCTGAACACATGTGTTCATTCATAAGTGACTGTCAATAAAATTGTGGATATAATTTTTTTTGGTACTTCAGTAAAAAACTACTAAGTATTTATATGGGTTCATTCAACCAATTTTTCTCATTCAACAAGTGTTTACGAAAGCGAAAAGTATAACGACAAAAAATATAAATCATTTTACATTGAACATTTAATCAGTCAACACAAAAAAGTTCAATTTTGTTCCCGTGTGTTATTTATTGAAAATTGTGTTACTTTGATATATACTTCAAAATTGTGCAATGGCTACGTCAAGAAACACCTGTAAAATCAATCCCAACTATTTTTGTAACATATGTGGCGAATACACGTTTATAAAAAATAGAAAAAGTGTGTCAGATTTTATTAAAAAAATTTATTTTGACTACTTCGGATTTACCATGGAAACCCGTGACAAGTACTGGATTCCTAATACTGTATGTAAAAACTGTGTAGAGTATTTAAGGTTATGGGCAAACAAGCAACGGACCTACTTCAAGTATAAAACACCAATGATCTGGCGGGAACCTTCGAATCATTATGATGATTGTTATTTTTGCGCTGTCAACATAACAGGCATTAATAAAACAAACCGGTCTAAATGGATTTATCCTAACGTGTTGTCTATTACCCAACCAGTCCTGTACTCTAGTGAGGATTCAGAACCACAACCATCTACATCTACACACAATTTCCACGACTTACGACAAAATGTTCCTTCACCAATTTCTGAATTTGGATCAGATGACTTGCATTTAGATATTTCTTCTGAACGCGAGCAATTTAATCAGGAGGAGCTTAGTGATTTAGTGAGAGACCTTGGACTTTCTAAAAAAGCATCTGAAATTCTTGCTTCTCGATTAGAGCAAAAAAATCTGTTAACCCAAGGAACAACAATTTCATACTACCGTAACAGAGAAAAAAACTTACTTCCATTCTTTTCCGAAGACGATGAATTTGTTTATTGTTCAGATGTTCCTGGGATTAGAGGAGTATGATCCAAATGACTGGCGACTATTTATAGATTCTTCTAAACGCAGCCTAAAATGTGTACTTCTGCATAACGGTAATAAATTGGGTTCGTTGCCCATTGCACATTCAACTAAAGCTAAAGAAGAATATTCTACAATTGCCTCAGTTATAAATAAAATAAAGTACAACGAACACCGCTGGCTAATTTGTGTGGATCTAAAAATGGTGAATTTTCTTCTAGGCCAACAAGGTGGCTACACAAAATATCCGTGTTTCATTTGTTTATGGGATAGCAGAGCCAGATCTGAACACTGGAGTAAGAAAGACTGGCCTTCGAGGGAAGCTATGGTTCCAGGAAACCACAATATAGTTAATCAACCACTTGTGCCCAGGGATCGCATAATACTGCCACCTCTCCATATCAAGCTAGGACTTATGAAACAATTTGTCAAAGCTCTCAACAAGGACGGTGATTGTTTTAGATATATCAGTAAAAAGTTCAACAATTTGAGTTCGGAGAAACTGAAAGCTGGCATTTTTGATGGCCCTCAAATCAAAAAATTAATCAATGATGAAAATTTTAGTAATTCCATGACAGATATTGAAAGAAATGCTTGGAATGAATTTGTTTGGATAGTGCGCAATTTTCTGGGAAACAAAAAGGGTGAGCACTATTCGGACCACGTGGATAACATGTTGTCACATTTCAAGCAGCTTGGTTGTAATATGAGCATTAAGGTGCACTACCTACACAGTCATTTGGATTGTTTCCCTGAAAATCTTGGAGACTTCAGTGAAGAACAAGGTGAACGTTTCCATCAAGATATCCGCACTATAGAGGAGCGGTACCAGGGTCACTGGGATAAGCATATGATGGCGGACTATTGCTGGAGCATTAAAACAAATCCCTCTAAACAAGGTTATTTAAGAAAATCTTATAAAAGAAAATTTTTCGATGAGTTGTAATTACATTGTAATATTTGTGTATTAAAATTTTTTATTTTTCTTTAAAATTCTCTTTTTGTGTTAAATTAAAAAGTATAGCTGACCATAAAAATGAAATAATCTTTTTTTATTACTTAATTTTTTTAATTCTTAGAATCATAAAAAACTAACTTATTACATACAAACACTTACACATTAGAAAATGTTATTTTTGTATGGAAATCGCGATTTATATCAATTCAGTAAATCGTGAACAAAATCAAAAGTTGTGCACCGATTGCAATGAAATAAAGCTCATTTTATTCGAAATATATTTAACTAACTGTTTGTAGACCAAAACTGTGATTTTTGTCCCATTTTTATTTTTTAGGAATTTTTAAAGAACAAAAAAAATTTTTTTTTTTAAAAATTTTAATTTTTTTTTTTCAAAACTTGAACGATATCTCTAAAACTACTTGGAAAATTTAAAAACAAAGTAAGCACGGCTTTAAGAGAATATTGTTTGCGAGTTTCGGATTTTTTTTTTAATTTAATATGGTGAACCGTTTTCAAGTTATTCCAATATATGTAGCGGAAGTGCCTTAATTTTGAACATAACGGTATATCTCGAAAAGTCGAGCTGATAGAAAAAAACCAAGTGCAGATTTGAAATCAGCGACCTCAAATTAGTAAAAATTTGCTATAAATTTCAAATCAACACAAAAAAAGTTCAATTTTGTTCCCTTGTGTAATCAACCACTTGTATGATAATTAATGCTTAAAGATATTGATTAACTTTTTTATTTGAAAATTTATTTAAAAATGTAAATGTGAATAGAAAAATTTGTTTGAAATAAATCCCACGCTTTAATTTATTAAAATTTGATCTTAGAAAACATTTATTTTGTTTTTGAGTAATTATTTTCCACTTTATTTATACATGCAAAACCTCGTAACTGACATTCTGTTTGAAAATTAGCGGAACGTAAACTCGTATCTCAAAACTTAACCAAAAAATTAAACTTAAAATATTTTCTAAAGCATAATTAACATATATATCTATAAGAAGGTCATAAAACTTTCAGATTAACAAAAAATAATCAAATTTTTTTATTACATTTTCTAATGAAATGTTTTTTGCCTCTCCTGTAAAGTAGTGTTTTTGAGATACGTCAGAGTACCGACGACACACAGAAAAAAATTTTTCTAAAATTAAACAACTGAATTTTTGATTCTATCAACAGAAATTTAATAGCAACTAAACATTTTATATTGTGATAAAATATTTAGGGTAATGCCATGGAAAGGTCAACCTTTGGTCCAATTTTAAAATTTTAATATAAATAATTTTTATTCATACAATTTCAAAGAAAAGGCTATGAAAATATGAGAATAGTTTGTTAGACGTATCTTTGGATAAGAGAAGAAAAATATAATTTAGTAATTTTGAGAATAAAGGCAGTGTCGTGTCTGTCACATTCAGTGATGCCAAGTGTAGGGATTTTGCCCTTTTATACGGATTTGATATGTAAGGGAAAGGGAAAGATTTCTTACTTTTGTCGAATTATAGGGATGTTTTGCAGATTTTTTTTAACAACTTAAGATTATATATATTTCAATTTTAAACTTTAAAATTCAAAATATATGTGGCATCTCTTGACTTAAGTACCAGTTACATGAGTACCAAGTACCCTGTACAAAACAGGCAGTTTTAACAACTCTAAGAAACATATTTTTATTAATAATTTCAATAAATAAATATTGTTCAGACAAGTTCCTAAATATATACCTTTTTTAAGTCTGGTAATAACTCTATAATATGAAGGAAGTAAATAAGTGGCTTTTTTTAAAAACAATGACAAGTAAAAAACTCTTGTTTGTGTAGTATACTTGTTTTGTGCATCTTTTTTATACTCGTACCTACGTACGCCATCTTTTAAGTTTGTAAATAAAAAGAACATTAAAATATTATAAATTTAAACATAATTAACTTTAGAAACATGTCCGATTCGTTTTTCGATGATGCTGAAAACACATCAAAGAAACACAGAAAACAAAGATTTTGCTCAAGTTGGTTGAGAGACGAGAAGCTAATGGGATGTCTGGAACAGGACAAAGATGACGACTTTAAATGCAAATACAAGGCTTGTGATAAAATATTAAATTGCAGATCTAAGTAAACATGCTACGAATCACTGTCATAAAAAAATCTTTTAAAACCAAGGACCAAAATTATGTTGGCGTTATAAGACCTCATTTGCAAGCCATTTTAATTGGTCAAAAAGATGAACTATGTAGAATTGTAAAAATAATTTTTTTATAATATCTGTTATTTTTTTCTTATGTTGTTTTTATGTTATTCTATAAGCTATACTTTTTATGTTATTTTTACATTATTGAAATTGAAAATGTACAAATTAAAAATAAAATTTTATTCTCTAAAAATTGAAAAAAGTAGTGTAGGGAAAAATGTAGGGAGAAAAAAAGTGGGTGTAGGGAAAAAACGGAATTTTTTTTTCATAAGCGTAGAGATTTCTGAAAAAAATCTCCTGCCATCCCTGGTCACATTACAAAATACTTCTTTTTACTATAATTTATTTTAGAATACTTGTTTTTTATATACTTTATTAATAAAACTAGGTCTTATATTAACTACAAACAACTGTTTCTTATTTCTCATACAAATAACTTCAGAGCTTTTCTGTGTTTTACAAACATCCTCTAAAATGATGTCTGTTTGTTGGCATGTCTGTCACGGCTTCTTTTTGCCCCCAATTATTAATAACAATAATACTTTCTTACTTTTTCTAATGGTAAATGTGTTGGTCGGGTCCGTGTGCATAATTTTGTATATTTTTATGAACTTTTACTGTATAATATTGGGTTAGAAAGATCACTGAATGCCATGTCTGTCACTATGCAATTAGCCTTTACTGCTAAAAGCAACAGAAATTTAATCGTATTCAACTTTAAATTGAGTTAATTTTTTTTTAGTAATTCGGTTGACAATAAATTCGGTTGACACAATGAGTCTGTTTTCTGTGTACAGAAAACATAGTAATTTTAGCTATTTATGTTAAAATCTGTTTTCGATTTTCTGCAACAGAAACTTTTCGCTTCCATTCCTTATTAAGATCTATAAAAAGAATTGGACATCAGTTTGAATAAACGCCAGGCCGGCTGGACTTGAAAGCTTAATAATGTACTAAAAACTATACAAAGCTTTGCTAATAAAGAGTAAAATCGAAAAAATCTTAACATACATATATCCTTTTAAATTTTCGCAAGCATTACATATTCAATTTAATTTAATTCTTTATTTAATAGAAAAATTACAAATTTACTTATTAATTAAAACTTATTGCACAGATTTGGGTAAGCCTTTTATCTAAAGTATGATAATTATGTGAGGTAAGATATTATAATTTATAAGACAAAATTAAGTTTCTGAAGGAAAGCTATTAGTAAAAACCATGGTATAATAAAAAAAAAAAATAAAATAACAATAATAATAAAAATAAAAATAATAATAATAACTTAGATACGTACATATATATTATAAGAAATATTGAGTTATTTATGGCTAACTATAAATATATATTATTGTGATATATACATACATTTATGGAATGTAATTCAAACATAAGGAAATATTAAATAATTGTCAATTACCATGAGAATAACAATTAATGTACAATAAACAAAAATGCGAAACTATAAATTTAAGATAAGAGGATTTTCAGACATCCTGCAATTTGATATGAAGCGAGTGTTGATACTCTCAATACATTGAGCTACATATTTAGTGTCACTTGTAGTATGAAGTCTAGATGTAGAAAAGTGCCATGGTAGTTTTAGAACCATTTTAAGAAGTTTATTTTGGGCTATTTGCAAACGTTTTAAGTGGGTTTTTGCACAATTACCCCATACAGCACAACCATATAGGATTATTGCCTGGAAAATGACTTTTACTATAAGAATTTTATTTGAATTGTTAAGAAGGGAGTTTCTACTTATTAGGGGGTATAATATTTTTTTGTAAAAATCGACTCTTTCTATGATGTATGAAACGTGGGTGCTAAAAAGTAACTTTTTATCAAAAAAAAAACGCCTAAGTATTTAACTTTGTCCGACCAAGATATAGTGCTACCCGATAGGGTAAGATTATAATTGGGTAAATAACATAACTTTCTTTTCCTCGTAAAAAAGATAGCCTGTGTTTTACTCGAATTGATTTTAATCCTCCACTTGTGGTAGTATTCTTCCAATTTGTGTAGTGAACATTGAAGCTCTGTCAAAATATCTTGACTGAATTCATGTGTAAAATAAACCGCAAGATCATCGGCATAAGCAGCAAATTTGCATGGACTAATTACAGGCATATCAAAACAATATAAATTATAAAGCAGTGGACCTAAAATTGATCCTTGAGGAACACCTGCAGGAATAACATTTAATTCGGATAAGGAATTTCCAATAGCCACACAAAAGTATCTATTACTTAAAAAGTTTTTGATCAGTTTAATAAGAAATAGCGGAAAGTTAAACTGTATAAGTTTGTAGATAAGGCCATTGTGCCATACAGAATCGAATGCCTTTTCAATATCAAGCAAAACTAGCGCTGTGGATTTCCCTGATACAAAGCCATGTTTGACATCGTTACAAATTCTCTTTATCTGATGAATAGTGGAGTGTGACCTCTTAAAACCAAATTGTTCATCAGGTAGAATACTATTGCTATTTACATATTTATTTATTTTTTGATCAAATTATCTTTAAAAAATATGTCAGTTATTATACTTAATGACAACAATGTTCTATTGTTGTTAGTTGGATTAAAATGAGTGACAAAATATAAGATTTTTTTGCTCAGGTTATTTTAGTTATTTGTATGTGAACTAACAATAATTGTTCAGATCTTAAAACTAATTCTGATTATAAAGTCCAGCCAGTGCCAGACAAAAATTTAATTTCTCTTTAATGTATGTAAAAAAATATATGTTTTATCATCCTTTATGCGCCTCAGCGTGTCAGATCGGCTGTGTCCAACCTTCAAAGCGTTGAGAAGATTTCGGGCAAGCATGTTAGGTTGAGCTTCAAGTTTATGGAAATATCTAAACATCTATCATACCTTCTTCTTTAGCAAAAATTAACAGTTAAGTCCTTATGAATGTTAGAATTTCTGACATATAGGATGCAGCTGTAATCTATCGTAACAGCCTATTTTGCCTTCTTTGCAATTTTTCAATATTAAGTTTCTGCCCATAAGCCATGCAAGTCGTAGAATTTTTAACTTGATTTTGGTAAATTTTGCGTCTATATATATATTCCACGTGAGGCGATGCACAGTGGCGCCATTTGAGTTTTTTCGTTGCAAAAATCATATCTTTTGAACCGAATAACATAATTGAACAGTTTAAACAGCATATGATAGATAACTGTTCAGCCTATGAAATGAGCGTTTGGAAAGGGTGCTACGCTTTGTAGGGGCCTACTTATGGGTTATCAAAGTTCAAATTTGTAGAAAAATCAATTTTATGGTAACTAAAAAAATTATTTTTACATTTTTAGATAGTTTTTATTTTTTTTCTTTAGGGTTTTATGTTTTAAATTATTACCCAACAAATAAAAAAAAAATTACTTCTTTTTTAAATTTATTTTTTCAATTTTCTGTGAAATATTCATCACAATTCGTAAGAGAAGGTATATCTAAAAGACTAATCATTTCTAAACTATAATTATTTTCTAACTCTATTCGTGACTTCACATGCCGCAGGGAAGAAATAAGTGGATCGGAAGATGCTGCCAACATGTTGAAGAGGTCCTCATTTTGCCTTACACTTGATGCTTTGAATGTGATCTGCAATCTATATTTTTTATAAAATTTGTTAAGAGACTCCTGTGCTTCTTCAGAAAGCTCTCCAATTGGCAAAGACTGGTACTCAATTATATCTTTGCCATGCGCCAATATTTTATGGATGGTCGGGATCAACTTCTTCTGTGGATACATTTCTGCTAAAAGAGATGCAGTTTTCGATGCATATTCTCCATATTTTGTAGTATTGACATTTTCTTTGCAGTTTAAAGCATTCAAGATCGTTCCCAATCTTTTCACGATTTGATTCCAGTGATTCTAGTTACTGCCTCATCATTTTCAAAAAATCTAATAGAAGTGTATCCATCGTTTGAGTTACCGTATCCGTGCTTGGGACAGTCTACTTTTAGTCCAACTTGTTTAAAAAAAGCATCCTGTATTTGCTTCTTTCTGATCTTTTCCTTATCCTTTATTGATGTATTTTCATCGAAGTTTTCCTCCTCTTGTGGTAGGTTATACGCCAGTTTTAGCAAGAACTCCATACACCTTATCCTTGCGTGCAATGGTGACATTCCATATTCGTAATTCTCCTCGTTTGTGGAATCGTTTAAATTATCAAAGTTCTTCTGACTCTTTTTGCAAATCGGCCATGACAATGTTGAGGTTGTTCCTGTCAGTTCGTTTACGACTTTTCCGTCAACCATGGTCAGGTGGAACTCGTAATTGCATTCAATATATTTTCCTTCTCCAATTTGCAGCTTTGTAGGCTTAATCTTGCTTATTTGTTCTTCAATGTCCTTCACCGTGGTCCTTATGAGTTCTGCCGATTCCCTCGCAAACTGAAACATTATTGGTCGGCAATAATGCACTGATGATGGACGTGGATTTTTCCAGTGTAGGGAAACATCAGATTTTAGCCGCAAAGGAACAACAGATGCCATAAACATATTTCCGTCCGATATTGTATCGTCATCGGAAGATATCCTTTGCTTATAAACGCTTTGTCCGGATGATCCATCGCAGCCCCATTTGCTGATCAATGTCAGTTTCTCAGGAAGAATTTTCACCTCATTTTCAGGAAGACTCTCCAACAACCGTTTTACTGTATGGCCCATGAGATCCTGCAGATTGGCTTTCACAGAGACTTCCGTAAACTCCGGTCGTGAATTTATTTTGGCTTGCGTAATATGCTTGCATCCTGGTAAAACGTCGGCCCCGTGTCGCATCAAGGATGCCCGTAGTATCTCATATTTTTCTTTGGAAAGTTGTAAGTCCATAAACAAGGCCAAGGCTTCTTCGGAACCATACTTTTTAATGTGTGCGTTTGTGGCGTGGGAATGCTTTCCTTAATCCTTTTTAGTCGCAGTGGGCTTGCATCAGCAACAGATTTTGTAATCTGCGACCTAACTCTTTCACTATCCTTTGTATATTTAATAGACAGCGCGTCCGATAAATGCTTCGTGGTCAGGTCATTGATGGCATCGGCAAGTTTCCTCTTTCTTGTGAAAAGTGAACACTCCTCAATACTTTTTTTTGGCCTTCCTTTTGCTCCTCTGGTTGATGTGGTGGGTTTATCTACTGCCAATATATCCAGGATGGTGTCTTCATTAAGCCAGTCCTCGTACTTGGAGTTGAAGTTCTGAATGGTTCGATTAGATTTCACCCATTTTGCCTTAATATTTGCATATATCAGATAAAAATTATTTTTTATAATTTCGCTTCTCTCAATATTTCCGTATAAGCTATCAAGTTCTTCTAAAGCAGCTTCCGTGAAAAATTTTGGTGTGGTTGACCTTCTAAACAGTTCAAATAATTTTAAATTGTTTAACGCCATGGTTTCAGTACCTGTTGCGCCAACTTTCAGTCGTAGACTAATCAAGGCATTATGCTTATTTTGCAATATATAGGCTTATGCTACGATGCCTAAAAATTTACCTGTTCCCTGCATACATATGGATTTAGGCTGAATTATGCAATTTTGATATTATGCTCGTGTCTAAATAAGATTTGTGCCTACCTGGAGGGACCATAAGTCAATATTGCTCTTGACCATTTGTACTTCAAAGTAATTTCTAAGTGAGGTGCGTACCTGCGAATTTCAATGAGTAGTTTTTTGTGCATCCTGTGTCTGTAACAGAATATTGGGAGTGGACTTTGGCAGAGGCTCACAGGTAGACAACCGACTTAAAATGCAATTTTCAAACTATTAGATCAAACTACTGTCAGTCAAAACATGTAAGGGATGCACGCCATACAATTTCTGCAACCACGTTTTTTTAACCTTTTTTTACCTCTAGAAGCCAAAAGGGCACGTACGGGCAGATAAAACCTTTTGAATTAAATAATCAAAGAACATGTTTTGCAAATATGGCAAATATAGAAAAATATAGATTTTTTTTATTTTCCTTCAAAGTTGAAAAATAGTGAGAAACACAAAGCAAACAGTTAATTTTTTTTTATCATTATACATTTAATAAATACATCAAGCAATACAAACAAAAAATAAGGCGATTCGTTACCTATTTTTCGTGATATTACACCTGAAATCGCAACAAATTGACTAAAATTTGTGTGTTTTTTTGAAAACCGAAAGTCGGTCAACTTTGAACGGTTATATCTTCTAAACTAAAAATGTGATATTATTAAGAGTAGCATATTTGAAATCGTTGAAAAGTTTCCTATAACATGGGTTTATTCAAAACTTCGTCGGCGCACATGAAAATTTTGATTTGACGTTTGTGTATTGGGGTATGTTATGATTATTAATTTTTATTGGTGTGAAAGTGATATTGATACATTTCTGTTCATTAGTTGATTTTCGATCTCTCCAACTAATCTTCTTCAAGTTGAGAAATGTAACATCTACATGCTAGATTACCGTATCATCAGCAAAAGTCGTTGTGTGAGTGTTAACATTTGCTGGTAAATCAAATGTGTACAGTAAATGTAGTAATGGCCCCAGAATACTCCTCTGTGGGACTCTGGCATGTATATCTTGTGGTGGCCTTCTGTAGTTGTTATCTTTAACGGTGAATTTACGACCTGAGATATAGCTTCCTAGAAGCTTGTGACTGTTGGATGGTAATATATGTTTAATTTTACTAGCAGAGCCCAGCACTCGAAATTCAAGTGCAAATTCTAAGATATTTTATTTTTTTCATTAAATTTTTCTCTTTCCATGTTTTTTTAATCTATATATATATATATATATATAGTGAAATTTTATTAACTAACTTAACTATATATAGTTAGTATATATATTCCTTAAATTTCACTGTAAATATTTATTGAACACACAGAAGATATATAAATGGGTTTGTTTAAAAATAATTTTATAAGAATCTAAAGGTATGCTAATCAATTTTAACCAATTCACAATTCAAGACAGGGCTTATGATATTTAATAAACCCATACACACAGCATTGTATAGTTTTTATTTGAAGATTAAATATGTGTTAGTAGCAACTTTAAATGATTATAACTCCAAAAAATTCTCCAGATGGGGCACATCTGCCAAGAAATACTTTTCAAATGGTATATTTTTCGTCAAAATCGGTTCATAACTAAAAGCATAGAAGGCGTCAATAAAAAAAAGCGGAGCAATATTATTTCCTCAAAGGCCTTTCTAATAACAGTTACTAGCCTATTGACTTGCTCAGTGGTGCTGTGTTTCTTCCTGAAGCCAAACTGATGATCTCGTATAATGCAATTCTGATTTACAGCTAGGGATAATTTTTTCCGGGTCTATATGATTCGACTTTCGTGTTATCTTTGCCTGGCTTGTGCTTCATTGTCTTGAGTGAAACTTTCCATTCTAGGGGATAATATTCAAGTAGCAAAGTGGCGTTCAAAATATAAAGAATTATTCTTAAAGCTATACTGAGTTCTTATATAACCATCAAATTACTCATCTTATCGATCTCTGCTGCTTTGTTTGGGTTTAAATCAATAATAGCCTTTTTGACCTCTCGCATCTCAAACCTGAGTGGCGAACTTGCTCCTTGCTATGGTATTATTGAAGGCAGCTCCACTATAGAACTTGATATGTTAGATGTGGAAACATTTCTCAAGTGTTTTGCGAACAGTTCAACTTTTTCAGAGTCAGTTCTCGCCCAATTTCCATTTGACACTCGCAACGGAGGCGTGATCAACATGAGTCTTTTAAGACTTTTTGTAGCACGCCATAATGGGTTAGTCAGTATTTGGTGTGTTATCTAATTTTTTAAGGAAACTATTTAGTGAAATCATTCTCAAAGTTTCCTGTAGATTTCGTAGTTTTCTAGTACATTCTTTTAATCGAGCTTTAAGTTATGGGGATCTGTGCTGTTGTCACACTCTTCGTGATCTTCTTTTTTCATTCAAAAGTTTTTTAACATTTACTGAATATATAGTATAGTGTTTCTTGTGCTGTGGGGACTCAGTAGCAACTTGAGTACTGAGTTTGAGACTTGATACACAATTTTTAATTGAGAGATCAATATTTTCCGAGGTTCTTAGCTGTATGTTCTCTGGACAATGGGTACGGATAAACTTTGTATATTTTAGCCAATTTGTTGTTTTACTTGTCACGGCTAAATCATCACTAGGATGTAAAATTTTTTAGAATTAAAAAGAGTAACAATCGTGGGTGTGCGATCTGCACCAGGTGTCTCGCTATAGACTTTTGTGACTCAAAAATCTATTAGTTCACATGTTTTCTTCCTATCTGAAGACCAGTAAGTGAATTCTGCTCTAGAGATCACATCCATATTCATTTTAGAAATTGTATTAAACAAAATTTGGCCCTTCGGGTTAATTAGCCGTGAACCCCAGACATTATAGTCGCCAGCTGCTAGAAATCGTGAGCCCAAAGTTTTAAAGAATTCTGTGTATTTTTCTTCTGTTATTGTGAATCTCGGAGGTGAGTAAATTGATGAGATCACTAATCACTGAATCAAATTCTTCGAGACAAACAGTCGTTGCCTGAAGGTAATTTTCTCGCATCTCAGGCATTAAGAAGTGTTTAAGTCGAGATTTGATGAGAATAGCTGGGCCTCCACATGCTCTGTCTCTGGCGTCCTTAGTGTCATATAATGTGCATCCTCAGAAACAAGCATTAGATCGATATTCTTATTTCTGAGGAAGGATAGTGTTAATTTTTATGCTCGCGTATACCGTTTGCGTTCCAGAAACAAATTTTTAAACTTTTCATGGTTTGTTTAGTATAGCTTGCAACAACATGGATTGCAGTAAAAGTTTAATAGTTAGAATCAGAGTTTCCATTGTTGCCTCAAGTCGACTAAAATAGAAATTTTGGTGTAAATTCTGTCAAATATTTTGGTTGAGTTGGGAGTTTGGGTTGTGTTGAATATTTGGGTTAAGTTTGGTATTTTGGTTTAGTTGCACATCTGGGTGGGTTGCGTATTTGAGTAGGGTAAATGCTAAAATTATTAAATATTTTCATAAAAATCGTACAAAAAGTTGGCCAAACACTATAAGGGGAATTTCATAGGAAACATGATTCTGAAAAAAAAAGAAAGGTCCGCATGATGTTTTGAAGGCAACGAAAAAAGGAACCGTATTGAAAAGAGCTCCCAACATATCCGGTTAGCTCAGTACTCTAACTGTTTGGTGCGAAAAGTTAAAACCAATGCAAGCCTGAAGAGATACAAAGTTCAAAAACTTCCAGACAAAAATGCTGTAAAAAATTTAAAGGCAAAAACAGGGCACGGAACTTGAAATCATGTTTCATAAAAAATTTCTCTTCCTGCATAATGGACGAAGAAGCGTATGAAGTAGCAGAATTTTGGTAGCTCCCGGCTAAAAAATTTTATGTTGCTAATGATCGAGGAAACGTCGAAATAAATTTTGGACCCAGAAGCAGACTAATTTTCAAAAAAAAGTTGCTGGTATGGCAAACAATATGAAGTTGCAACAAAAAAGTCATATGTTAAAACGGGCTCTTTAAACAACCGAAATTTATATTAAAGAGTTTTTGCAAAAAAACTTCTTCCTTTCACAAGCCAACACAATTTGTCAAAATATTTTTGCCCCGATTTGGGATCCTATCAATACAAGAAAAATAATATGGGTGTTGTACCAAGGCAGGCAAATCCTCTAAACTGTCCGGAGCTTAGGCCGGTGGAGAGATATCGGGCTCTTGTGAAAAGAGGGGTGAAGAGCATGAATGGACTACCTGTTGCACAAAAGTTATCTTAATTAATTAATCAAAGCTCTAGATTCAACGGTTCAACATTTTATTTTATTTGAACTCACTCCTTTCTAAAACGCAAACGGCTTAAGCCAACATAAAGACGAACTTGATCATTTTCTTAGAGACAATCAAATTGATATTTTGCTTGTCTCTGAAACTTACTTGACTCGTAGGAGTCTGTTTTCACTGCGAGGATACACTTTATATGATACTAAGGATCCAAGAGGTAGAGCATGTGGTGGCTCAGCTATCCTAATCAAATCCAGATTAAAGCATTATATAATGTGTGATCATTGTGAAAACTACCTTCAAGCTACTACTATTTGCTTTGAAGAACTTGTAAAAAGCCTAGTGATTTCATCAATATATTCTCCCCCAAGGTTTTCTATATCAGAAAATCAATATACTAGTTCTTTTAAATCACTAGGCCCTCGGTTCATAGTTGCTGGCGATTTTAATGCCAAGCATACATTCTGGGGGTCACGGCTTATTTCCCCGAAGGGTCGTGTTTCGTTCAACACTATTTCTAAATACTTGGGTATGGATGTGGTCTCAAGCGGAGAACCAACGTACTGGCCAACAGATGGGCAAAAAATACCCGATTTGAACGATTTCGTAGTAACGAAGAACATCGCAAAAGAAATTATGCATGTAGAATCTTCATTGGAACTCTCGTCTGACCACACACACGTTATTGTTACTATTTCGAACCCCCAAAAAATTGTGTCCCCATCTGAAAGCTTTCCGCTAAGAACACCAGATGATATTGACCTCTCTAGTGTTAACTTCGAACAAAATGTCAAACTAGCTGCACAACTTGCTACTAAACCTCCTCGTCACACCAGGCCATCTACTACTTCTGTAGATGTTGAAAGGCTATTAGGTGAAAACATAATTCGAAGAGAGCGGCAACTGCACAGATCTCCTCAACTTAAGCAACAATTGAAAGAATGCACGAAAAACCTACGGAAACTGCTTGAAACACAAAGAAATGCTAATTTGAATAGTTATCTTGAAAAACTGGATCCAACAGAAAAAACTGATTGTTCTTTGTGGCGTGCTACAAAAAATCTTAAAAGACCTGTGGTGTGTAAGCCTCTTCTAAGAAAGAAAAAGTGGAGGATAGAGTAGGAATGACAACGCGAAGGGGATCTGTTTGTGGAACATCTAAAAAAAATTTTACTCCAAATATAACCCCTAGTTCTATTGATGAGTTGCCACCTGTTACTTCACAACATAGAGCAGTGTCCCTTCGTTTTGAGATTCGAGAACACGAAATGACCATTGTTGATTTAAACCCCCAAAAAAGCAACGGGGATCTATGAGATCAGTAAAAAAACCTTTTGGAGTTACCCCGAACAGCACTAAGAATAATTAGGTATATTTTTAATGCTATAATACGCCTTGAACATTTTCCCCCAGAATGGAAAGTTTCACTCGTTACAATGATACCTAAACCAGGCAAAGATCACACAAAATATTCGAGGGAATTTTGGTAAACAAACTTACAATATCCGTAGATCAAAATAATGTCATTCCAGCACATCAATTTGGTTTCAGATGAAAATACAGCACCACTGAGCAAGTTCACAGAATTGTAGGTACCATAAGAAGAGCTTTTGAAGAGAAAAACTACTGCTATGCACTTTTTATATACGTCTCGCAAGACTTCGACCGAGTTTGGCACGAGGGACTCCTCTATAAAGTTAAACAGTTGTTGCCCCCGAACACACAAGCAAATGGAGAGCTATATAATTAATAGAAAATTCTCTATAGGAGAGAAAAGCTTTGTGAGCCCTCCACAGACAATTCATGCTGGTGTACCACAAGATAGTATTTTGGGCTCGCTTCTGTACATTCTTTACACATCAGACATGCCAACAAATGAAATCACGCTTACGTCGACTTCTGCGGATGATACTGCAATTTTAAGCGTACACGAAACCCCCTCAACATCATCCCTTCTTTTATAGAGCCATATTGAAGAGCTGGAAGATTGGCTAGATATGTGGAAGATTAAAGTAAATGAACAAAAGTGTATCCACGTAACTTTTACCCTAAGAAGGGAAACTTGCCCTCAAATTCGAATTAGGAACCACTCTATACCTCAACATTCCTCTGTTGAATATCTCGGACTACATCTTGATCGCCGACTTACCTGGAAAAGTCATATAGACGCTAAATTGACACAAATAAAATTGAAATTAGTCCAATTCACATGGCTAATTGGCAGGAACTCAAAGTTAAGTCTCGATTGTAAGTTTTTGATTTATAACTCGATTTTCAAACCCATTTGGTGCTATGGTATACAGTTATGGGGAACAGCCTCAGCTTCAAACAGAGAAAGAATACAAAGATGCCAAAACAATATTTTGAGAATGATTACAGGCGCACCATGGTACGTGAGAAACTCACATTTGCACAGAGACTTGAATGTTTCTCAAGTAAAGTACGAAATCACTATATATAGTGCAAACTATTTGGAAAAGCTAGAGTCTGACCCGAATCCTCTAGCACGTAACTTAATCAACAATCGTATCCACCAACGCTTTAGAAGGAGGGAGACTGCTGATCTCATTGGACGAAAAATGGATTGATACAATTATTTTTTTTTATCATTAGATTACATATGTATATATAATAAATGAAATTTTGTGTGGCACTGGCTGGATTTAATATTTAAGTTTTAGTTTTAAGATTTGAATAACTTATTGTTAGTTCACAAACCTATGTGAAGATACAATAAATAAAGATAAGTTACAAAAAAAAAAAAACTCCTTTAAACTCTAAAAATTACAATATACAGATTTGAAAGATGAATAAATTCGTCATTCACAGTATTGACTTAATATAACATATGACGGGTGTTTCTGTCGTTAAAGGAGATATTTGTGAGTAAACTTGTAATAATTAAGATCATTTAATAGTGTATTGAATGAACTTTAGTTATCGCCTATACCACGAAGAACCGGTATTTTTATACCTTTTCATTGAATTATGTTCTAAATTGACAATAACACAATTTCGTATTGAAAATCTTGCTAATTTATTAGCATTTTTCTCTTAATACAAATTTTTAAGAAAAATTTCAATGCACATATAATATAAATCCGATTCTGTGCAGACAACACATTAGGTTTGCGGAAACAAGTATATTTTCTCAGCATATTCTAAGTCACTTATTACTTTCAGCTAAATTTGGCCATGCCATGCACAATGGTCATTACAATTTTTTTTAATCACATGTCTTAGCGTTGTTAATCGTAATTTTATGTTTTTTTATTCAACGTAGGATGCGTTTTTATTGTTATTGTATTCGTGTAAAATCTTTTCTCTTTGATCCAGTTTTGAAGCCATTATATATATTATTTATTACTTTTAGTATTGGAATTTTTCTTAGTATGGCAAACAATTTCAGAAGATAATTTAGGTCATTATTCTAACAATAAGAAATAACATTACTGACTATATTTTCGATTTACCCTCCATATTATGAACCCAAACCAGATTTTTTGCCACAATGCATTAATAAATAAAATAAAACGCAATTTTTGAGAAAGTTAGAAGACAGTTATTTAGAAGAGAATAATATAAATGAAGCGTGGTTCATGCGCGATGTCTAGCAAGTTCAGAATACACTGAAATCTGAAACCATGGGCCATAGTGGCAAATTGTACCATGAGTTCGAAAGAAGATTCGAGTAACATAAAAACGTATTTACACGCCGTAAAACATAGAACAAATAAGAGAGAACAACTTCCCCAGTTGCCACTGACAGATAGAAAGATGTGATCAAGTTGCGTCAACTTCTCTAAGATTATTTCTTCAATTCCTTTCAGTTTAAATATGCGATGTGTGACGTTGAAGGCAACGAATGGTTAACACATTTTTCTGAACTCCCAGTCAGGAACCACCTGCAAAATCCAAATATATTTAATAGCCAAACTTCCAAGAAAACGTTTTATTGTGGTTGGCTCAGAGTGAGCGTTTTATTAGTGAAGGATGATTAGCTGCCAATCTGAACGGCTTGATTCAACAGAATACAATTAAATCAGTATGAGGGTATATTTTGAAACTCTTTCTTTTAACCCTATACCGCATACAACGCCAAATATGGCTTTTTACTTTTGTTGTGATTTCTCTTTACGGTAACGGTACTTTTGCAAATGTTTGTCTTATCTATCATTCTTTCTATGTTGTTTTCTTCTGAAATTCAAAGTGTAGTTATTTAAAAACAATATTTGCTTCTTGTTTTTGCAATTTTTGTGCGAGCGTCTCAGTTGTCCTAATAGAAGTGAGTTTTACAGAAGTTTGCCACCAATTTTAAATACAAAAGAAAGGTATTTCTTTCGAAGAAATTTTTTTTTTATGTAAAAAGTTCATTACATTTATAAATAAAACAATAATATTGATGAAAGGTAAGCATTATAAATACTTTTTTTTTGCTAAAATTGACGAAGCCATATATGGCCTTCCATGCAGTTATCCCAAAAATTTTCCAAAAATGAATGTACAATCATTTTATGGTAATTTGAAATATACTGATGAAATCGCTGATGGACTTCAAAGTGATGATGAAAATATATCCGATACCGATGAAGAAGAAGTAAGAGTCCCACTTTCTGAGCAGGACAACATTTTTGTACCGGAAACTGATGAGAGCGATTTGGAAGACCATTGTGAGAAACCTACTACTTCAAAGAAAAAACAACCTGAAAAACCAAGAGCCCCAATTTGGAAAGAAAGTCATTTGCCTCCGTATTCGAATGATAACTTTCCATTTCAGGGAAATACGAATCTCCCAGATATTATCGAGGAACTGGACACACCAGCAGAGTTCTTTAATTTTTTTTTCAATGACGATTTGATCGAATTCATAGTTGAACAGTCGAACTTATTTGCACTGCATATTGATATAAATAAACCTGCTAGTATTACAAAAAACGAAATAGAGCAATTTGTTGGTAAGTGAGACTTATATATACTATCAAAAGATGCTATAAAATATTTTTCAGGAATCGTTATATACATGTCGTTACTGAAATTACCATCATCAAGACATTATTGGAATACGTCGATTGGCCAAGAATTTGTACGTAGCACTATGACGTGCAACAGATGGGAAGCCATCAAGCGTTTTTTACATTTTAACAATAATGCAACTATAAGATCACCAGGTGAAACAGGATTTGACAAGCGACCACTTCTAAGCAAAATCCGTGAAGAAGAATTTTTGGCAGTTGATGAGCAAATTATACCCACAAAGTGCCGGCATCACCTGAAGCAGTATAATCCAGCTAAGCCTCACAAATGGGGTTTCAAAAATTTTGTTTTGAGTGGAGTTTCAGGATTCAGTTACGACTTCGATATATTTGCTGGTGCCCAAAGTGACACGTATCCGGAGGGAGCACCTAATATGGGAGTAAGCGGAAATGTTGTTACACGACTTGCAGCAACAGTACCAAAGGGACAAAATTATAAAATATTTTTTGACAATTGGTTCAACAGCCCTAAACTTCAAGTCCATCTAATGAAAATTGGTTTATTGTCTTTGGGCACAGTAAGAATTAATCGAGTCCCTAACTGCAAGCTCCCATCTGAAAAGGAAATGAAAAAACTGGGTTGCGGTAGTATTGTAGAAAAAGTGACTGAAATTGAAGGAGTCAGTCTTAGCCTTGTCTCTTGGTTTGACAATAAAGTGGTTAATTTACTTCCAACTTATGTTGGAAGTCAACCTGTTTCGACAATGACTCGTTTTAGTAAGAAGGAGAAAAAGTATATTCAAATTAAATCGCCAAAGGCTGTTGGCGTCTATAATAATTACATGTGTGGAGTCGATTTACTCGATTCGTTACTTGGTCTTTATAGGATTCAAATACGTACGAAGAAATGGTATAAAAAAATTTTTTTCCATATGGTTGATATGTGCGTTGTAAATTCCTGGATTTTATGGGTAAAAAGTCAGGAGAATACATGCCGCTTTTTGATTTCAAGCTTGCCATTGCTGAGCATTTTTGCAAGGCTGGGAAGGCCAAAAAACGTGAACGGCCAACGACCACACCATCTAACCCTTCAACACCAACGACAAGCAAAGACTGTACTCCCAGCAGCAGCAAAAAAAGGAAGATGCAAGACTTTCCATTGAATTCCGTTAGAGCTGACGGTATTGGTCATTTTCCCAAATGGATGAAAACGAGACAACTTTGTCAAAATAATTGCTCCTTCCGTTCCTATACTTATTGTGAGAAATGTGAAGTATTTTTGTGCTACAATGATAAGAGAAACTGTTTTACAAGTTTTCACACTGATGCATAGAAAGCCATATATGGCAATTAGAAAATACCTCTGAACGCATACAAAGCCATATATGGCTTATTTTTTTTCTCGTAAAATATCCAATTATAAAATTTTTTTCTTTCTAAAATATATAAATACATCCTAAATAAACACTAATTTGTCTTCTAAAAAATTTTTTCATTAAAAAATCGATGCTCATGCAGTAGAGGGTTAACTCAATCTCTCTGTCTGTCGTGGGGCAACCCCATTCCCCCCTTTCCAATAGATCTGAAACTTGGCCCATAGTCTTGTTGTGACTACAGATTAATTTTGGTGTAGTCACGCACAGTCACGCACAATCACGGAGTGATCTAAATGTCATTTCCCCTCATCCGATCGATCTGAAACTTGGTCGATAGACTTGCTGTGAAAAAAGATTAACTTTGACTTAGTCACGCACAGTCACGCAAAGTCACGCAGAGTCACGAAGGGATTCAGAACTCATATGTGTAAGGAAAGAAAGAGTTTTAATAAAAACTTTGTTTTGATGGGTTGGATTATTTATTTATTATTTTTTTTTTTTTGATAAAATTAGTCTAATTTTGATTTAATAAATAAACTAATTACAGCGGTTTCCCTGTTTAACGAATACTCGGTTTAACGAATTCGCGATTTAACGAACATCCAAGTATTTTACATTGAGTACCTTATATTACGAATGAAAACATGTTTTAGTTAGTACTCGATATAACGAATAACTCTGAAAAATTAGCTTAAAATAAGTAAAAAAAAAGAGGAATTAAAGAAGAGTATTTTTATCCAATAAATATGGAATACTAAAATTCTCTATATGTACAATTTTAAAATCAAATCTAAAACTTTTCAAAAATAAGGAAAAAAAATAATTTTGGGTCTTAAAATGGACGAGTTTCCAAAAATGGAATGTTTAAATGATTCCAGATAGAGAAAAAGAAAAATATTCCAATAACTGGGCCTATTTTAAAGATAAAAGACTGCACCAGTTAGAAAAATTACAAAAGAAATTACAAATGCTAGCGGATCAAAAAAAAAAAAAAAAAAAAACTAAACCCCTGAGGGAAAACGAAAAAGGATCGATATTTTCGAAAGTGTTGCCTATAGAGTATACTCATTCCTGCATACTTTTTAAAAATTGGCGTTTCGACGCATTTGATCCTGATGTAAGTTACAATTAGAAAACCTAGTTTATTATTAAAATTAATTTGTTATACATTTTGCAGGTAGAATCATTTTTAAAATGCAACAATTTACACCAAAATTCTGTTCTGATTTTGGACATCGCGCCTTGCCATCCGCCAGCAGAAGAGTTGGTCAACGAAAACTAAAACTGCACTATAAAGTAGCCTCTTGTCCAAAATTATATCCTTAGGACAGAAGGACATAATAATTTTTTTTATTAAATTGTGATAGCTCTAGCATTTCAAGCTGTTTCAGAAACCACTTTTGAAAAATGTTGGAATAAAATGTATATCCCAAGCCAACCACATTTTGCTGAAGATGATGATGTTCCGTTGTCAACATTGTTACAAACTGATGAAGATCTAGTTTCAATTGGAAATAGACTACAATTACTCCACGAAATTTTCCCAAATGTAAAAAATTTTTCTCGCGTTTTATTTAATTTTGAGTACGATCTAAATGAATGGATCGATCAAGCTAATGCGATCAATTTAGAAGAAACTGAAGGAGAATATGATGAAGGTGATGAAATTGATGAAGACGATGAAGACGATTCCTTTAGAAACAGAAAGTAAATTTAAGTACACGGCAATAAAACTTTTTGAAGGGTGTATTAAATGGTGGCAACAAAACAATATAGAGGTTTCAAAAACATTGGTTCTTTCAGAGCAATCATTAAAAATATCTCATAACTCTCTCACAGCTATAAAGTCAGGACTATTCTTTAAATCGAACAATTCGTTAAAACGAGTACAACGAGTAAAAAACAATGTGTTTGCAACTTTCGTTTTGTGTAACAGAACAGTATCTATAATATTAATAGGCTAGGCGATTTCTTGTGACTGATGTTTTGTTCTACCATTTTATCCTGATTTTGACCAAACGTATATTATTTGAAAGGTATTTCTTTTTAGCCGATTATCAGATTTTCAGATTTTTAAATTTTTTCCTTTATTTTGAGTAAATTGCATTTAAAATTACTACTAACACATACATAAAATTACACAATGCTATGTGTGTTTTTATTAAATTTGTTAATGTGTTTGTAATAAAAATGAGTTTGTTTTTTGTGTTGATTTGTGAATTGGATAAAATTGATTAGCATACTTTTAGGATCTTTATTTAACGAAAAAATAAAATTTCCTAGAATTTGCGCTCGAATTTCGAGGGCTGGAATCTGCTAGTTTATTTAATTACATATCTTATTTATTCCAACAACAAAAAAAGGACACAGAAATCCATATAAAAAAACAAAAATTGATATAACAATTCATATTACAAAGTGTAAATAAAAAAATTTAAAACCATTGTAAAATTACACAAAATAGTTTTGGATCGTTCGTTAAACCGGGAAAACACTGTATTTGTAATGCCCATTAAGTTAACGTACATGAAATGTTTATAAAATTAGTCTTTTTTTATTGTGAATTCTGAATATAAAATTATTTAAAAAAATTTTGTGTTTTTGGTAACCCTAAAAATAGTTAGTGTACAATTCGCATGGCGTCATTCGAAGATGAGCAAAATTTCAATGATTTTTCTCTGCGAACTCTGAGTAGTTACTATCCAATTTGGAAAATGCGTTTTGCTCTACGACACTGAGTTTTCGATGTATAAGCTATTCTATCTTCGACGCCAAAATTTTACGTTTTTCGATCTGGCAATTATAAAAGTATTTAGTCTACAATTCAGTGGATAAAGTTACAACCATTTAATACGCAGATGATGTATGTGGGACATTTGCGGGGTCATTGTCTGGGGGTGGGAATTTTCAAGTCATGGTGAAAGTAGATACTATGCTAATGTAGTAAAACCTCCAAAGGTTTTGGGGTTTCAGCCCAAATTTGTTTTTATGACCTTTTATATGTTTTCCTTATCGTGATATTTGTTTGCTTAGTTTTTCAGCTATAACTCAAGAACCCTTGGTGGTTTCTCATTTCATTCTTCAACAGGATAGTAACTAAGGCTTAAATAAATAATGTGGTTAGGGTATAACGAGTTTGTCCTGATGTTTGTAACTACCAAAAATATTTGACCTACACCCATACTGTATTATAACGATCGACTCAGAATCACTTTCTGCGTCGATTTAGCGATTTCCGTCTGGCCATCGGCTTGTAATCAAATATATTAAATATATTTTGTCGTAATTTGGTACATAAGCTTTTATCGGCCATAGAATTATATAAAAACCGAAGCGTGCTCCCTAGTCCCCATTCAAGTATCCCCTATAAGATTGACTTAAATTGCCATGAGATCCAAATTATCGTATAGATATCGATCAATTTTGGTTTGTGTATGTTTATTACATCTATTAATTACCATTCCAAAAATAAACCCTGGTGGACAATACTTAGTCATAGCCCCTTCTCCACACCCTATAAAGCTGTTTCTCGACCGTCACTTAAACCTATCAAAAAACAAATCTATTGCACAAATTTTGCTCAAGTTCGGTTTGCATATGTTTTTGAAGAACCAAGTGTCTGTACCGAATATGGTCAGAATCGGTCCATTTTTCGATCTAGTCCCCATAAAAATATAGCATATAGCAAAAAAAAAATTAATGACAATGCCACTCAAATTTGGTTCATACTTATCTTCTCTATCCAATTAGTTGGGCCTAAGTGATAGGGTCTCTAAGCGCATGGTATAGGGTATCGAATAATTGGTCTAGGCCGACTATAATTTACTTACTTGTTATTATATAATAGGCAATAACCATACGCCGTAAATATGTTACATTATTCAAAAAATTTATAAAAAAGGAAAAAAATTACTTCATTCGATAAAATGATTTCATTCGTTGAAATTGGTGCAACTTGATTAGCTAAAGTATTTGCTGAAAAATGGAATGAGAAATCATTAATTGTTCTTAAGTTGTAGCTGAAAAACTAAGCAAAGAAACATCGAGATAAGGCATAAATAAAAAAGGTCTTAAAAAAGGTTGGCCTGAGAACACCAAACCGTTTAGAGGTTATATCATACTCGCCTGGCACCTTCACCCGGTCTTGGAATTTCTCTTCCCCCAGAATAGCTGTTGTAGAATTAATCATACTTATACGACTAAAGTTACATCATCAGCATATTAGCAGATCAGTGAGTCAAAGATGTGTTTGACTATTATAATGGTAATACATAGATATTAAATCAAATCGAAGTGACTTCTTCTTTACATATTTTTGATTTGTTTACATGTCAGTTGCCAAAAACGGGGCAACTTTTTAATGCGATAACATTCCTATGTATATAAAAAATATAACGGTACCTTTTTCGTCCCTCCTTTGTAAACCATGTTTTAAAATTGAGTTATTTTAGCACTTCTGATTATAATTTTCTGTCGTTCGCTTTAATTTTTAATTCAGTTCAGCAGAGTATTTGCGCTGAACTTATAAAAAATACATGGAAACCCCATTGTAAATTAATTAGTGTTATAATTATTATAATATAGCTATTTTTTAACCCCTTATTTCCTTCCCATTGGTACAGCTCCAAAAGGACCCTTTCTAAAAAACAATTTTTCTTTTTTAATTTTATTCTTAATTGATCTCTTCTAAGTAAAATTTATAAAAAAAGCCAAAGTGACTTGGAATTGAATGAAACTTAAGGTTCCAGAGTATGTAGTATGTATATATGTAACATATGTAGGTCGTGAATTTAGGATTCTCCGGATCAGGCTCATCAAATTGCATGTCATATGTCTTATCGGCCAAAGCATATTTGCGTTAGGTCAACTAAAACATACCAAACATGGAAAACAAAATACTAAATCTATATTCTCGCAGAGAAAACAGTTTGCTGCAGGATCGTCGGGATAAAAACTAGCAAAATTGTTGCCTTTAATGCGAATATCCTCAGGAAATTTCCAAACTTTTAATGCGTGGTCTCGAGTTTGCACGGATACTTTCCGCCGAAACAATAGAATATGTGGAATCTGCCTTTTTTGCAACGGTAATTCTCATTTGTGGAAATATTAGTTGTAGTTTTTCTCGACATTTAGCCGGGGGACCTACTGTATCCATATTAACTTTATTTATCACTGTTTTATTACATTTTTTGATGTTTCTCTAAAGATCTTTATGTTAAAATAACATCTTACGAAAAAAATAATGTTCTTATATTTCAGAACATATTCCACATAAATATCAATTATAATTTGTAAAGACGCCACTTCCAAATGTCTAGGCACGTCAAATATGCGTAAGACCTTAATTGTTCTCATTGTCCATTAACATAGAAACTTTTTTCTTTCGCATAAAAAGACATTAAATATAATTTATTTAATTACAAAAATAATAATATTTGCTTGGTACATCATGCATGACCCTTTTTGTATTCCTCCATCTTAGTATGTCACAAAGCACCCATCGTACTTTATTAGCAAAGTCACATTGTAACACATTGTCTTTGCTTCCTTAGTTGATTAATGTCTTAAATACTTAAATTCAAATTTTGTTTATAATTTTCATTCTTTTTTAACACATTAACTAACGAAAAAGCAAAAACAACTATCTCTAGCCTTTAGCCAGGAATGATGAGAGATAAGAAGACATCAGAAAAACATCATCCGAAGATATGAACAAATTTGCGGTGAATGAAATACAGAAAAACAAAAAAATACACAAAAGCGCATCATTTACATGCCATAACTTTCTTTCTTTATCATAAACATCATGTTGCATTCATTAAAGTTTATAAAGGAATTGTTTCTTGTTTTTTAAAAATAAATAAATAATAATAAAAAAAAAATAATAAAAAAATAAAAATTAAAAATAAAATGAAAAATAAAAATAAAATAAAATGAATCAAAACTTTTGAGTGAAACCGTTAGCCATTTAAAACCGAAAACTTTATTTACACCGAAAACTAATTTTTTAAATAATTTTCAATACCAAATTTTTTCATATAAATTTTCAATAAAATTTTTTTTACCTTCAACAATTTTTTATTTTTCCTCATATTTATAATTTTATCGAAAATATTAACAAAATAAAATAAATAATAATGAAAACAAGAGTGTTAAATTCGGCTGTGCCGAATCTTTGATATCCTCCACCTCGGTTTGAGTATTGATAATAAATGTAAACAAAATATTGGAAAAGTATGCATGCGTTTCCTATATGCATGCGTTTCCGGTTATATGACTCGTTTAATTTAGTTTTTGCTAATTAAATAGCTCGCCCTAACCTCCATTGCAAAGGTAATGGTTGTGTAGGGTGGCTATATGCATTAAATCGTGCTAATTGGAGATGGCTGTATAGTTTCTTTTAACTGGCGAAATATTTTTTCATTGCGGCCATATATGCCGGATGGAGTAACTAAATCATAACCAAAAAAAAGCTCTCTCAACTTTTTTATTGAAATATTGCCATATTTGGAAAACATTGAGAATAAATTTATAATAATAAATAATTAAATTAGGGATGCCAAACGCAAAAAACCAAATGTCCCAAAAATTTTAAATAAAATAATTTGTTATCTTTATTTTCTGAAAAACTTCAAATATTCATCAAAAAAAAATTGTGAAAATTTATATATAAATAACATTCTCATCAAATTGCGTTTACTTATGTAACAATTTTTATGTTCGCAATTCTTAAATATCATTTGAGGTTTTATAAAATTCATTGAATTAAATTAATGTTTTCTGTAGTCCGATTCTGTAAATTTCAACAATCCGACAATCGCAAAATATATCAACAGCTATTGTTGTTTGCACTAAGGATTAAGTGATTCACTAAGTACATACATCTTAACGACTTAAGACTTAACAAACATGGCCAGAATCGGTCCATTTTTGGGCCTAGTGCCCATAAAGATATAGCATCCGATATGAACTTTTTCATATCTTCAGCCAAAAAAAATTAATAAAAATCCCACTCTAATTTAGTTTATGCTTATTTTCTATATCTAGTTAGTTGGGTCTAAGAGATACGGTCTCTAAACGCATGGTATAGGGTATCGTGTAGTTGGTCTAGACCAACTATAATTTTCTTACTTGTTTACTAATATTTCTGTTTGTTTATTTGAAAATGAAATAATGAATTGAATATGCTATTTAATTTTTTTATTTATATAAAAGAGTTTTTTAATAGAAGCAAAATATTTTCACTATTTTAGGATTTTTATTTACGTATGACGACATTTCAACCTAAAAATTTAAGTTTTTATCGATTGAATAAACAACACAAAAATGGTTGTCGTTTAAACAACAACAACAGCTGACTTTAACAATAGCGAATATCGTTTAAAAATTTTACTGATAATTTTGCTTTTCTTTTTTTAACGATTCGGCTATCGTTAAAAAAAAGTTACTGAAAAGCTATTATGCTAATGCCAATATTTTTTTTAAATGTAAACATTTTTTAAATGTAAACATATTTGGTGTTTATTTTGGAATTTCAATTTGTGTTTAACGAATAAAATTTATATATTAATAATGCAATTGATGTCTTCTAAATTTAAAATTATTGTTTCCGACGTTTTGATATGATTTTCTGAAATTCAATTAATATTTTATAATTTATAATTGGAAATTTTGAATTCCAGTTTTTTTTAGAATTGATATTTTCTAAAATTTGAATGGAAAATTTAAAAAGTGCAATTTTATATTTATGTGAATAATAATGCTTTAGTAATTATAAACAATTTTTAAAAATTAGTTGTAATCGCAATCAGATATTTTGTAGGTAAAGCAGAATAATAATTCTATATAACTATGTAGAACTGTTTTGAAAACAAAAAACTTATTGATGAACTCGGTGACTCTATTTTGTAAAGACAACAAAAAGTTAATATGCCAAACTTATGTTCATATTTGTAAAAGAATAATGAAAAAACGTATGAAATGAAAGACCAGCCCGTGTGTACTCTTAACATTGTTCTGTATGATATCTATTTGAAAATATTGACATCCATGTTAAAATAGAAATAACTATGTATTTCAAAGCTTAGAACAAAAATTGTGGCGCCATCTACTGTGGCATAGTCACGCTGAGCAAAATGAAGTGACACTCTGTTAATGCAAAAGAAATGTATTTTCCCCACAACAAAATATTGCAGTTTTTTTTGTAAATAAAATAATATACCGAATTATTTCTAACATGCAGTTATTATGGATGTACATATATAGAATATATGTATATTATTAGTATTATTTAATATGTGTATGTATGTATGTATATGTAAATATTACACACTAAAAATACAACATCAAACGTTATTTTTGTGTTTTTCTCTTTAAATAAATTAATACATAAAAATTTTTTTTTGCTTATTTTGCATTGTTTTTTTTTTATTAACAATTAGGTATTTTAGCATTATTTGCTTTAGATACTGGTGAATTTTTACTCCCTTTATATTAAGTCGTAGTGTCTGCTTGTCAAAAAAATTTTGGACCGATTTTAGCCCCTTTCCCGTGACCCAATCGACCTGAAACTTTGCAGGCAGGCTCGTGTCAATAACAGAAATGATCTAGTAAATTTTTTTAGTGATGCCAAAACAATGGAAACTTTTAAATTTTTCTACCAGAGTTGATAAAAAAAATGTACAAAGGGTTAGTTTTTATTATATTGTTACCACAACGACCACAAAAACAACAAGTCCAGCTATGACAACAATACAACATTTAGAATAACAACAAGAACAATATAGAAACATCATATTTTTAATTTTTTTTTTTACTTTTTCAGAGATTTCCCTAGACCTGTTCCACCGATTTTAATGATTTTTGAAATAGAAATCTTCCCATGAATTTGGTGAATCATTGTCACTAAAAATGATCACCTTAGCTATCCTATTGAGGGCGTGATCGTGACAAGAACTACATAGAAATTTATATTTTTTAAAGACTTTATTTAGTTCTTCATTCAAATCTCGGGCCCTAATCGACCGATTTGGACGATTTTAAATAGCAAACTTCGCAGGATGCTAATGAATCATTTTTTATGTCAACGAGCACCCTAGCTGCCCGATTGATGCCGTCATCGTGATTTCCACAGACGGACAGACGGACAGCGCTATATCAAGTCTGGTTGTTATAAGCATCACAAATATATATATTTTATGGGGTCCAACATTTTTTTCTAATTATTATAAACGGAATGACAAACTTATATATACCCTCTGCACACTGGAGTGGAGGGTATAAAAATGTGTATTCCTTTTAAGAATTTGATATTCGGATATCTTGGTCACTTCCGTAAGAATGTGGCGTTTTCCAGGGCAATATCGATTATTTTGAAAAGGGATTTGGATCCGGCAACCGTTAATATATGCGGGGAAAGCCTTGAAATCGGACACTATCAATGTTAAATGCGTAAGGGAATGTATTAGGTTGCTTAACCAAATTCGACAACATGGTATTAAACTCATATGGGTTACAGACCATAGTGGGGCAATGCAAACGAGTTGGCTGACAAGTGTGTTCGAAGGCTTTCGGTATGGTGAATTAAAAAATTCACACTGGTATTTTTGTCCCTTTTTTGGATAGTGGCGGTATGTAGGATAATCGCAGATCATTTCCAAGGAGAATCAAAACGCTTCTTGGACTTAGAAAAGGAACAACCAATATACTTATATGAGTTCATACCAGGGACCGTAACAGTTATACGTTTTATTATACAACTCACAAAATTATTTTATTTTTTTTAAGACAAAAAAAGTGAAAGTTGGAATTTTTAATTGACATAATATTAAATTCCGATCAAAATTGTTTAATTGATATTTTTCTCAGATTTCTCATACTTTTTGATCGAAAAAATAAGGATCAAATAATAACTTTTATTTCGGACCGGAAAAAAACAAACCATTTTCTGAAGGATCATTTACTCCTACATGCTTTTCATACCTTAGTTTGAGTTTGCACTGATATTTGTAATAACCAAAAATGTTTGATTTATATCCACCATTTATTATAGCGATCGACTCTGAATCACTTTCAGGGTCCATTAAGCGATGTCCGTCCGTCCGTGCATCTGTCGTCCATGTGAACCTTATAATCAAACTAACAGGTCGCAAATATGATTATATTTTGATGAAATTTAGTATATAACGAGATTGAAATTGGTGAAACCGACTTCAATTAAGATCCAGCTTAACATATTTATATCGATAAATTTTGGTGTATTTGAGTTTGTTGTAGCCACTAATCTGTAGTAGACGTAGTCCGTCTAGACCGACTATAATTTTCTTACTTGTTTTTGTTAAAAAATTTCAAAACAACTGTTATTTTCGGTGACTACTTCTCTCCGAACACTTCAAAATTAGACGTATGGCTAAAATGAATGTGTATGATTGTATAAAAGAAGTCATGTAACATCTGCTATGAAAATACCCACAACTAAAGAAACGCCACCTTATGTGTATAGGCCAAAGATACTTCAGTAATCTTAGCTGTATAGTAGATGCTCCACTGAGAAATCTTGCAGATCTCACTGGGAGAATCGGTGAGGTTTAGGACAACTTCAGAATGGGTATGCCCTCCACAGTACTGTGCAGAGGATATATATCAGCTTTTTACTCCGTTTGTAACGCATTGAAAAAATTATTATATTCTTGATCCTTACAACAATTCAAGACGATAAAGCAATGTCCGTCTGTCCGCCTCTCTGAAATTACGCTCATTCACAAAATGGGAAAGATTAGAAATATATTGTTTGTCATTATTTCGCGCAGGTTGGTAAAGAATTTGGATCCTCTTGGCCAATAAGCTAAGGAATGACCTACGAAAATGTAAAGATACTGCCATAAAATTTCATATAAAAAACTAAAAATATTGAAAAAACTTTATGCGTATCGAAATGTATCAGCGATGCATGCATATTTTTGTTGGGTTGATGTTTTTGTTTTTCTTTATACACGTGAACGTTCGCATGTACAGAAAAAAAAAAAAACAAAAGCAACAGGCAAACAAAATGTATGTATTACTGATAAACATTGCATTGCTTTCAATTAAAAAAGCATGAAAATTCTTAAAATTTTTGTTAATTATCTTATTAATTTTAAACATGATTGTAAAAACTCTAGCCAATATAATTTGATATCTAGCCTTTGTAACATTTAATGTTTAGAACGCTGGTGGAGGGTATCAAAGAGCCGAATTTAAAACTCTTACTTGTTTTTGTTAATTTCCTTTTCAAGGGCTTCTGAGTGGGTCGCTTTTAGTAGTCTACCCACTAATTAATTCTTGTTAATTAATTCTTTTTTTCTTTTCAGGTAAGTGTCAAACTATTTTACCAACCAATTGTCAAAACGTGAGTAAAAAACTAAATTTTAAGGACTTTCAATTCTGTTAAATGTGTATTTGTAAAATTTGATAAAAAAATATATCTTTCTTTTAAAGATCTTTCATCCGTTTGCTATTATTTTTGTTGTCATGTATATCTGCTACTGTTGCTTCCTTTTGCTGGGGCGCACTGTAACAAAGTTGGTGGTTTGTTAAAGATTTTTAATGCGATTTTTATTTAACATTAAACCAACACATTAATGGTATTCACTTTAGAAAATACAGGTTTGTAAGAAGTTCAAAGTAGCATTGTTTTAAACTGTGATCGATCAGAAAGAGCACGAGCTAAAGACAATTTTTGAATGGTGTCTGTAATTTTAATAAAAAGATATTTTAAATCACTTAGATTATATTAGATTCAAATGCTATAAGCACCGCGAGCAATTGTAACGTTTGTGCAGCTCGAAAGCAAACCTGACAGACTTATGCCCGTTTTCTCAATAGGCGATTATCTTTTATCCCAACGAGAAACTGCCGATTAAACAAATTTGGTTTTCTCAATGTCTGGTTTGCTTCTATTTTGTCGCAAAGCTAACCGGCACTCATCTGCCAATTATTTATTTATCGTACAGATAAATTATTCTCCCAACTTTCATATCAATTTTGAGAGGCATTGCCAACTGAAAATAATTCTCCCAACTTTCATACGTGTTTTGAGAGGCATTGCCAACTGAAAATAATGTTTTTGTCGGTACATTGAGAAAACCAAAATTGTTAACAGGCAGTTTATCGGTACAATAAATTGATGTCCTGGTTAAGTAACAGCCAGTTTGACGATACATTGAGAAACCCGGCATTAGCTTTTAATGTAGTCAATTAACCTGGGGTTTAATCGTCCCATTCGTTATCGAAAATTTGGGATCGAAATTATTTATTTTATTTTACACAATAAAATATTAAGAATAATTTTACATTGTCACAGTTAACAAATTATGGCCTCTGGTTAAGAGTAAAAGTAAAACAAGGTCTGACGGTGGTCCGTTTTCTTTAAATAATAAACCAAAATATTGAATTTCGAATGCGGCGATTAGATCTCTGCTTGGCACAAGCTCCTCTGTTACTCGGTAAACATATTTTCAGCTGCTGTAGTTCGCAGATTCTGCAAATTTTATTTAGTGAATGACCAAATTTAAATTGATTATCTAAAAACAGCATCTGTTTAGCTAGTTTTCTGGATAGTGAAATGAAACTTGGGGCTTGCCTTTGCCCAACATTAGATCACCGATTTTTATGTTGTATAAGGTTAAAATTCATTTCTACAATAGGGGTCGAATCGGTTCTTATGGTATACTTTTTTAAGCAAGTATTTTTCCGTCCTTTGTTCAATCTTAGCAACCGCGTTACAGCAACATACGTGATTATTGTTCTTATAACGGTTTGGAAAATTTTAGGGGTCATTGTGTGAGGACTGAAAAATTCCAAATCAGGGTGAAAGTACTAAGCCAGTATAGCAAAACCTCCAAAGGGTTTGTTGTTCTTAGTCCAAAGCTCTTATATTTTTTCCTTATATTGATGTTTGCTTGCTTAGTTTTTCAGCTAACACTAAATAGCCATTGATGATTTTTCATTTCATTCTTCAGAAAAATTGTAGCTAAGGCTTGAATGAATAATTGTCATTAATATATCTATGTTAAAAATAGAATTGGAAATACTAATGTATAAACATTTTTTTCCTGAATTGTATATAAAATTTATGGTTTCAATTATCATACTGCTCCTATCTACAATATTAATAGGCTAGGCGATTTTTTGTTACCGATGATTTGTTCTACCGTTTTGTCCCGATTTTGAACAAACGTATATTATTTGAAAGGTATTTCTTTTTAGCCGTTTTGCAGATTTACAGATTTTAAATTTTTTCTCTTATTTGGAGTAAATTGCATTTAAAGTTGCTACTAACACATATATAAAATTATACATATGCTACATATGTGTTTATTAAATTTGTTAATGTGTTTGTTAATGAGTTTGTTATCTTCATTCACAGTAATAATAAACCAAAAAAGTGTTGGTTTGTGAATTGGCTAAGTTGAAAAATAAAGTTGCCTAGAAATTGCACTCGAATTTCGAGCGCTGGTATCTGATAAAAAGTCAAAATTAACTGAACTCTGATGCATGTTTAATTTAATATTAAAAATTTCACTTAAACGTCTACATATCTTCTACTTTACTAATAAAAAATAATCATACTCCCTGAATATATGTATTACGTTTTAAAAAAAATTGGTTGAAAATTATGGACAAAAAAGACAATTTTTCGATAATTTCATTCGACAAAATTAGTCCAACTGAATAATGAAATCAGAAATCATCAGTGGTTTTTAAGTTATACATGAAAAACTAAGCAAACAAATCCTTTGGAGGTTTTACTATACTGGCCTAGTACTTTCACCCCTCCAGGATGTTGCTCTGTGTAATAGAAATGAACGACTAACAGATCATCTTCGGTTTTAATCTGCATGTTCTACCACATCCCTATAATGCTCTTGTATATTTTGTGATAGTGTTAAAAGCACTTTTATTCTAAATGAGGGTTTTCTGGAGAGTGATGCCTAAATATTTAACTTCATAAGCGAATTCTATGAGAGTACCATTTAAAATTGGCCTGGTTAATCTTATGTTTCTACCGTTAGATGGCGGTGCTGGAATTGTCATCGTTGGATTAATAGTCAGTTCTTTTTCTATACACCATCCTAAATTAAGATCTAAGGCTTGCTGCTTACGATCAGATACTGTAAAGTTATAAAGTATTCGTCGATTCCATTATTTTCCAGTAAACAAAATATATTTATACACCACTATGTGGACAGGGTATAATGGCTTTGTGCTGATGGTTGTAACTACCAAAAATATTTGATATAGACCCACCTTTTATTATGCCGATCGACTCAGAATCACTTTCTGTGTGTCCATGTAAACCTTGTAACATATTTTGATGCAATTTGGTATGTAAGCTTCTATCAGCCATATTATGAACGCTGTTGAAATTGGCGAAAATCGGTGCATGTTCAGACATACTCCCCATACAAATCGACTTAAATTGCCATATGAATAAAATTATCATATAGATCTCGGTCAAATTGGGTTTGTATGTGTTTATTACACCCATTAATCAGTAGTCCAAAAATTAACCCTTTAGGACAATTCTTAATCATAACCCACATATAAAGCTGCTTCCCGATCTTCACTTAAAAAAGAAAAATATTGCACAGATTTTTCTCAAATTTGGTTTGTATATGTTTTTGCAAAAAATAAGTGATCTTACGAAATATGGTCAGGATCGGTCCAGTTTTCGACCTAGTCCCCATATAAATATAGCATCCGATATAAACTTTTTCATATTCAAAGAAAAAAAAATAAAAATGCCACTCAAATTGGGCTTATGCTTATTTTCTATATCCAATTAGTTGGGCATAAGAGATAGGGTCTCTATCCGCATGGTATGGGGTATCGTATAGTCGGTCTAACTTGTTTTAATATAATTTTATATTTATTAAGTCTATTTAACATAAAACACCAAAAATAATCATATTCGCATTTATAATGGGTAAAAATTGCAAAAAGAATAAAGGTACATATAATTTAACAGGAAAAGTGTTCTTTTGTATTTTAAAATGTGTATCATATAAAAAATTAGTACTTTGTTGGACCTCCCTTCTAGCAATAAATGCCCCCAGGCGTCTAGGCATTGAGTTTACCAAATTTGAAGTAATTATCGCCGTTATTTATTTTGTCCCATTCTTCTTTTCATGTGATGCTTGATAGAAATGTGCCGTTTTTATAATATTTTGCTCCAGGATTTCCCAGATATGTGCTATACGGCTAATATCTGGGCTTTAGGTAGGGGTCTCGATTCATTTTGGTACATTCTACAAGATCCATAGCTTTGTGCTTAGGACCACATGCGTAGGGTCATTGTTGTGAGTAAGGATACAATTGTTTGTATGGCCCATTGTGCTGAAGACACTTTGCTGAAGATTTTGCTTGAGTATCTCAATATACAGTTTATGATCCATTATGCTATTTCTGTGGTTTTCGAGAATAACCGCGTATGTCATAAAATCAAAATGTTCAGGAGAGCCAAAAAACGTCATATTTGAAATTATGGGCTCAATATAAAGTTTTTAGAGCTTTTTATTTAACAGTCGTATAGATATGGGCAATAAATACTTTATATAAAATTTTGAGTCAAAAATCTTTAGAGGAATAGATCCTAGAGAAGAACGAAAAAATCAATATGTAAATAACACTTAAAGTGTGTGCAGACAAAACAACTTATGTCGACAAACGTCGTTTTCTTTGAAAAAGAAAACTACCAATGCAACCACCCATGTAGATATAAGTTGTTGTTGCTTTTTATTCGTCAACAAAGAGTTAACGGGGCTTGGGATGAGAATATAACAACGTATCAAGAATAATAGTGACAAAAAATAACAGAAATAAACACACAAGTTTTTATAAGTGGTTATAAACTGAAAACTAATTAAAATTTATTTTTCATTAATAACAACGTTGTCGCTATGTTTCGTTTTCTGAGAAAATAATTTGTCAGCGATCAAATGTAGGTTGACATACGTCGTTAGTGCAGCAAATTAATTTAATAAACATTTAAGTTACGTCGTTATTTAAAGAAAAAACTCAGAAATGGTCAATAATTTTTTTTAAAATATAACTCATGTAAAGAGTGTTAAAAATTAATATATTTGGCATCGTTAACTCAAAACTGACAAAAATAGACATACGCGGTTATTCCAGAAAATCACAGATTTATAATATGTTATTCACCGAATCCGTTCGCATGCATGCAGTTCCAAACCATCTGAGACCCTCCACCATGTTTAGCTGAACGTTTTCGGAGTTTTCCGTGCAGCTCACTGTTTGGCACTTGCCGTACTTTAAACTTTCCGCCAGTCTTGAATAAGTTAAACATACTCTTGTCCGTTAAAATGACACGATTCCGGAGCTCTGGACCATGGTTAAGGAACGTTTTGGCATAATCTAAACGTTTTCTTATCTTTTTTTTTTCGATATAAGGGGGTTTCTCCCAGCAGTTCGGGAATTATAATGGGCCGTGTAGAGCATAGTTCTTAAAGTATAAACTTAAGCCTTCTTACCATACCATGAGAAAATCTCCGAATCTATTGTTGACATCGTTGGTCTAGAATTCAAAATTTTTCGAACGATAGCTGACTTTTCACGTCGATGGACGACCAGATCTTGCTTTATTTGCACGCAAACCATTTTTTTTTATAGAAATGTTCTTTCTTTACCAAGTTCATTATTAGTTCCCACTCTTCTCCGGTAGTTTCTTTTGAATTATGCACCATCTTTGAGATTGTATAATTTTTAGCGTTTTTTGCACAAAAAAATTACCAGTCTATTGTATTTCTTCAATTTATCGAATTGTTATTACCAAAAGATTTTAAGAAATTTGAAACAAACAAATGCTCTTCGTTTGTGAAAATCTGACTTTCAGAACGCTATGACCAAATTTATAACTTACATTAATAAAACAGATATTTGGGACCATATTCAAAATAAAACCTGCCAGCTTTAAATGATTTATGAAATAAATATAAATCGACGAATATTTTATCGTTTCATTGTACAGTCCGGTCGTCTAAACCTTTGAAAGAAATCGCTCTGAATTGGCATACCCAGAAGTTCTTTTACCGAATATCAAGGTCCAAAGTAAGAAAGAGAGAACACCACCTTATTGGCGGCGCCTTGTGGCATAACCACGGTGTTAAATTGCAACACTTGAAGAATTATAAATGTAAAATAATTTGTTATAATGACATACAAAAATTGTGTTAATTACGCAATAGTGAATGCCATTATTATACAAACACGCCTACATTAAGATTGTGCTCAGCATGAAATAAAAATATATACGTTTATACAATATTTTCACCATCCTCTCTTTAACGTCTTTTTTCTTTTATTGTTGTAAAGATTTTGTTGTAATTATTGTTGTTTATTGCCATTGCAAGTGCACATATTCGAGTTGTATGTGGTTTATGCGGTTGATTATAGTTGTTTGTGGTTGTTGTCATCTTTTAATTGTATTTTAATATTACATATAATTGCAAAGGCTCAACATATTTCTTCTTCATTAATTACAAGTCAATTGCAATGTCATCATCATTACAATTCGGCTGATGATGATGTTATTATGTTGCTAGCAATTTATCAGGAAAAAAATCTTAAAATTTATTTTCGTATCTAAAGGTTTGTTATCGCCAGCCACAACACTGTATATTTAAGTTTTTCTATCCATGTAACTCATAGAAATAAAAAAACTCTCCATCCGGTGCATGCATAAAATTTTTATCTGTGCTTATTTTTGGTTCTAATAATAGGCTAAGGCAAACTAAACTATCAGTATCTTTCGGCTTTTCCTTTGTTGGAAATGTTGCTTCAACAATTTTGTTGTTGTTGTAGCAGAAACGATCGATTTAAAGATATCAAAAAACTAAAATTCGTTCAAATATTTTTCGCCAACAGGATTTAAACATTGGCAGCGAATGAAATATACCCTTTATTTTTTTAATGGAGTTTAGCATTTTCAGCTCTTCAGCTAAAATCGACTGTCCTTGTTCTATTTTTATAACCTCCATCTCTGTGATATCGAAATGTGGATTCGGGACCCTATAAAGTAAATATATATTTATTCTCATTAACAAAATAGATGATTTAGCTGGGTAAAATTAGTATAAAAATGACTATAGTTGGTATTGAAAATGTCGAAAAATGGGTCACATTATACCAATTTATGGTGAAAAATTAGTGCAAAATGGGGACTCCTCTAAAAAAAGTAAAAATTTAGAATTTCTTGTGCTTAGTGCATAAGTGTTACTTACAAACATCTTTGTTCTAACAACAGCTACTCACTCTCTAAGATACCTTTTCTTAAAAAGGTGCGTTTTCTTAAAAAATGCTTTTTCTCAAAAAAGTACCTTTTCTTCAAAAGTAATTTTTTTTATTATACCACTTTTTCTTAAAAAGCATCTTTCCTTATAAGAGAACCAATTCTTAAAGAAAGTAAATTTATTTACAAAAGTAACTTTTCTTACAAAAAAAGGTACCTTTAAAATATGCCTTTTCTTAAAAAAGTACCAATTTTTGAAAAACTGTTCATTCTCCAGTAAGTATCCTTTCCTACAATATTAACTTAAAAATTTACTTTTTCTTCAAAAAGTAAATTTTTTTAAAAAGTACGTTTTCTTTAAAAAGCATCTTTTTTAAAAATTACATATCTATTCTTAAAACAGTTCCCTTTTTAATTGTACCCTTTCTTAAATAAATACCATTTTAAACATTAAAACATTTAAAACCGACCTAACGTTTTCCCTTACTCCTTCCGAATTTAGTATAGCACAAATGTTGTTTCCGACATAGCTAATATTGGCTCATTGATCTTACGCCAGATCAAAGGTAGAATATGCTACTGCTGTTTGGCCCACATTGTGGAATGTACATCTCTCGAATTGAGAGAGTGCAGCGTATTTTCCTTAAATACGCACTTTCATCATTTAAGTTTGTTGATCCTCATATAGATCAAAAGGATTAATAATTAGTTATTTATTGTTCGGTTCGAGATCATGTATACATTTTCTAATACTAGAAAAGATAATACTCTATGCAATGTAAGAGAAATTTGGAAAAAATTGAAGACAGCGCTAGATGGAGTAGCTACTTTCGAACACAGCGGCGAACAATAAATAACTAATTATTATTACAACATAAGATCGACAATACATAAAAAACTAACGATCAAAATGATTATTATTATGTATCGAATCATTAGAATATCGACTTCGATTTCAGGCTGGATTATCTGTGTTTGATATAATTACTGGTATCGAAGGTATCGACTATCCTAATTTGTTATCGCAAATACAATTCTATGTTCCACCTAGAATACTTCGTCACCATAACATTTTTTATATTCCATGCCATCGCACAAACTATTCCCAAAACAGTACTTTAATTCGCGCGTGTGCCGATAAAAATGCTATTAATGAAATAGCTAAAAAAAAGTTTTGTACATCAAAAGATTGTTTTAAATTACTCCTCCTTACATTATTTAATTTGTAAATTTTTGTACAGAAATTAGTAATTATTTTAATTATAGTCTGTAAGGAAATCATATTCCATTGACTGAAATAAATAAATAAATCTATATATATAAAATTCATTTTCTGTTTATTTGTTTGACCGATATACAAATTTTTATTTTTCAACGGATTTCTCTGAAGTTTGGTACACACGATCTCCGTGCTCCATATGATTCTTACCGGCCACGCCTACTTTTACGCCCACTTTTTGTATACAATTCATTTTCTGTTTTTTGGTATATTTGTTCGCTATACAAATTTTTATTTTTCAACGGTTTTCTCTGAAATTTGGTACGCAGAATCACTGTACTCCGCGAAAGGTCGCCATATGATTCTTACAGGCCACGCCTACTTTTATGCCCACTTTTTATATACAATTCATTTTCTGTTTTTTGATATATTTGCTCGCTATACAAATTTTTATTTTTCATCGAATTTCTGTGAAATTGGGTACTCACAATCTCTGTACTTCAGGCAAGGTCACCATACGATTATAACGGGCTCACCTACTTTTGCGCCCACTTTTTTAAATTTTTTATCTCAAATCCCAGGCAAGGTCGTCATACACTTTTATCGGCCAAGCCCACATATACGCTTTTAGTGATTATAAACATATTTTTAATTTTCAATGGACATCCTAAAAATTTTGTACATAAATCTCTTTACTTACTACTCTTCAGTTTACACCTTTATGAAATAAATATTTCAAATCAACCAATTTAAAATTTTCCCGTTTTGCCTTTTTTACTATATGAGTTGCAACACCCCAAAATTAGTGCAGATTTATTTCATGGGTGAACAGATACAGGTTGACTACCGTTGTAGGATTACTCCGATTATAAATATTTGCATCTCGCCTTTTTAACTATAATGGAAAACAAAATATTAAATTTATTTCCATCTTGCCTTTTCCATCTTGCCATTCGAAAGCAGCCTATTACAAATATTTCCATTTCATCTTTTTCACTATACAAATGAGCTATAAAAGTGGAAAAAGAACTATTTGCGATTGTGACTTGTACATGAAAGTGTAGCATATAGGCCGTACTAGACTAAACAGAACTCTAGAGAACCCGATCAGAACCAAATTCGTATCGAGTCTCAACGAGTTAGACAATCTGAGTCGAGAAATGCTGAACCACCTGAGCAAATAACGTCATGAAGCCCAAAGATCAAGCGGAAATGCCTGAATCTACTCAAGTGCGTCTAGACATCCAGCGGCTAAGACAAGCTTAGTCGAGGGAATGTGAAACTCCGGAAGCGACTCAACAACGTCTTCATGCCCACCGGATAAGGCAAGCTGACTCCAGGCAATGTGAAACTCCTGAAACGACTGTAATATCCCTACCAGAAGATTTTTTTGTAAGTTGGTTCTTCATTGCAAGAGATGGTACAAAAGTTGTTCCTAAAATAACGTACATAAGAGAACAATTTCTTACGGTAGCAGGTATCAACTTAGAATCACCATGTTTTTCTCATAGACAATTATATGTCGCCTGCTCCAGAGTTGGAAGCCAGCACAAACTTTTCGTATATGCACCAGAAGGAAAAACCAGAACTGTTGTATATCCCAAAGCTCTGGAATAACTAAAATTCGTAACTCTTACACATCATACACTCAAAATGATCCACGCTTAGTTGTAGTGGTAAGCAGGCGCTAACCACTTAGTCCCCAATGTATAAATTCCCCAAATTCCTGCAATAACCGTATTTAAATTCTGTATTCTTTTCAATAGCATAATCACGGTGCGCGGAAGCGGCGCGCGGACGCGACGCGACGCGCTCGCGTAACACAGCCGAGCTAAATATGGGATGATCTGAAAAATATAATTCGGCAATTAAAATAATTGACAACAACTGCGCGGCAGCACTGGTACGGCTGCCAAACGCGGGAAGCGGCGCACGCACATGGACGACCCGCGTTCCGAAGACATCTCAGCTAAAATATCGCAGAGATCTGAAAAATATATATTTGCGATTGAAATAAGTTGACGACAACTGCGCGGCAGCACGGTTGTTGTTGCCAAACGCGCGGACGCGACTCGCTCGCGGAACACAGCTCAGTGAAAAGTCTTATAAATTTTATCTACGTATGTGCAATAATTCCCTGTTGATCAAAATGGGCCAATCATATACTATAATCAGTTGCATAAATCAACCTTGTGGCACAATTTTAAACGTCGCATTCATTTTCCATTTTTCTTTGACTTCTCTGCTCAATGATGATCACTTATTGAATGAAGTAATTCAATTTTTAAAAGTTCTGATTCCTTTAATTTGCAAACGATTTCGTTATATTTGATGTTTAAAAAATAAATAAAATTAAAAAAAAAACTTAAGGCGGTTTCGCAGCTTGTTTTTGAAGCTGCAGCAAGTAGCGTCTTAAAAAAAAAAATTTCTAAATAAAAAAATCACATAATTTTAAATTGAAATAAAAAATAAATTTGTTGCCCCAAAAAACGTAAACATGGGGAATTTTTTCACCATGAAGAAATTCCCCTATTCCCCTATTTTTCACCATGAAGAAATTCCCCTATCCCGTGCAAATTTTTGGGGAGAAAGTTCATTTTTTTTAGGAATGGTTCATTGGGGACTAAGTACTCAGCGCCTGGTAAGCCTAGTGAACCATTTTTCAAGTCAAAGACCATTGGATCCCGGGCAAGACCGGGTAAAAACAGCTAGTAAATAAATAAATAAATACAATTTAAATTTAATGTTAACCGCAATATAATGAAAAGATTCCAAAAGATTTATTGAAATAACTTTATAAAATTACATATACTTTTCTAAAAGTATTTTTGTTACGTTGGGCTTGTATTTTAACCGTAATAAGATTACTTCTAAAACAGCATGTAACTCGATTTTTTTTACCAAAGTTATAAATTCAATATTTCACGACTTTAAGTTCGCGGGCTTACAGTGGGTGACAATACATTATAAAGTTTTACAAAATTCAAAACTTACCAGCTTTGTAACAATTCATTCACATTAAATCCTAAGATTATGTATTTTTGCAAAATCTTTGGTGTGTTCTCTATTGAAAGACAACAAATTTGTTACAAAATATATATAAAAGGATTTTTTTTTAGTGATGACAAAACAATGGTAACTTTTAAACTTTTAAACTTCTATACCTGAGTTTGTTAAAAGCAATAAAACTAGAGGATAGTTTTATTTATTAGACAAACTTCTTTAAGTGGAAGGGACCATAGGGTAATAGCTATGGCCATATTTCTGGTATATAAATTGTCCATAAATGTATGTTTTCAATTATATGTTTTACTGTTTTTATTTGATCTATCGATCTAAACAAATGCCTTTTGACGATTTTCGAAAAGTCCACAGGGATTGTTAATTTTAGATCTATATAAAGTAATAAAAATGCACAAGAATTTTTTTTTTTTTACAAATTCGGTTTCATTTAATATTAAAATTCATGAAATTAAATAAATCTCTGTTGTGATGCTTCTTGGTGTTTTTTCAGTTCCAGTGTGCAGGTATTGCAACGATGCAGCAATGTTGAATGCTCAGCACAAACTGCTTTGTTGCAAGTATAGCAATACGCTCTGGTTTTACGCTGACGTGATGTCCATACTCCACATGACATAACTGACATGACGGCCGATTTGATCGAGGTCCAAAAGAAGGTGTAGCTCATGCTGTCGGTCTTGCAACTACCTACAAGGACAAAAAATATTTTGTTTTTCCGCATTCATGTGTTCAAAATTATTTTATTTTACCTTTAGATTGAATGCTTCCATAGTACTTCAAATCCTGGGATAGCTCGTTCATTGGTGGCTCGTTCTTCAATATTAGGCAGTGCCAATTGTGACGTGAGCAATTGCAAAAATGAATGTCGCTTATCGGTTTTTTTTACTGGCTTATTTTAATTATATATGATAAATGCAGCTCATGCAGTGATGCATCGCCTTCGTAGAAGCCAAGCAATGAACTGGAAACTGAACGCGCAGGACTTTTCAGTAACTCACGTGACACAAATGTTTAATTTGAGCGTACTGTTCCAACAAATGCAGTTTTCTGAGTCATCAATGTATCCAATGTAGAGAAAAACTAGCTGCATAAATTGTCCGGCCTGTATTCACATATATTTCTAATAATTGATTTACCTCAAGCTCTCGACCAGGCAACTTCTCAGAGTAAATAATTTCTTGGAGTTGATAAAATGATTTCGAAGCGCATACCTTTATTCCGTACTTGGCTGGCTTAGATGGAATGTATTGTGTAAACCGTGTGCGACCTCTATATAGGAACACGTCCACGTCCACGGTCAGTAAGCTGCTGCCAAATTAGCCTGCAACATTTGCAAAAAATCATCAATAGCACCAGTTTTGCTGTCGATTAATCATTTCCCTCTCGTATTTGCGTTATCAAAGCGAATGTTTTTTTTTATGGTCATGAATCGATCGTATGATAATGTGGCTTTGTAGATTGGTGCATGGGTTTGGCCTCACAGTTCCTTAGCAGACACTATTCAATTGAAAAACAAACTAAAGGAACAACAACAAAAAAGAAAAATAATAACTAAAACACTATTCAACAAAATTCATTAGCGATTTATTCTAATAATCCACGTACTAAACGTCAATAAACCTCAATGAAATGTAAACTATTGCTCGTATCGCTTCAAAACTAGCTTTAATCGATTCAGCACACTTTTTTCTTGGAACGCATGTACGGTTCAATGACTTTTGAGAGTCTGAAAATCAAAAAGGTCCTAACTGCGTTTGACAGAATATTGCGCCATCAGTAAGTTATGTTAAAATTTTCAGATGTAAAAGAGTTTGAACATCTGTCAATATCATAACCTTGAAATATTAGCGAATTTGTTATCAGAAATATATATATTTTTCGTGCCAAAATGTAGAATTTTGAGGCGAATAAGCGTCATTTACTTCTTCAATTTGAAGGAATCTGCAGCTGAGGGGCACCGGTTCCTTGTATGGGCACATGTTGTGGCTGTCTTAAGTTGTCCTGAATGGTGCCAAAAATTTAAGAATGGTAAAGCAGAATGCCGAAAGTGTACGAAGACGTGGAAGCATTATTGGATCAAGATTCGTTCCAAAACAAAAATAACTTACACTTAAATTAGGAATGCCTAAAAAAGCAATTTGACATATTTAAGATCATTGGGAATGAATAGAAAACGAAGAATTTGGGTTCCTTATGAACTGATGCTGAGAAGCATTGAAAGGCAATTTTCCACATGTGATATGCTACTTTCCAGGCATAGATGAAGGGTTTTCTGCACCGAATAGTCATTGGTGATGAAAAATGGATTCACTATGATAACGTGAAACAGAAGCAATCATGGGAACTACCCGGCCAAATCTTCAACATCTTCAGCTAAGCCAAATATTCACAGAGAAAAAATCAGCTTGGATAACGCTCAAGAAAAAGCGTGCTCATTACCATACCGACATGTCAAAGTTATTCTCCTGCTTGGTAGTGCTCGCCAACATTTGGTGATGCCGGTCAAAATTTATTTTGAAACAATTCATTGCAAAGTTTAAAGCCATCCGTCGTATTCTCCATTCATTGTTTCTTCTGATTTCCACTAACTAGCAAAACCATCAGAACCCAAATGGAGGGTGTCAGATATTCGTATTAATCGAATTTGACTCTTACTATTGTTTTTAAAATTGTGAGATTATATAAAATATATTTATTATTTAAGTACTCTACTAATTTAATGTAACTTCTAAAGCATTTTTGTTTGAGTGGCAAAACGAAGACATTTGCTTTATTTCCATTAATGCACTTTATAACATGTGTACCCCCTCTGGTGATTCTTATTAATATAATTCTTATGTAGTTTTTTATTATATTATGTCCACAGTGACATTCCACTTAACATTTGCGATTTCTGTTTTGATGTTAGTGCTCGTACGACGTACGTACATACGTACGTACATTGCAACATGTTCTGCTTTTGACATTACAACCATGAAAAACGCATCATTTATGCTGTCACTTCCATGAAATTTAATATTTGTTTTCCTCTTTATGTTGGCAGTAACAAGTTTTTTTTTTTCAATAATAGCATATTTCTAGAAATGGTTTTCATTTCTGCTACGACCACGAGTGATTTGGTAACTGACACGTTTTTAAGTACAAGTTTCGACATATTCTAGAATTCATATTCATATTTTTGGCAATGGCTTGGTTGTATTGTTTTTTTTTTAACAACGAGTGTTAATACAAGAACTTTCCTGCCATGCAAAATTAAAATTTGCGAAATTTTATAAACAGTAGAGTTCTATTTAACTTTAAATGCTATGGTAATTTGGGTAATTTGGTATTTGAGTAATTTGGTATTTAAGTAAATATAACTAATTGTTATCAAAACAAATATTACAAATGCGTCGCTCACAAAGAAAGGTAAGCTTGTTGAAATAATTCTAGCTACCTTTCTTCAAGGCTTGAAGTCATAATAATCTTGCTATTATCAAAAATGCTAAAATCAATGAATTCACTCCTCTACACCGAAATATTTCTTAAATTGTGTTTAATACTCGTATACTTAGAGTGTTTGTTTTTTAGCAGAGATGAATGAATTCGAACGAAGAATTCATTCATCCAAAAATTTTATTAAGAAAAAACTAGATAATGGCAATAAGTACTGTAGTATAAGTTCTGGCATCATATTTTTTTAAACCGTATCTATATCAAGGAAGCATTTAGAATGTGAGAATTAAGAAAATAAGATTGTTCAAGTTAGTACCAAAATACAAGCATATGTCCACCAGAGATGTTCCAATAAGATGTGTGAAGAACGTAAGCGCGGGTAAAAGATGCAAGTGACGGAATGGCTTAAAAATTCGAAGGAAGGCAAAAGTGTCAAAATCCGCAGAAAAGCAAAAGAAAAAGTTATAAAAACTAATAAAGAACTATTAGGAAAAACAAGTTGCTGCGTGGTTATGGATGACGAAGGGTACATCAAAGCAGAATTCAGCATGCTTCCGTTACTGCCACATTCGAAAACGTCTATTAGCGTTGAAAAGTTTTATTCGAAATATCTTGTCTGTCAGGCTATTTGCCAATGCGACAAAAAGTTATCTTCATTTATAACAACGGGAACTATTAAAAAACAAGTGTAAGTGGCCATTTTGGCCTGATTTAGCTTTAGCTGATTACGCTACCACAACTTTAATTTTGCTTTGGGAAACTAATAAAAAATATATAAATCCCACATTATCGGCCAGTTGAACGATATTGGTTCGTAATAAAAACCAATTTGAAGAAGATTAAACAGACTGCCAATGACATAATTTTTTTAAGAAATGGGGGAATACCTCCGAAGCCAATAAAGCGACACTGTCAATGACAGTGAATCGTTTTTTAGTATACAAAAATAAATGTTCGTATATCTATAATATTAATAGGCTAGACAATTTCTTGTGACTGATGTTTTGTTCTACCGTTTTATCCCGATTTTGACCAAATGTATAATATTTGAAAGGTATTTCTTTTTAGCCGATTTGCAGATTTACAGATTTTTAAATTTTGTCCTAACACATACATTAAATTATACAATGCTATGTGTGTGTTTATTAAATTTGTAAATGTGTTTGTAATAAAAATGGAAATTAACATTCCTTAAATTAAAGTTAATAATAATTCTAGTGAATGGTAAGATACACATGTGAACAGAAAAAGAGGTGGGGTTTTTTTTTTATTTAACATAAGTATGCCCTATTGTGCTTTGCTACGACTTATTGACAAGTATGTTTTCATAATAAATATTTCATGCGAAGTTTGCATTGTGCAATTATAGCATTTTATTTTATATAGTTTTTTATTCAATGCTTCCTGATATACAATATTTTTTGTTTTTTCATTTGGTGCAAAATTATCAAGTTTTTCATCGTTCCTACTCTGGAGCAAGATACATATGGATGGATACATGGACTTTTCAAATAAAATCCGGCAACACTTAATGATTGGCCTTGAATTTGGAAATATCCTTTGGCGATTTTTTATTTTAGCGATTTTTGATTTGGCTATTTTTAATTTTGAAGTTTTTTTTTTTTTGGTACTTTTTGTTTTTCGCGATTTTCGGTTTTGGCGATTCTTGATTTGTGCGACTTTTGAATTTGGTGATTCCGCCCATATTTTCGATTGGGTAATAAATGTACTTGTCAAAGCTTCAAGACTGTTGCTTTTACAGTATTTCGTATTTTTGTATATTAGGTGCTACGCCCACTAATCATAACCCCTCTCATTTTTTATCTGATTATTCACATTAATACCTAATTGACTCGTGCAAAGTGTCAAGGCTTTCCCTTATATAGTACTTCAGTTATATGATATTATATATTTACTTTGTATGATGGTCCCACGCCCACTTTTTGTACGACTAATCACATGAATAACTTATGGGCTCACGCAAAATCCAAAGACTTGTACTATTACAGTACTCCAGATATATGTCATTTAATATTTAGTTTGTATGGGGGTGCCACGCAAATTGGTCCGATCCCGCCCTTTTTTGCGCGACTAATAATAGATCACCTCAGACAACTTTGCAAAGCTGTCCCTGTCATACTACTCGAGATATATCATATTGTATAATTACTTTGTATGGGATGTGCCACGCCCGCAGATCCGTTCCCGCCCATTTTCGGCATTGCTACTAACATTAAAAATAGATGACTTCACACAAATTTGTAAAGCTCTCCCTTTCATAATACTCAATATTTATGATATTAAACATTCACTTTGCATGAGAGGATCCCACAATAATATCAACAAAATTTATAGCTTACAGTTCCCAAGATACACAGTAAGACCCTGCAAAAGTCACAAAGATCGGTCCAACGATCAAAAATGTTGAGTGGAGCCAAAAATAGTTATATTTGAAATTATGGGCTCGATATAAAGTTTTTAGAGCTTTTTATTTAACAGTCCTGTAGATATGGGCAATCAATACTTTATATAAAATTTTGAGTCAAAAATCTTCAGAGGAATAGATCCTAGAGAAGGACGAAAAAAACAATATGTAAATTACACTTAAATTGTGCAGATAAAACAACTTATGTCGACAAACGTCGATTTCTTTGAAAAAGAAAACTACCAACGCAACCACCCATGTAGACATAAGTTGTTGTTGCTTGAAAAATGGATTTTTTTGTTCGTCAACAAAAAGTTAACGGGACTTAGGATGAGAATATAACAACGTATCAAAAATAATAGTGACAAAAAATAACAGAAATAAACACACAAGTTTATATAAGTGGTTATCAACTGAAAAATAATTCAAAATTATTTTCCATTTTTTTCATTAATAACAGCGTATGTCGTTATGTGTCGTTTTCTGAGAAAATAATTTGTCAGCGATCAAACGTAGGTTGACATACGTCGATAGTGCTGCAAATTAATTTAATAAACATTTAAGTTACGTCGTTATTCAAAGAAAAAGATCAGAAATGGTCAATATTTTTTTTAAAAAATATTTAACACATCGTCGTTCGTAAGTTATTGTGTTCTATATGATTTTTTTTGATTAATCCATGTTTAAGTTCTAATAGTTCTTACGCTTAAAGGCGTTTTCAAATTTTTTTTTAAACAGAAAAAACCACAAACTATATTACTTTCCTTGGTAGGAAGGTCGCAACAATTTTATCGGTTCAGTTTTTTTTAATTAGCAACTAAACTTTAACAAAAAGCATATAGAACACAATAATTTACGAACGACGACATGTAAAGAGCGTTAAAAATTAATATATTTGACATCGTTAACTCAAAACTGACAAAAACGGACATACGCGGTTATTCCAGAAAACCACAGAAATATGTATATGGATTAGGGTGGTCAAATTGTAGGTGGCCGAAAAACTCTCCATGCGTTCATCGCAATTCTGGTAATATGGACCATAACAAGAATATTTGCCCAAGGAACCATACCTCTAAAACCATTTTCGAGCCTGCCAAAATTTTGATGAGGATATTTTCATAATATTTTCCATAATACTCATTCAAATGTATAAAAATTTTTGAATGTGTGTACACCGGGGGATTTTTGGGTCGGGAAATCCATTTTTTACACGCTTTCAAAATTGAACAATTTCAAATAACTTTTTTTTACACTTATTCAAAACAAATTTTTTGAAATACATTAATGTTTAAAGCACAGTGGTTTGTTTGTGTAATTTTGAAAAATTTCACAAAATTTTTATATTTTCCTGTAAATTTTGTCCATATAGACTGGCTAAATCTTACACTGTGCAAAGGTAGCGCCTGACTTCTTCATTCTCAATTAGTTCATGCATCAAGTTGTATACGTATGTAGAGTTGGTGTAGGATCACTTCTCTGCAAAGTAAATAATCCATACACATTTAAAACGACTATCGACTCCGGTTATCACCAATAAATATAATCCAGCGACCTTCGGCTGACTACTCCTAATAATCAAGCGGCTTCGACGAGCCGACGACATCGCTAATTCTACCTATTATCTTTGCAGGCAACAACACCACGGAGAGAAAACCGAATGGAGACAAAGACTAGATTATACATATATTGAGAAACTAAATAAAATTATTTTCTTAACCCCAAGGAAGGGTAAATCAAACGGCTTTTCATTGCATAAAGTTTGAACGTCTTTAAGGCTTTTAATCTTTGGAGACAAAATTACTTTTTTCCTGCTCATAAAACACGAAATTATTATCGCCATAATGTTTTTTGATTTAATAGAATCACAACTTTTTTTAAAACTTTTATTATGGAATGTTTTCGATTGATGAATTAACCCATTTGATTGAAAAATGGGTTTGCAATGTCTTTGTCAGATATCGCAACGTACATCACATCTTTTGGATCAAATTTTTATTTTAACATGTATTTGCCTTATGTGTAAGTATGTCTAATGTCTCGTGCGGAATCTATCATTTCCTGAAATCTGCGATTTTTAATGGAAAACAACTTTCTCATCCAAAAATAAATAATAGAGAGTTTTTAGCCATTCAGCTAATATGACTTATGACACGCTTTATTTAATCTTCGAAGTAGTACGGAAATGACTGGTTTTTTCTACACTATCTTTGGAGCATTTTCAGAGATTTGCATTGGCAACATTACAATTACTCGCAATTTATCACAATGTTCCAAAAATCGCTGATGAAGGCTGAGATGCCAGAGACCGGTCCGATTGGCAGTACTGTGTTTGACATCTGTGTCAAATAACAAGTCAATAGTTACACTCGTTTTTGTAATGAAACTTCTGCTGTAGAAGCTTTAAGTTCCAGCGAATTAGAGAAATCGTTGAAGACCAGGAGCGCCCCGGACGAGAAAAACGATGAACAACATGTCTCGATTAGTCGAAAAATATTGTCGCAATAAAATCTTGGAAAGAATGCTTTCTGACTAACAGAATTAGGTGCCCTCTAACTTAAAATGAATGCCAGACAGTAAACTTCTTTCAAAATTTTCTTTCTTAACGATGCACAGTGGGGCCTTTTGACTTTTTTGGTTGCAAAAATCATAACTTTTAAAATAATAAAGATATTTTAAAAGTTAGAAATGATTTTGAAAGACGACTTCCTTACCTTTAAAATGAGTGCTAGCGGATATATGTCCTATCAAAGTTTAATATTATTTTGGTGGTATTATTACATGTTGCAAATCTATAATATTAATAGGCTAGGTGATTTGCAGATTTACAGATTTTTTAATTTTTTCCTTTATTTTGAGTAAATTGCATTTAAAGTTGCTACTAGCACATACATAAATTTATACAATGCTATGTGTGTGTTTATTAAATTGGTTAATGTGTTTGTATAAAAATGAGTTTGTTTTTGGTGTTGATTTGTGAATTGTCTATAATTGATTAGCATACCTTTAGGGTCTTTATTTAATGAAAAAATAACATTTTATAGAATTTGCACTCGAATTTCGAGGGCTGGAATCTGCTAGTATAAAGATAATGTGCTGAAATTGGGAACTTAAGGTGTTTTTAATCCAAAGACAAACCCTACTTAAATTTGCTGGAATCGGCACATGTTTGGACCTAGTCCCCATACAAATTTTCCTTTAATGCCACTAAATGTAGCAAATGTTATTCTATTGCGATGAAATTTGAATCGTAAGGGTTTATTGGGTCAGTGGCGAGATCTTAAAAAAAATCTTTGAAATCGGTCCATGTTTGGACCTAGTCCGCGTACAAGTTTTCTTCAAAATTTGTTAACATGCCACAAAAAATGCCAAATTTGCTACTTTCTGTATTATATTAAAAAAAAAAAATTTAATGAAATCGGACCACTTTTGGACCTATTTTCCCTGTTTTTTTTATAAAGAAAAACACCCAAAGTTCTCAAAATTCCAAATTTCGCAATGAAATTTTATTAATTAATCACTCAAAGGACTTATAATTTCATAATACATATTGTTTAAATCCGAAAGTCTTCACGTTTTCACTACCAAATTAAGCACTTTTCATTTATTTTTAAACTAACATAACAAATATTCATATATTAATTAATAAAGTTATATTTAACTGTATATTTATTATGCTGACGATGTACAACTCTATATAAGTAGTGATTTAAGCAACATAAACGATTGTTTGGAAAAACTAAACAGAGATCTGAAACACATTCATGACTGGGCAAATATAAACGGTTTGTGTCTTAATCCTTTAAAGTCTAAGTGTTTAATAATTGCTAAGAAAACTTTGAAGTTACCTTTTGAGCCGATTGTAATACTAAATGATCAAAAAATAGAAATTGTATCAACAGCCAAGAATCTTGGTATCACTTTTAATTCCACTCTCACTTGGTGCGACCATATAAATGCTGCTACAGGGAAAACTTATGCAATACTACGGACACTGTGGAACACCCAGTATGTTACATCACTTAAGATTACAATTTTATTAGCAAAAACCTACTTAATACCAACTCTACTATATGGATGTGAAATATATGCAAGTTGCGATTTTACAAGTCGAAAAAAACTAATATCAACATATAATGCAATATTAAGATATGTTTTTAATTTAAGAAAATATTCCAAAAAAACTATATGGGGTGACTTACTGATTTAATGAAAATAAGAACGCTATTACTGCTACACAAAATTATATATACACGTGCACCGCCTTACTTCTCCGAAAGATTACTTTTTACACATTCACCAAGATCGAACGATATCGTACACTTAATATATCGAAGCTTAATATCTGAGTGGCAGTTCTATATTAATTCAGTTCGTCTTTGGAACATGCTACCCTCGTCCATTCAATTTATAAGCAACGCCCAGCAATTTAAGAAAGAACTATTTCAATTTCACTAATAATTAATTAAATGTAATTGATTTCAGCTCTCATTTACACATATATATATTTTGTTTCTTAAAAAAAAAAATTTATTTCTTTTATATTTATATTTATTTATTTATATATATATATTTTTATTAAATTAACCCATTATGCTTCATATGTATTAACCATTTTTTTTTTTTTTTATTAATTTTTTATCTTTTTGGGTTTTATTTATTAAATTAATTTTTTTCTGTTATACTGTGTACTATTTATATACTGTGTATTTTTACATGTACTTATTCATCATTACTTTGTAAAAATCCATTACTTTAATTATAAGATTGTAAATCTTGTTGTAATGGAAAAATAATGAAATAAATTAAATTAATATTTTTGTTTAAAAATTTTCTTCAAAATAATCAATATCATTTGAAGTGATATCCAATAAACTTTTCATTTCGGTACTATAATTATTTTCCTCCAAATACTTTTGCGATTTCACGTGTCTCTAAGATGAAATTAATGGATCGGAAGAAGCCGCCAACATGTTGAAGAGGTCCTCATTCTGTCTTATACGGGAAATTTTGCATGTATTCGCGTATCTAAATTTTTTATAATCCCTGTTTTTACATTCTTGAGCTTCTTCCGAAAACTCTCCGATTGGCAAGACTTGGTATTCAATTTAGTGTCTTCCATGAGCTTAAATCTTATGAACCGTGAGAGTGTTTTTTAGTTGGATACATTTGACGTAATAGCTGGGCTGTTTTTGCAGCATATTCTTCAAACTTAGTGCCGTTAACCTTTTCTTTGCCGCTGATTACATTTAAAATAATGGCGAATCTTCTTATAATGTCTCTATCGACACCAGTAATCTGGGCTGTTACTTCATCATTCTGCTGTAAATCATAATACAAAATACACTATTTTATGAGACTTAAATCATTTACCTTTACCTTTACTCAGCAACAAATTTACTTTGTTTAAATAAATACTTGGGTTCAGCTACTGAGTGTCGGCAAAAATTCTTTTCAGAAATCTATTTGAAATATATTTTTAGCACTTTAAATTAAAAAACACGTCCTTTTTTTCTCTATTAAATATTGGCAAATTTTATGTCAAAACACTTTTTAATACTTTCTTCAAAATAAAAAACTCGTCCGAGCAAAAGAAAATCGAATGTACCAATAATGCAGAATTCGAAAACAAAAGCAATAGTGTTAAAATTTAAGCATCTTTGTTTTCAGAGATTCATTTAAAAACTAAAGACATAAACAATTTAAAAAACACGACAAAAAATTAAAAATTTTTGCCTGTATTTTGTTTCTGTGCACCTGGACTAATTTTTTTATTTCAAGGTTGCCGCACTTTTATCGTAATAACATGCAAATAGGCAAGAATATGCAGCCAATTTGAATTGAATACGGTAGAGCAATGAGTACTTAATAACCCTGAAGTAATAACTTCCGAAACTAATTGAAAGTTTTTTAGTTCTATTCTATCAAAGTTGGAAAATGGTCCAAATATGGCGTTTTTTTTTTTAAATGTGACTTTTGACTAACTAAGACTTGGATTCGTACGTACCTTTCAAACAACACCAAAAACATAATGACTGATTTTATAGTTTGTCTATAATTACATTGTAAAACCGAAAATTTCTTGCACTTTTTGTTTCTTTTTTGTATACTGAAGAAATTAATCAACTTTGAGCGACCCTATAAACCACAATTTTTATTCGATTTTGTCACGGGTTTCGGATTCTTGATCCACAATTAGTTCTGTATCCACTAGAGTCATTCAATTTACCAAAAGCTTTTATAAAATTTTTGATTTTTGCTGCGGATTCCAGAAAAATTCCCCACAGTGCGACGATAGTGCAAACTTTATTGATTAAAAAAGTTTAATTGTCATCACAGTAAACTTGTTCCCGTTTGCTATAAAAACATCAGTTTTTTTAAAAACAGGTTACTTCAAAAATCTTAATAAAAGAACCTGATTTTTTAGTTTGGAGTTTTTCAACTAAAATAAGACATTTTTAGTATTTTTAGTCGTTTCATTTAATTTATACACGTAAGCACTTAAACAGTAAGAAAACTATAGACGGTCTAGACCGACTATACGATACCCTATACCACGGTTTACCCTATCTCTTCGGTCCAACTAATTGGATATAGAAAATAAGCTTAAACCAAATTTGAGTGCCATTGTTATTAATTTTTTTTGGCTGCAGATATGAAAAAGTTCATATCGGATGCTATATCTATATGGGGACTAGGCCCAAAATTGGACCGAACCTGACCATGTTTCGTAAAGTCTCTTATATTTTGCAAAAATATATACAAACAAAATTTGAGAGGACTCAGGGCAATATTTTTGTTTTTTGATAGAATTAAGTGAAGATCGGGAAGCAGCTTTAATGGGAGCTATGACTAAGAATTGTCCTACGTGCTTTATTTTTGGACTACTGATTAATGGTGGTAATAAACACACACAAACCGAATTCAACCGAGATCTATATGATAATTTGAATCTTATGGCAATTTAAGTTCTTCTCAGTAGCATCATTTGTATAGGGACTAGGTCTGAACATGCTCCAATTTGAATAAAGTTCGTCCTATGGCCGATGAAAGTTTATTTACCAAATTGCATAAAAATATATTTACATATATTTGCAACCTGGTTTGAGGAAAAGGCTGACATGGACGCACAGACGGACGGACAGAGAGACTGACGGGCAGACTGACGGACGGAACAGCAGATAGGCGGACGGACAGACAGACGGACGGACACCCATAGAGCGATTCTGAGTCGATCGGTACAGTAAAAGATGGATCTAGGTCAAATATTTTTGGTAGGTACAAACAGCACAAGCTGATTATACCATGACCAGATAGTGGAATAGTGCATAAAATGATTTTTTTTTTGCCAAATTTCCTACCTAAAGAGAAACAAATTTAGTTGAAGTTAAGTTTTTTTTAATGAAAAAATATTTATTAATAAAACTATTCGCATGACAGTTATGTCTTGCTTTTATATGCTCTCTCTCTCTATCTATCTCTCGTTATTAAAAATCGTTTAAAACTTCTTTTAAACCTATTCTCAGCCATTTCAACATAATTGTGTTTGGAAAAAAGAATAAATAAAATAAATAAAAGACAAAGAAAAAACCTTGATAAATATTAATATTTATGATGATTTGCAGCAAAAAAAAAACATAACATGTTAGAAAAAATGTTAATTTACATTTTTCCATACTTTCGCACTACAGCACGATTTCTATGTATGAGGGCTGGCTAGAAGTAAGCGAACTCCTATGACGAATGACTGAAAAAAATATGACAGTTGGAATCTATACTGTTCGATTAGAATTTTCCTAAGCCTTAGCTTTTTAATATAAATTACGTTTGAATGGAAATCAATAGTATTTATAAATCTTATAATTTTGTCTGCAAAAGAAAACTCTATTTTTCTATTCGACACAAAAATTTCACTTGTGACAACTAATGTATAAAATTTACTTGTAATAGACTTGTAAAAATAATAATAATAATAACCAAAAACGTAAAAATTATTCATATCAATTAAAGAATTGAAATTTTTTTTTTGTTTTAAGTAAATTTCCTACCGGCAATATTTTAGATTTTGCTGTTGTTGGAACTACTGTTAGTTAAATACAAAAATTTAGAATGTAATTAACTTCTATTAGGAAAAAGTCACACACAACTCTGCTAGATAACTGAGTACAAGTAATAGTGGTACTAAGTACTAGACGGAGTGAATGCATGAAAAGATTAAATCAATTTCAAAAGATATATAACTTTTTTTGTTTGGAGAAACCTAGAAGATAAGAAGATAGTAAGGGAGAGACGAATGAATGATGCTGAGGTCGTATAGAAAGGTTGTAAAATGCATTGACTTTAAACAAACCAACGAAAAATTGTGTTTTTAAAAAGGTAATTAAGAACGTGGGTATTAAAAAAATAAAAATAAAAATAAAACACAGACATAACTAAAGGCTAAACATGGCATCTATTTATGTTTTTATTTGTAGTTTAACCATTTGATGTTAGAGGCTGCTCAAAAGAGGCCCCTTTTTTAAGAGCTAAATATATTATATTTATATATGAAAAGTTTATGTAGATTTTCCGTGTCGATAGTTTAATATTTCTGTAAATAACCACCTTTAAGAGCAAAATATATGTATTTAGACTTTTCGCTTTATTTAATTGAAATCCTTTATTTAATATTTAAAAATCAAATTGGTCGTCTTTAAAGTAATCTCCCTCCGATACAATACACTTATGGCAAAGTTTTTTCTAAAACTCGAAACAGCTGTTTAAGTCTATTTCCAGGATGGGTTTTATTCGTCAATCGATTCAGATTGGCCTTTTAATTTTATTAAATATCCAGAAGTCACACGATGCTAAATCAGGTAAATACGGTGGTTGTGCAACGATATGAATCGAATTGTGTGCGAAATGGTGTCGAAGATCCAATATAATGTGAGACGTGGTACAAAAACCAAGAGTAGGCTGCTCATAATTCTGGCCTAGTTTTGTGATTAGCTTCACGCAAGCAGCGTATAACACTTAAACGATATTCCCAGTTTGGCCCGGAAAAAGGAATTCATAATGTACCACTCACGATAATAACATGACCTTAATTTTCCAACGACTTTGACGTGATTTTTCGGTCTTGATTCACCTTTTTTATAATATTTGTTTGACTCGTCGGTTGTTTCGGGGTGGTAGTCATACGAGTAGATCCAAATATCAGCACCTGTACAATTCATTTAGTTGTGGTAGTCAGAAAGCATTATTTCAGAGACGCTCTTTTTCAAAAATATTAAATGTTTTTGGAACCAGTCAAGATTAAACGCATTTAAGGCAGTGACGGCCGTACCAAGCACGCTGGTGCTCGGCCTTTTAAAATTCATATATATTTTTTTAAATAGGTACACAGAGAATATTTGTTTAAAAGAAACCAAATTACTATAAATTAAACATTTTCTATAAATTACATACGTCGCCTCCATTTGACAACATTATGCATTTTTTTTTTTAATTTTAAAAAATATCCAGTTACTCCAGTTTTTTAGTTTTTGGTAACATACCACTTATTCTTATCTTTTAAATTTTTAATTTTTTTTTTTTTTTTGTTTCTTAAAGAAATGAATTACTTATTATTACTTATTTGATTTAATAAACTTCAAACTTATGGATAAAAGAGATTAAATGTTCATCGCATTTTTTTTACACTTTCAGAATGTAAGATTTAAAATTTTAAAACAACAAAATATATTTAAAATTTTACCATATTCTTCACACCAAATCTACACAAACCCATTTAATATCGGCATTGTGTTACGTCCATGGATTTTGATCAGTGTAGTACAACTAACACATGCTCATAAACACTATTACTAACTCATTTTTCTCGATGACCACCACTGATTTATTTTAAAGTAGTATTGTAAATGTAACCAGTATCAGTAAGAGCTCTAATTATCAATCGATGATTTTTCAGGCCCAATCTTGGATTTCCTTGACGTGGTGTTCATCAGTTATTCTCTTATGGGGCGTTCTTTGCCTTTAACGCCTTATCTGCTTTCTAAGAACTATTTGTAGATAGCTCTTGTAGATAATTTTTTTTTTTTGATATAGTCTGGTTACCGAAGATCTTCTGTAACACCGCAAACGTTTCTGCAATAAACATTGTTCAAATCGCCAAATTCACTTTTAGTTGTTTACAAGATGAAGTGAATTTTAAATTTAGAAATCACCTTTTCTTTTGCTTTAAAATTTTAAATTCGTTACTCATCTAACGGACAGCTTTCCCATCTCCAAATTTTCGTTAAATATGCGATATATAGCACATTTTGAAATGCCATAATTTCAACTTGCTCACGCACTTTCATTTTGCCACCTCAATTGATCGTCCACTCCGGTATTCGTCTTGGCAGCTCGTACGGCCTTGTTTAAACTCTAGCTTGGCTTTAATATTGGTTGGACTATGACCTTTTATGTAAGTTATGTTAGTACAGTATAATCTCGATAATCCGCACAATTAGAAACCAGGCAGTGTCCGAAATACCGAATTGTCCGGATTTCCAAGACTTAACAAAAAAATCGAAATTATACAATTAAAGATAGGTGAAAGTGATTTTTATTGAAAAGCAATCATTTTTATTTAAATATTTTTGTTCTTAGAAGGTCATTAACTCTTTTAAGTATTTTGAAAAAAATTGTAATTTTTATTTGGCGATGCTTTGATGCGTTTTTGTTTTTGTGTGCAATATCTCTTAGACTTATAAGTTTTAAAATATCTCCAGCCGCAAAATTCTGCTCCTCTGCATATTTTATACACGTGCCAAACGCAGATATAGCCTCAGAGTGTATTGTTTTTGAAACGCCGTTTTCATTGTCATCGCGATTGCTGTCATCGATATCAACTTCCTCATCCTCATCCTCATCACCAGATATTTCAGTATCATCATTCAACCACTCATTAATTTCAGTGTTTTGATACACATCCGGAGATATATCGACAAGTAAGTCAACAATTTCAGTGGAATCACTGGAGCGTAGTGTCGCAAGAGGCAGATCATCATCTGAGCTCCATTCTTTATCATATAGAATTTTATTAAAACATTTTTTAAGAACTCTTTCATCAACAATGTTCCAAGCATTTGATGTAAGGAAAGCAACGTCTTTCAAAGAAAAGTTTTTTAAAGTATCCACTATAGTTGTTGTATTGGATAAAAGAAGGGATAAGAAACTTTTACGATAATTAATTTTTAAAATTCGAATGGCATTTTGGTCCATAGGTTGGATAAGAGCCGTGCAGTTTGGTGGCAAAAACATAACGCATATGTTCTTATCAAGGTCTGCTAATGATTTTGGGTAACAAGTCGCATTATCTACCAGTAAAATTGCTTTGGTTGACAAATTATTTTCTTTTTGGTATCGTCTTACTTGTTTCACAAATGATGTTTGAAAAAAGTTCTTAAACATTAGCTCAGTCATCCATGCATTCTTGTTGTTAGCATAATCTAATGGTAGATTTACTTTTCTAAATGCTCTTGGGTTTTTAGCTTTTCCGATCATGAGCAGTTTAAGTTTATGTTCCCCGGTAGCATTGCAGCAAACCAGAAGTGTAACTCTTTCTTTACCAGTTTTACGACCTGGTGTGGATTTCTCAGAATGCAAAGCACGTGGTTTTTCTGGCAGCTTCCTCCAAAATAATGCAGTCTCATCTGTATTATAGACTTGAGAATATGTTATGCCCATTTCAGAAACTTTTGTAGGTTGAACAGAAGTAGGATCATTAGATAGCTTTTCGCCAGATATTTTTAGAAATTTTATTCCATATCGTGATCGAAAATTATTAAGCCAACCGTTGCTGGCCTTAAATTCAGTGCTTGGTCCACAAATGTCTGTACAAAGTAGCTTTGCTTTTTCTGGAATGATTTCAGACGATGTTGGCGCGATATGTTTCCTCTTATTTATAAACCAATTATACAAGCGATCTTCCATCAGTTGGTATTCCGCGGTTCGCATTGTTTTACGTTTACCAATGCCATTTTCTGATTTATTAATGTAGCTGGATAAAAAAAATTTGTGAATTATGAAAATCAAAATGTTTTAGCAAGCTTACGTAGCAATCATTACTCCACTTAATTTAATGTCTGAAATTGTTGATTTTCCAACATTGTACTCCAGTGGTAGTTGTCGTAAAGACTTCCCTTGTGCCAATTTTGTTAAAATTTCTTTTTTTTTTATCAATCGTTAAGAAAGTGTGTTTTTGTTTTACTATTGGTGCCATTATTAATTTATAATATAGTTTAGATAAACTAATGTTTAATAGATAATGAACATTTAAATATGTTTACCCACGCAAATTTATGCAACCTTCAACTTTACAACTGAAAATGTAACAGAGTACTCAAAAAAAAAAAAAATAAATAAACATGCAATTGGGCACGCACAATTCACACGTATTGTTGTTCCCTCTAACTCAGTCGTTGAGTAGACATCTATGCTGTAAACCGTTTGATTCATAGGAAATATAACCGAAATTTGAGAGAGTTGTTGTCAAGTGCAATATTCAATAACATTAAGAGTAGTGTTATTTTAAGCTCTCGTCCATGCTTAGAAGTTTTAAATTCTCAGTAAAAAAGAACAAAGAGAGCACAAGTCGATCAAACATCAAAAACTAAAAAAGTGTCCGAATTTTAGAGATAAAAAATATGAGTAGTGTCCGGATTATAGAGTCAACAATGTAAGACAATGAACTGTCCGGATTACCGCGATGTCCGAATTAGCAGGTGTACGAATTATCGAGATTACACTGTATTACATTATAATAAAAGTATTCTTTTATTGCCATATATGTAAAGTATTCTTGTTCGGCATAAAATAAACGTAATAAAAGTATTGATGATTTAATATTTTAGCAGGATCACTTTTGTGCTATTGGCTCTGGACTTTATATGGTATGGTTGCCATATGAAGTGCTCAAGCTCTAAATAAAAAGACGCTTTCGGTTCTGCAGTTAGATTATAATTAATTTTTATTTAAATTTGTTTGCCCTTTATATATGGTTTACAATTTGTATTTTATTGATTAAATTGAGTAACTAGTATCAGTACATTTATATTAAATAGAATTTTACATTTAGAAATTATTTATGTATATTTGTGTCCAGTAAGCAATATACTGAGTTACACTAAAAGTACAACGACTGTTGTAATAGTATCCCCCGCGAACATCGCTTTTGTGTTTACATATTTACATTTGCCACCCATAAATTCCCGATGGTCAAACGAAAATAGAAGATCAAATTAAATCAATGCAAACAAATCGATAACTTGTTGCTTCATATCTTGACCCAAATATACATAGTGTGTGTACGTATGGATTTTGTATTTAGCGTTTAATCTTTTACACTATGTCCATAGTGTACATACACTATGTTTGTGAGTACATGAATCATAATTATTGTTTTTATAATTAGTGTTTTTATACACCGTGTTCATGCACTCACTACAACATAACGATGATGAATTTTTTTTCATGTTCACAAATTCATTGAGGTTGTTTAATTTTGATGAAAGCGCTCATAAGGGTATAAATGTGCTTCTCTTCTTGAAATAATTTACCAAATCGTTTTCTTGTAGTAAATTGACAAAAGTGTCAAACTATCAGCTGTTATGACAAAACAGATGTTTTATGTTTATGTAAAAAATTTAAATTAAAACTCTAAAAAATATGTTCCATTTGTTTAAGGTTTGTTTTCCTACAAAATGTTTGGAATTATTTTGAAAATAATAAAACGACAAAGTATCGACAAAAAATTCCATCTAAAAATTAAAATGTTTTCGTCCATATTCTGAAAAATAATTTATTTTTTCATAATAATAATGTTTTTATTTATTTTTATTATTATACCCTATACCACTATGTGGTCAAGGTATAATGACGTTGTGCTGATGTTTGTAACTACCAAAAATATTTGACCTAGACCCATCTTTTATTATACCAATCGACTCATAATCACTTTCTTATAATCAAACTACAGGCCGCAAATCTATATATATTTTTTTTATATTTTTTTTTTAATAGTAGTAGTAGCATTTATTATACTTTAATTTAAACTAATAATTAATATTTAACAATTTTTATACAACTTCTTGAATTGTGTTATTATATCTTAAAAATTGTGTGACATTTCTTTTAAAAACATTAACATTTCTTTCTAATTTGACATAGTTAGGTAACGTATTATATATTTTTAGTCCCTTGAAGAAGAGAGATCTTTGCATTGCTGTTGTTGTCACCCTTTGTAACCTAAAGTTTCCGCGTTTCTTAAGTTATACGGTTAAGCTTCTCCCACATATATCAGTTGGTCGATCAAGTATTCTGGAGCATTACCCATTTTCACCTTTTGGACAAAATTCAACGTATTAAATTCTAATCTTTGTTTTATGTTGAACCATTTCAATGTATCTAGCATATTTTGGATAGGAGTATATCTGTTATATTTTAAAATAGAACGCATAGCCTTATTTTGAAGTTTTTGCAATCTTTCCAATTGTGTTGTTGTGCAGCAGGTATACAGAATTGTGGAGCCGAATTCAAAATGAGGTTTTATCATCGTGTTATACATATTTATTGCCGTTGTTATCGATATTTTGTTTCGCACCCGTTAAAAAAGCCGATTTTTTTTCCAATTTTCTTACATATGTAATCGACGTGATGTTTAAATTTTAAGTCTTTATCGATTATGAAACCCAGATATTTTATTTGATTAACTTTTTCAATTGTTTCATTATTAATTTTAAAAACTGTGTTACTGTTCATGTTTATTTCCATTATTTTAGTTTTTTTTTCATTTAGTTTTAATTTGTTCATTTTCAGCCAATTGTTTATTTTGTTGATATCATGCATTATATTATCTTTACATTGTTCCTCTGTATTTCCTTGAGCATAGATCAGTGCGTCATCAGCATATAGAATTATTTCGCATTTATTTAAAATATTGGGCATATCATTTATATATATTATAAATAATAGTTCTCCTAATATAAAACCTTGTGGCACTCCAATTTTATTATTAATTTTATCCGATTTAACACCATTAACTTTCGTAATTTGTTTTCGATTTGTCAGATATGATATAAACCATTGCAGTTCATTTTCTCTGATACCATACATATACAGTTTTTTAATCAATAGCTCTCTATCGATAGTCTCGAACGCTCTTTTGAGGTCCAAGAAAATTGCCATTATCTTATTATTTTTATTACAATATTTCCATTTATTTTTCTGAAACCAGATTGATATTTTGAAAACATATAGTTTTCTTCCATATAGCTTTCCAACTGTTCTCTAGCAATTTTTCTATAATTTTTTCAAATGTTTTTAAGGTGTTTATTGGTCGGAATTCTTCACATTTGTTTGTTTTGGCTATTTTTTCTACAGGTGTTACCATAGAATACTTCCAATTTTCAGGGAATATACCAGTCTTGAAAGATTTATTTATAATGTAAAGCATATTTTTATCAATAATGTTCCAATTATCTAAAACTATCTTAATTGAGACTTTGTTAAAAATCTTGTTTGTTCTTTAGGCATTTGCATATGTTTTTAAGTTCTATTAAAGATATTGCACGAAATTTAAATCTAGAAAATATCACAGGCATGTTGTTTGTATATTGCACTTTTTCTATTGCATCCGTTATTGATTTAATACTATCGACAAAATAATTATTAAATTGAGTAGCGATTTAATAGTCATCCTTATACTCTATATTGTTAAACATCACATTTTTTATCACATTGACATTTTTCTTAAGTACTAAGTTTTTTATTTCATTCCACATTAGTTTCTGGTCTTTGGAGTTATTTATTTTGTTGTTAACATATTTATTTTTTTCATTTTCAATTTTATTTTTATACATATTTCTTATTAATTTATATTCATTCCATGCAGATTCCGTATTTTCTGTTTTAGCGATTTGGTATTTAATAATTTTTTCTCTTTTGAGTATTTTTAAGTCTTCGTTGAACCATTTGTTAACATCGTTCTTTATATTCACTATTTTTTTTTGTTTGTAAATTTTTTAATCGTATTTTCGATACATGAGTCAATTATATCTACGCCCTTATTAACACTATAATTTTCACTATATTCTAATATTGCACTGAGTTCTCTATTGAATAGATCCTGATTATAATAAAATATTTCAATTTATTTTCTATTTCTTTGGTTTTGGTTTTGATTTTCATTTTTATATTCAATTTTTATATCTATTGCTTCATGGTCTGATATTTTATTGGCGCTATTGATTTTCGTTGTTATATGATCATTATTTGTTATGACGTAGTCTATTATTGTTCTAGAATTTTTTGTGATTCTTGTATATTCGTTTACTATCTGCTTTAGTCCATTATCATGCAAAACATTTTCCAATCTGCTTTTATATGTTTCTTCTTTATTCCAATCGATGTTGAAATCACCCGCTACTATTATGAAATTTAGTATATATGTAAGCTTATATCGGCCATATGATGAACGCTATTGAAATTGGTGAAAATCGGTTCATGTTCAGACCTAGTCCCCATACAAATGACCCCTATGAGATCGACTTAAATTGCCATAATATCCAAATTATCACACGTTTAATATAAACAAAATTTCTACTTTTTCAATTCATTTCTTTTTTAACTTTTGATTAAATTTTTCATTAAAGCTTCAAGTAGTTCTATGTTTTTTTTTTTTGGATTAAGTTAAGTTTAATATTTAAATGAAAAAATAAAAAATCATTAAAGGGTTAAGTGGTTTGAGCATACTGTGTGAACTTTTTGTGGATAACACAATTGTAAAGAAATTGCAAAGAAAATCGGACGAAAATAAAGGTTGTTTTTTCTTTTTCTTTACAATTGTACCAAAGTTGAAATCATCTTGAGTGAGTTAAGAAACATGGAAATCTATTTCTGTACCCCCAACATCACTTACTGAATACACCAAAAAGCAACTAAACACCAGCAAGTCAAACAATATTTGAAGAAGAAAAAGAAGCTCAAAAAAAAACGTTTTTTTTTTCTTTAGCTAAGAAGAAAATTGGGTCATGAAAAACACTTTCATTTATATGCTTTTCTATAAGAAAAATAATATAATCAATCTCTTCAATAATGTTGATGATGATAATTCTATTAATAATCACAATAAATAAAATTAAAAAATTTTCATCGAACATTTGACATTTTCTTCGTTTTGTTGCAACTTTGTCAGATATTTGTAAATAAAATACCCTTTTTTCGTCTCTAATTGAGTATCAATTTAAAAATTCACACAAATTATTTATTTCTTTTCATTTGTATTTTCTCTTTGTATTTTTTCTTTTTATGTAGGATAGTTATATTTTTATATAATTTGGTAAAAGTATTACAAAAGTTGATTCGCATATTTTCGTACTAACATTTGAAATAAATACAAAAATGTGGCAAATATAGTTTTTTTTTTGACAGGTCTCTTTGACAATCAACCGAAGCAGAATAAATCAGTAGTCAAAAAACCACAAATTTCATTGGGTCACAGTATTCGCACCTTTTGAAGGTGCTTTGATATTTTACCACATACAAGTGGGCATAATTTAGCCACAGCAGTTTTTTATGGTCTGCGTTTCGCTAGATTGACACAATTTACGATATAAAACTTGTATTTATGATCAACAAATCCTACTATCCACTGCTAAATTCAAATGTTGGTCAAAATAATTTTGTTTTTTATAAATTTTTTTTATTAATTTTTATCATTGAACTCACACATTAACTGTTAACTTTCTAGTTTTGTGTTTGTTAAAACACCAGACCTTTTCAAGTTGATATGGTGGAGCTGTGAGTAAATAGTGACAAATTCTGCTAAAATTAAATTAAAAATATTTGTAAATGGAGCTTTTCAGTAAATTCTTAAAATTGTGTTTGGTTTACATTTTAACTGTTTTGAGTGATCGGGTTTGAGCAAAGATGAATGTTTTCGAAATAGGAATATTATTTGTTGACAGATGGAAGGCAAATCTAAAGCGACCATTGCATTTTATTACAAAAGACTTGAAAATGGCATAAGTACTGTATTCCATAATATTATCTATATCGTGGAAGCATATAGAATTTAAAAATTTAGAAAAGAAAATTGTTAAAGTTATTACCAAAAAACAAGGGTGTGTCCACCAGAGGTGTTGCAATAAAATGCAGAAAAACCGTCAGTGTGGTTGAAAGCTGCAAGGGACGGAACGATTGGAAAACACGAAAGAAAGGTGCATAAAGTCTCAGACAAGCAAAAGAGAAAGTGATTAAACTTTAGGCCATTACTCTGTCACAACTTTAAATTTGTTTTGGGAAAATAAACAAAATGGCAAAATATCCCGCCACCAGTAAATTATATTAAAATTTTCAGATGGGAAAAGTCATTATGGTTAGGCTGGACATCTTTAAGCAACATATCCTTGATATATTAACGAACTTGTTAACAGAATCTTATATTATTTTCGAGAGAAAATGTCGAGTTTTGATCCGAATACGCGTCATTTGGGGAAACTTTTGATTTACTGTTTTAATTTGAAGAAATCTACAGCTGAGGCACATTAAGTTAGAGAAGTTGTTGTAAGTCAAATTTTTAAGAATGGTGAATTTCCCATTGAAAACAAGGACGTAGCGGAAGGACGACAGTGTACGAAGACGCGGAATTGAAGGCATTATTTGATTAAGATTTATACCAACCGCAAGAGGAACTAACATTTACATTGGAAGTTACTCAGCAAGCAATTTCATGGCGTTTAATGATTCAATTGGGAATGATTCAAAAACCAGGAAAATGGGTTCCAGACGCCGACAAATGTTGAACGTTTGAAATACTGCATGCCAGGCATAAACGAATGAGTTTCTATGTAACCTAAAATAGAAGAAATTTGCAAACACTCAATTGGGATATTTTAACCCACCCTTCGTATTCGCCAGCCATTGTTTCTTCTGATCTCCACTTGTTTCGAGCGATGACATATAGCCTGTTTGAGAGTCATTTCACATCATATGAAGACACCAAAATTGGATCGATCCGTGGATAGCTTTAAAAGATTAAGCATTGCTAGAAAGATGTCCAAAAGTAGTGAGAAATAGTGTAAAATCCTTTTTTATTTATTTATTTAATTTTGTAACGTATACAATATAAAACATAGATCATAGAATAATTGAATTTTCGCTAGATGGCCTAAATATTGAGGCATCTTCCTATAGAAATCCCAGAAAAACGAATTGGGAGAAGTAAAATGAAATCCTATACCACAACCTACAAGGCATAACATCGAGCAAACGCATACGAAATCAGTACGAGCTCGATGACAGTGTGACCCAACTAAATGGGGCTCTACTGGATGCCTACCATAGTAGCTTCCCCGAGATACCGATTGGCAAGGAGAAGGACGCAGTTTGGTAGAAAAATAATCTCTTTACACTCAGAAGTTCTGCGAGAACATAGAATTGCTTCCAGAAACAGCAAGGCTATACAAAGCCCTTGCGAAATGTGGGCCAGAAATGACGATGTCACTTAAGAAAGAGGACGATAGTTACTCTAAGATCGGCCGAGGCAGGGCAGAGCTGTTATTAAAAACACACTTTCGAGGAAGTGTGGCAGATGACAACGAGCGGACGAGTAACAGACCAAGAAACCCTAGTCGGGCAAGCAGGCAAATAGCAACTGAAATTTGCCCTAGGGAAAGACTATAATGGGCTTTAGGTACCTTTCAACCCTTTAAATCCCCTGGAACGGATGGTATTTTTCCTGCCCTCTTACAAACGGGATTGAAGGAATTATTACCATTCATGTTAAATATCGGGCTTAGCAGCTTGACCTTGGGGTACATACCAAAGGCATGGAAGAGGGGAAGAGTGGTGTTCATACCCAAATTGGGGAAAAAAGGACACAGCGCATCCAAAATCCTTCAGACCGATAAGCCAACATCTTTTATGCTGAAAACACTTGAAAAAGCTGTAGACAACTATCTAAGATGTGGGATATTACAGCAACAGAGACCGCTCTCACTAGCCTAGTAAGAACTATTCAGAAATCAATAGATGAAAAGGAAATAGCCGTTTATGCCTTCCTGGATATAGAAGGAGCCTTTGATAACACTTCACACGAAGTAATAGAAAGGGCATTAAACCAAAGAGAAGTAGACCCAGTGACATCAAAATGGATGGTAGAAGTGCTCTATACGAGATCAGTAGAAACAACAGCAAAGGGGGAGACCATATCCGTCAACACAACCAGAGGATGTCCACAGGGAGGAGTTTTTTTGCCCTTGTCTGGTTGTTGACGAATTACTAATGAAACTGTCAGAAGCACGAATAGAATATCAAGGCTACGCGGACGACATAGTCTTAAGAGCAAGAGGCAAGTTCGAGGAAACCCTATGTGACATTGTACAAAGAGGGTTGAGGATTATATGTCAATGGTGCAGGGCAACAGGATTGAACATCAATCCAATAAAGACCACTATTGTACCATTTACCAGGAAAAGGAAAATTCCAAGATGGATGGCAATTCAAATTCTGGGAGAAGCCATTGAACCGAAGGCAGAAGTGAAATATCTGGGGATAGTACTGGACAACAAGTTTAGATGAAAGGCGCATGTCGACGACATCACTGAGAAAGCAAAACCAGCTACAGTTATATGCAGAAGGGTAGCGGGTAAAACCTGGGGATGTAAAACCAGCATTTTACGCTGGACGTACTCTATGATAGTCCGCCCAATAGTGGCTTATAGAGCTATAGCGTGGGCCAAAAGAACAAATCTGAAGTCGACTCAAATGGAGCTAAGTAGGATACAAGGATTAGCGTGCATTGGGATAACGGGTGCAATGAGGACGTGCCCAACGGCATCACTTGAAGCACTATTGGAACTAAGCCCACTACATATAGTGGTGCAGAGGAAAGCCCTGGCAACGGCAATGAGGATAAAGGGAGATAAACTTATAACCAGGCTTTATACAAATACAATACAAAGGCAATGGAACAGAATAAGCCAAACTAATGATTACTCTCTCCTAAATTGACCCATGGACGAGGCTGAGAAGAAGTATGATTTCAGGAAATACTTTATTACGGAACTTAGCAATAAGAGAGAATGGAGCGGTTTAAGTACAGCATATTCTCTAAGAGAAGATACAATCAAATGGTATACAGATGGGTCAAAAACAGAAAGTGGCACAGGGGCGGGAGTCTTCGGGAATATAATCAAATACTTCGAGCCAATGGGAATACACACGGGCATTTTCCAAGCGGAAATTTATGCCATCGATAGATGTGAACAAATCAACTTGAATAGGAAGTACAAAAGACGGAACATAACCATATTATCAGATAGTCAAGCTGCTATTCGAGCACTAAGCTCCTATGAAGTAGACTCTAAGTTAGTATGGGACTGTCTACAGAAGCTAAGTTAGCTAGGTAAACACAAGGTTAGCCTTTGTTGGGTCCCGGGACACATTGGGATTTAACGTAATGAGCAAAGTGATAAACTTGCCAGAAGCGGAGCTTCCACAAAATTAATAAGGCCGGAACCATTTTGTGTAATAGGAAAAGGAGTATGGGAAGGCGTACTCAGGGAACATGAAAATTGTGTTAGACGTGAATTTTTCTCGAGCCACTTGGGCTTAAGGCAATCCAAAATGTTGTTGGGTGGCTACAACAAGAAGAGATTTGGTTCGTGTATTGGATTGTCAAAGAACGGTCTGAGAATACTAACCGGGATTTTAACTGGTCACTGTAGGCTCAGGGAACATCTGAGCAGGTTAGGAATTGTAGCAAACCCCATGTGCAGATTCTGTGATGAGGATGTCGAATCACCAGAGCACATACTTGGGAACTGTGGAGCGCTAATGCACAAAAGGAAAATGCTCCTGGGTTCCTTCCAAATACTTGATAGCGACATAAAATTACTAGAACCAACCAACATCTTCGAATTCCTGAAGGCTTTAGGGTTGAGTGAGAGTTTATAGGGACGACCTATTAGAGGGCAGTACAATAGATCACTTTGGTCGCAGTACTTCAAACACCTCTTTATACAATACAATACAATACAACTTCTACAACAAAACATTTGTCTTTAAAAGTAGAATTTTTCTATAATTATAATGTAAATTAACAAGTAAAATAACAACTACATACAAAATAATTTTTTTGTACCGAAAAAAATAATATAGTTAAGAATTTATAAACAAATAATAATCTGTTATAATAAAACATATTCTATTGAAAAAAGTTATCTATGAATAAAATTCAAATAACTTTTTTTTTTCAATTCTAACGCGTTGCTAGTTTCTTTAATTGTTGGAGAAATAACATTCCAAAGACGCATTGCAGTTATAAAAAACTGTCATTCGTCAATTTCATCAATATACGATGACTAAATTTCTATTTCTTCTGAGTTGACTAAATCTAAAACGATTAAAAAGATGACGTGGCTCTCGGGTTATTATAATTTTATGAAGAAATATCAAAGTTCTTATTTTTAGCAGGTCTTCGAACAACACCACCAAATATTCTCGTAGAGTAAGGAGTTATATTGAGCTAATCTCCATTAGTTCTATAATTACTGAGACCATAAACGTATCTTGAAATGTTGTTATAAGTAACGTTCAATTTTGATTTGCTAGTGCCATTACAACTTGCAAAAATCTCACATCCGTAAGTTAGAGTAGGTATCAAATAAGTTTTAGCAAGCAGTAAGTAACCTTATTTCAATTGGTCGAAAAAAATCATAAAATTCTGTTTTTTGTTTTACAATAAATGCACAAATTTTGATTTAAAAAAAATATGGTAGAATCTGATAATAACAAATTCCTCAAAAAAGAAACCAATCCACCAAAAACCTTAAAAACCAATTTGAAGAAGATTAAATAGCCTGCCAAGGGCATAAAAGATTTTGAAAGAAGGCGAAAGAATTCCTCCAAAGCCATAACATATTACACTGTCAGAAGCTTGAACGGACACGAAAATAAACATAATTGATAATATTTTTTTTTATATATTGTGTAATAATAAGACCATAGTCTATTTTGAAGGTATAAAAGAGCTTGTAACTGCTAATTTTAAAAGGAGCTTCATATAAATAAAGTAAATAATAAATACTAATAAACAAAGTAAATATACGTAAATAGATTTCACAACGTTTTTAAATAAGCCTCAAAAGTTCTGGAACAAAGCTATTTTACAGAAGACTCGAAATACAACATATTTGGTTGTGTTGGCCGTTTAAAAGTGTGGCGCAGACAACAACAACATGCGTTTAGAGACCCTATCTCATAGGCCCGACTAACTGGACATAAAAATAAGCATAAGCATAGTCCCTATATAGATATAGCATCATATCGAATGCTATATCTATATTGGGACTAGGCCCAAAAATGGACCGATCCTGACTGTGTTTGGTAAAGTCTCTTGTATTTTGCAAAAATATATACAAACAAAATTTGAGAAGAATCAGTGCAATATTTTTGTTTGAAGATCGGGAAGCAGCTCTATATGGGGCCTATGACTAAGAGTTGTCACATAGGGATCGATTTTGGACTACTAAATTAATGGATGTAATAAACGCATACAAACCCAATTTGAGTAAGATCTATATGACAATTTGGATCTTATGGCAAATTATGTCGATTTCATAGGGGTCATTTGTTTGGGGGCTAGGTCTGAACATTGACCGATTCTCACCAATTTCAATAGCGTTCATCCTATAGCCGATAAAAGCTTATATACCAAATTTTATCAAAATTTATTCATATTTGCGACCTGCAGTTTGATTACAAACTTACCATGGACACACAGACGGATGGACGGACGGACGGACATCGTTAAATCCAATCAGATAGTTATTCTGATTCGATCCGGTATAATAAAAGATGGGACTAGGTCAAATACTTTTGGTAGTTACAAAGAGCAGCATAAAGTCATTATACCCAAACCACATAGTGGTATAGGGTATAAAAACAGTCGAAATTTAAAATTCTATGAATGAGTTTAAAAAAAAAAATTTTTTTTTTAATTTGGAATTTTTAAAGAGGATGCTCCACCGATTTGATCTGTTATTTAAATTACCTCTAAATTATGCCAATATTTTTTTATATACTGAACAGTTTCGGAGTTGCTCGTAGTGAAATGATTTTTTGTTGTGTAAAATTTCAATATTTTTATACACTGCAAATAAAACGAGCCATAAAACTCTCCAGATAAATGTTGATTTTATTCTTAACCCTTTCACGATCAAACCTAAATTGCTGGAAAAAAATTTTTTTTTGTGGATTCGTACTTAACGACCCAACATTTTTAAAAAAAAAGTGTCGTCCAAAATATTTGTTTTTCACTTCCTTCAAGGAAAAATCCATGGGACATATATATCCCATTCGTCGTTAACGCTCAAAATTAGTGAGCAACTAATTTACTCCACTCAAAGCAAGTCAGTGATTTTTGTGATTTTTTTTACATAAATAACTGTAGTTTTGGTTTTGTATTTGTTGTAAATTTTTAAATATATAGTGGATCACAGAGAATCGATTACTAATTTTTTAGTGTGTACTAAAAATGAAAAGGCAAAAATGTTTGTTTCACAAAAACCTTAATTGCTTCGAAGATTACCATAATTGTTTTTGTATTTTTGAGATATTTAGAATCAAACTTTTTCGAAGTCTTTTTATTTATAATTTAATTAATTGTTGATTTAATATTATGAATTTTTTTAGTTAATAAAAATATAAAACTATAAAATATCTTTTTACCATTGACGACAAATTGGACTAATATGTCCCGTACTGAATTTTGCTGAATAATAAACTGATTCCAAATATTTTGGTGTTTCTGAAAACCATAAATACTGGTCCATGTTATATATTTAATGTTTTTGGTTCAATAACGTCCGAATTAATTTTTTTCTCATGCATTTATTTATTGGATCATCACATAGTGGACTAACAATAATTATTCAAATCTTAGAACTAATACTTAACTTATTACATCCGGCCAGTGCCAGAAAAATTTAATGTTTCTACATAAATTCGAAATAAATAAATATTCATTGGCTTAGATAACCTCAAGCATTTATTTTAAGATCTGCAGTCTCTCTCCTTCTTAGGCGTTGGTGGATGCGATTGTTGAGAAGGTCACGTGCTAACAGATTCGGGTGAGTTTCTAGTTTTTTCAAGTAGCTTGAACAGTTTTTCGTAATTTCGACTTTAACTAGGGGTACGTTTAATTCTCTATGCAATTGTGAGTTTCTCACATGCCATGGGGCGCGGATAATCAACTTTAGGATCTTATTTTGGCATCTTAGTATTTTTCTCTATATTAGAACGTGAAGCGGTTCCCCATAACTGTATACCGTAGCACCAAATGCGGTATATGTGTTTGTTCCAAGTAAGGCGGCGCACTGTGGCTGAAATTTTGATTTCATTGGCCAAAAGTCTAATTTTTTTTGTCACCGATTTTTAAAATTTTAACGCCTTTTTGTTGCTAATATATCCAGATTAAGGTAGCCAAAAAGTAAGGTTAAACTATTGCTAATTGTGGTGTGGAATGCTGTCAAACTCACCTGTTTTTTTTTATTTCAGAAAAAGGTGATTTTGTTTTTTATCAAAAATAAATGTTTACTACTCGCAAGCTATCATAGCTAATGACCTGCGGTCTTTTTTATAATGTTGGTAGGATTATAGTCTTTAGTTGTTGTAAGTGGTCACAGCTCTACCGTTTAACATTAGGGGCGTTATGAAATATTTATGAAACTACTATATTTTTCTCAAATTTCAACTTTATTGGAATAGAACTTCTAGGGAACAAAACCGAACAAGAAACGTAAACCACCCGAGAAAGGCGAAAGTGTCCTATTTCACCCTATATATACTTTTACACCCGCGACGACCCGTGGGAAGAACACTTTTTTAATTTTAATGAAATTACTCTAAACAAAATTCAAATTACGATAATTTATACACCACTGTATACGAGAAATATGTCTGCAATAGTTCACAAAATCCTTTATCATGGAGAAGATGTCATTAAATATCATTTGGTGCCACTTGGAGATCTATCAGAGGAGGCTCTGGAAAAAAGGAATAAGGATTACAGATTTTATGGAGAGCACAATATTAGAAAAATTTCACGAAATTCCACAAATGAAGATCTATTTAATATATTATTGCCAACGTCTGATCCGTTCATCTCCAGTATTCGAAATTAATGGAAAGTGGAACATCGGGATTTAGATGAAGAAATCAAAAAAACTACTAAAGAACAGAAATAACACAGAACAAAATATGGAATATTTGCAATCAATATTTGAGTCAAATGAATAATAATTATAATTGCCTTTCATTGTTATTTAAGTACGAAAAACGTAGTATTAGTAAAAAATAATAATATACAGAACCTACCATTCTAACAAATGCGATTAAAATCTATTGCAGTTTTTATTTTTAAAATGTTTTTTAAAATTATCAAATTTAACAGCAAAAAATAATAAATTTTTCTGTAGTAATAGCAAGATTTTTCGATAATATTATTAACGTTTTTTTTTAAGTGTAAATATTCTTTGAGTGTAAACAAATTTGCAAATTTGACAACAAAAAGTTTTTAATTTTTCAGTAATAATAGCGAAATCTCCAGATGATTTTACTATTTTTTTTTTGAGTGTAAAAATTTTTTTTATCAAAAAAATCCCATTTTTACAGAAAATGTTTATAATTATTATTAAAATCCAATAATTTAATTTTTTAATAAATAAAAAACTAATAAACACATATTTCACTCTAAAAGTTAAAAAAATCAAAAGTTCAACTTTGACCTAGAATTCCTTAAAAAGTCCTCATTTAATTTTAATGTAATTAAAACTGAGTCAAGCTGAACTAAATATCTATCCATTAAAAAAAAGTTACTTAAATATCTTGATCAGTTCAAAAGCTAAAGAATTTTGGCCAATGAAAAACGATTTTCAGCCACTGTGCGGCGGTCAAGATGAAGTCCAAAGTATTTTACATCAGAATATTGCGATATTTGCTGATTGTTTATTCGGATTTGAGGGCATGTTTTTCTTCTGAGCGTAAAAGTAACGTGGATACATATTTGTTTATTTATTCTTATTTTCCTGTGTAACCAGTACTCCAATTGAAAAAAACATGTCGTTGTAAAAGTGTAGATGCTGTTGAGGGGTCCTCATGAATACTCAAAATTGACGTGTCATCTGCAAAGATTGAAGTAACCGTGTTTTCATTAGTTGTCATATCCGCTGTATGAAGGATGTATAGAAGCGGAAACAGAATACAAACCTATGGAACACCAGCTTTTATATCCTGAGGTTAGCTTGTAACTTTGCTATCCTTTATTGAGAATTTTCTATTAATTATATAGCTTTCCATTAGTTTATGAACGTTTGGAGGCAGCAACGTTTTAATTTTATGGAGTAGACCCTCGTGCCAAACCTTATCGAAAACTTGAGAAACGTCAACTTTTTTTTCAAAGGCTTTTCTTTTAGCGCTTACTAACCTATGGACTTGCTCAATGGTGCCGTGTCTTCGCCTAAATCCGAATTGATGTGCTGGGATGACGTTATGTTGATCTACAGCTACAGTAAGCTTATTTACTAGTATTTTTTTTTTGACAGATTTGACAATAAACTGATTTGCCTGTACGAATCGACCTTTGTGTGATCTTTACCTGGCTTGGGTACCATGGTACCATGAGGGATAATATTCAAGGCGTAATATAGCGTTAAATATAAAAAGAATTATTCTCAATGCTATTCTGGGTAAGTTCAAAAGCATTTTATTACTGATCCCATCGATGACCGATGCTTTTTTAGGGTTAAGTTCAGAAATGACCTTTTCAAGCTCTCAAATCGAAGTCACACTGCTCTGTGCTGCTTAATACTGGTGGTAACCCATTTATTGAACTAGTAGTTATATTCGGAGTAAAAACTTTTTTCAAATGTTTTACAAATAGATTACCTTTTTCTATATGATTTCTAGCCCAGCCTCCATTTTGCATTCTTAAGATTTTTTGTAGCTCGCCATAACGAGTAATCAGTTCTTGAAGTCGGATCTAATTTTCGAGAAATCTGTTTAATTTATCATGTATTTGGGTTTCAATCAACTTTCTTAAGTTTGATGTACATGCTTTCAGTTTAGTTTAGTTTAGTTTATTTTTATTTGTTCTTCCCATACAACAAGATTTACATCTTTTATATTATAGTATGAGAATTTTTAAAGAAAAACAAGTTACAGTATACAAAAATATTCAAATAAATTGTATAATTATATAAAGTAAATAAAAAAATAAACAAAGTAAAGAACTAAATAAATGAATGAGTTTGGCATAATTTAATATAAAAGAATCAAATGGTAAAATTTTGAATAAAAAAACTAACTGACAAATAATTTAAAATTGCATTCAAAAACTAGCAGTTATTTTGTTTTTGAACTGTATTGCGTTGTTGATTTTCTGTGTTTGATTTGGTAGTAAGTTCCAGAGATAAACGGCATTAAAGTAGAACTGCCATTCAGAAATTTTACTACGATATCTTATCGGTACAAGCTTTCTCCCTCTATTGGATCTTGCAAAGGTTAAGCGGTTGAAAAGGTATGATCGTTCCTTCTGCTATATAATTTTGTGTAATATGACTAGCACCTTTAATTTTAAAATATTATCAAACGACATACCATATAGTCTTGTTGAAAACGAGGTAATACGATCAAGTCTGTTTAATCCATAAACATACCTTATAATACTATTGAAGGCCACATTTAGTTTTCTCTTACTAGTTGAGTCACATAGAGCAAAAATTTCACACCCGTATAATAAAACCGCATTAGGTAAGATTTTGCAAGTATTATTCTTATGTTTAATGGAGTGCAAGATTGAGTCGCCCAAAGCGTCCGAAGCATACCATACGTTCTCCCTACCACAACGTATACATGATTGTTCCAACTAAGTGTGTCATTAGAAACAATACCCAAATTTTTTGATGAGGACACAATTTCAATTCTCTGATTGTTGAGAACAATATCAAAATCTAGATTATTACGTAGAGTTTTCTTGTGCATATGAGACATTTGGACTTGGGGGGATTCAGACAAAGTCCACTAGCAGTTTCGCAGTTATAAATATTATTTAAATTATCATTAAGTTTTGCTACGTTTTCTCTGGAAGATATTAGTGGACTGCAAAGATATACTTGGACGTCATCGGCGCACATGTGTACTTTACAATACTTTACATGATCTGGCAAGTCATTGGCGTACATTGAAAATAAAAGAGGGCCTAGAATTGAGCCTTGCGGAACACCTTTAGGTACATGTAGTGGTCTCGAAAATTGGTTATTAAGGAAGACTGACTGAACACGGTTTACCAGGTAGGATTCAATAAGTTTCTTTGAACACTCGGAGAAATTAAAAAGCCGACTAAGTTTTGTTGAAAGTATTGAGTGATCAACTATGTCGAAGGCTTTAGAATGATCAAGAAGGACTAAAATGCAAATATTGACACCATCAATGGCATGACGAATATCATCTGCAACATCTATTAAAGTAGTTGTACAACTATGTTTTTGCCTAAAGCCTGATTGCTTTTACGATAATAGCCCAAATCGTTTTAGGTATTCGTTTATCTGTTTATGCGTTATCTTCTCAAGAGCCTTAGAAAAGAATGGTAGTATCGATATAGGCCTAAACTCAGAGTTTTGTCTTAGGCACAGGAATAACCTTTGCGTGCTTCCATTGTGTTGGAAACACGCTGGTGGTAAGGATCGTATTATATATGTAAGTAATGTATGGTAAGAGGATAGGAAGTATAATTTTGATAAATTTAGGGTGCATAATGTCATATCCAATAGCATTTGATTTTATGGCTAAAAGACAGGTAAGTGCCTCATCATTGCTAACACATTGAAAATCAAATGGACTATCATTATCAGAAATCACTAGGTTATTGATTGTATTGTGTGCAGGAGGTTGAAATTGAACAGTGGGTAAATTAGTAAAAGCTGAATTAAGTTCATCAGGAGTGAGTTCGCAAGTTTTCCTATTACTAGTTCGGCCAATTCCAATTTCCCGAATAGTTTTCCATTTCCGTTTGGTGTTAATTGCATTTTCAAAACGGTGGCCATAATCAGACTTTGATCTACGAATTTCAAAAGTAACTTCTCTTCTAAGATTTCGATATTCTGCTTTAAGTTTAGGTAACTTAAATTTTTTCCAACGTGAAAACGCATTATCTCTTTGAGCAATCGGTTGTTTAATATGTGCTGTAAACGACGATCATGTATAGGTCCTTATGTTCTTCGTTATCTGAGGTACAGTAAGATCGAATAAGTATAAGATATTATTCTCCAAGAAGGACAACTGACGGTCAACAGAAGTCATATGATAAATGGACGTCCAATTTACTAAAGAAATATGTTCTGCCAAAACATTGTAATTGACATTGTTAAAGTCACGATATGTAACTGATAGTTTCTCGTTATTTAAAATAAAGTCATAGTGTTTCATTATTTTAAATAAGTCGTGTTTCGAGAAATATGAGGCCGATAGTTGGTCGTACAACAATACTTTGTTAAATCGTTAACAAAAAAAGGTCAAGTAAAGTACTTGCTGTTGATGTATAGTGTGTAGGCATCGTGTCGTTTAATGATGTGAGACCAATGGTTTCCATGTTTTCTGAGACATAAGTGTCACACAGAAGATTACAATTAAAATCACCTGCAATTAACAAATCCATGTAGGTGACCGTCAAACCTCTCTAATACTTCCAGTTGTTGCTTAAGTTGAGGAGATTTGTACAGTTCCCACTCTCTTCGAATTCTTCTTTTTTTATTTAATAGCCGCTCGACATCTACCGGACAAGTTCTATACTGCCCTCTGTGTCGGCGGGGTTTCGCAGCAAGTTGAGAAGATATTTTGAGGTTTTGTTCAAAGTTAACAATAGCCAGGTCAATATCATCTGGTGCTCTTAGTGGTAACCTATCCGTACAATGGGTACTGAGAAACTTTCTATAATTTAACCAATCTATAATACTTGTTGGCGCTAAATTACCATTGGGGGGCACAATTTCTCGGTGGTTAGAAATAGTAACAATAACTGGTGTGTGATCTGATGAGAGTTCCAATGAGGATTCAGCATTTAAAAGTTCTCTCGCAATATTCTTCGTTACTCCTTGAGATAAAATCTAATTTTAAAAAAAAACATAATTCTCAGACTTTGGGGTAACCGTCTTAGGTCCTGAGAAGACATGTGCCAACTTTTATGATATGGTTTAAAAGCTAAAATTATCCTCTGTCGACTCAAGTCAGCTTTAAATAAAATCGGTTGGAAAACGTGGAAAATATAAGTAAAAATAAAAATGGGGCATATATGTCCCATTGGTCGTGAAAGGGTTAATAAAGTGAAGTTACCTGGTTTTGATAAAATGGCGAATTTTTATTTAGTTTAAATGTTTTTGTGAAATAAGTTGTTTTGTCTACTGTGAACTTCAGGTTTTGAGTACCAATAAAATCTCTCATTATATTATATTATATCAAAATTTTTTTTCTAACAAATTTCTATCGCTTAAGCGCAGCAAACAAATACAGGCTTAAAGTTGAGATATTTAAATTTCAAGCATGGCCAAATCTAGTGTCAAACCCTTTTGTTTGCAAATATAGACTTTCTTTAAAAAAAGCCAAAAAAAAAAAACTAAATAACATAAATAAATAATTTTTCATTTAATGATGTCGTTAACTTTAACAAAAATCTCATTATATTCGTTACTTTTTTTATTGGCAAATAGTTGGTTATAGAGACATTTTGTGTTGGTTAACGTAGTTTTTGTTTGTAGTTTGTTTGTTTATCTGTTTGGCGCTAGTTTACCTGGTCGGTGTGTAATGTAACTAATTTCAATTTCCGGGAACGAATGAAAGTTTTCAACAAATAAAACATCATGATTATTGTTAATACAAGACGAAATTTACAAAAAATACCACTTAAGAATCGGCAAAAGTTATTGTTGTATTCATTTACAAAGAAACATAAAAAAACGAAGAAATAATCTTTATAAAATAGAAAGTTACGAGGTCTGCTAATTTTTTTTTCTTCTTTTAACTAATGAATGCTTAGCCTTTGAATATCATGCCAAAAAAATTAACAAAACAACAAAGATAAGAAACCCCTGAGATTAATCTAAGCTTATAGACAATAAAAAAGCATAAATACTTGAAACAAATTGTTACAACGCAACTTAAAAAATGGCCAACACACCCTAAAGGGGCGATTAAATACAAGAAGAAAAAAAGTGAAAATGTATTGGCTTTTTCTTTGAAGATGCAAATATATGGAGATATTTTAGATTAAGATGAGTTAATGTTGTGGTTTTAGTGCTAAACAAAGAGTTGAGGCATATTCAATTATTGAAATCGTTGAATATTTTGTGGATTAAGAAAAATTTAGTGTCTTTTCAGGTGAAATTAATAAAAAATATTTGCAGACCAATTTAATATAGAAATGATGTGAAGAGCAATTCACTTAAAAGTAATTGTTGAACTAAAAAAAATGTTGTATTACAAATTAAAAAGCATTTATTCATCTCTATAGAAAAATGTAAAAACAAAATATAAATTTTTAGTTTAAATTTCTACTTTCTAACATATCACATTGAAAAAACTACAATTTCAGATTAGCCAGTCACATAAATAAAGCGGAAGAACCAATTGACATCGAGAAATTAAGAAAATTTGATTGAAATAAAAAATTTAAATAATTTATATAAAAATGACTTTTGAAAGCAAGAACTTGTGTATCTATAATATAAAAAGGTAACGCGATTTCCTGTGACTGATGATTTGTTCCACAGCTTTCTCTCGATTTTGACCAAAAGTATCTTATTTAAAAGGTATTTCATTTTCGCTCTCCACCAGACTTACAGATTTTTAAATTTTTTAAATTTATTTTGGAGTTATGCTCATTTAATGTTGCTTCTAACACATACATAAAATTTTACAATCCTATGTGTGTGTTTATTAAATTTGTAAATGGTTTTGCAAAAAAAAAATCATGTGAGTCCGATCACAAGGGAGATGTGTAAACATCTAATAATTAAAGAAAACATCAACATCATTTTTTCCAGCGCATAAAAAATAAGTCGATTATGCTATTTTCTGAAATTCAATTGATGTTTTCTGAAATGCAATTGATGTTTTCTGAAATTCAATTGATGTTTTCTGAAATACAAGTAATGTTTTCAGCAATTCAAATGATGCTTTTTGAAATTCTATTGATGTTTTCTGAAATACAATTAATGTTCTCAGCAATTCAAATAATGCTTTTTGAAATTCAATTGATGTTTTCTGAAATTCTATTTATGTTTTCTGAAATTCAAATGATGTTTTCTGAAATACAATTGATGTTTTCTGAAATACAATTGATGTTTTCTGAAATTCTATTGATGTTTTCTGAAATTCAATTGATGTTTTCTGAAACTCGAATGATGTTTTCTGAAATTATATTGATGTTTTCTGAAATTCTATTTATGTTTTCTGAAATTCAAATGATGTTTTCTGAAACTTGAATGATGTTTTCTGAAATTTTATTGATGTTTTCTGAAATTCTATTTATGTTTTCTGAAATACAATTGATGTTTTCTGAAATATAATTGATGTTTTCTGAAATTCTATTGATGTTTTCTGAAATTCTATTTATGTTTTCTGAAATTCAAATGATGTTTTCTGAAATACAATTGATGTTTTCTGAAATTATATTGATGTTTTCTGAAATTCAATTGATGTTTTCTGAAATTTTATTGATGTTTTCTGAAATACAGTTTATGTTTTCTGAAATTATATTGATGTGTTCTGAAATACAATTGATGTTTTCTGAAATTATATTGATGGTTTCTGAAATACAATTGATGTTTTCTGAAATTATATTGATGTTTTCTGAAATTCTATTTATGTTTTCTGAAATTCAAATGATGTTTTCTGAAATTATATTGATGGTTTCTGAAATACAATTGATGTTTTCTGAAATTATATTGGTGTTTTCTGAAATTCTATTTATGTTTTCTGAAATTCAAATGATGTTTTCTGAAATTATATTGATGGTTTCTGAAATACAATTGATGTTTTCTGAAATTCTATTGATGCTTTCTGAAATTCAATTGATGTTTTCTGAAACTCGAATGATGTTTTCTGAAATTATATTGATGTTTTCTGAAATTCTATTTATGTTTTTTGAAATTCAAATGATGTTTTCTGAAATTATATTGATGGTTTCTGAAATACAATTGATGTTTTCTGAAATTCTATTGATGTTTTCTGAAATTCTATTTATGTTTTCTGAAATTCAAATGATGTTTTCTGAAATACAATTGATGTTTTCTGAAATTATATTGATGTTTTCTGAAATTCAATTGATGTTTTCTGAAATTTTATTGATGTTTTCTGAAATACAGTTTATGTTTTCTGAAATTCTATTGATGTGTTCTGAAATACAATTGATGTTTTCTGAAATTATATTGATGATTTCTGAAATACAATTGATATTTTCTGAAATTATATTGATGTTTTCTGAAATTCTATTTATGTTTTCTGAAATTCAAATGATGTTTTCTGAAATTATATTGATGGTTTCTGAAATACAATTGATGTTTTCTGAAATTATATTGATGCTTTCTGAAATTCTATTTATGTTTTCTGAAAATCAAGTGATGTTTTCTGAAATTCTATTGATGTTTTCTGAAATTCAATTGATGTTTTCTGAAACTCGAATGATGTTTTCTGAAATTATATTAATGTTTTCTGAAATTCTATTTATGTTTTCTGAAATTCAAATGATGTTTTCTGAAATTATATTGATGGTTTCTGAAATACAATTGATGTTTTCGAAATACAATTGATGTTTTTTGAAAGACAATTGGAAAATGTTTAGAAAAGAACATATCATAATTTTGTCACAAATACAATCAGATAAAGTCACACCGATTTACACTTCAGCTCACACCGATGTGCTACGCTGTTTTTGCGATTGTATTGTGAAATAGAAATTTACCCCCCTGCGCGTATAGATGTTTACAAATCAAAAAAAATGAGTTTGTTTTCTTCATTTAAAATATATTGGACATTAACCTAAAGTGTTGAATTGATTAACATACATTTACGGTCAATAATTTATTAAATGAAAAAATAAAATTTCCTAGAATTTGCACTCAAATTTCAAGGGCTGGGATCTGCTAGTTAACATTAACATGTTTGTACACATTGGGACAATAAAAATACATATATCACGACATACCCAGCACTGGACTTCACAGGATTCATTATATACAATTTCCAAACTGTGACAATCCCGTTCATTGGTGATGACCTTTTGCGAAAAAGCAGTAGGGAAGTAGTAAAAAGGATTTTATAGTGACTTCAATTATTTTTAAATAATAAAACGTGGAAGGAATTCCACGAGAAATCTAAACATACATAAAATCCAATGGGATAATTTTTACACCGTTCATTCAAATTCAATTGAGTCTGTTCAAAAACAATTTCTAATATTTTACCTTCGTGGACTTGGATGGGATCCAAATATACAATTACCTTCTTATAGAAGCCGTCTCGCTCTTATTAAGCTTCCTACGCTTAAAAGACGAAGAAGTATTCTTAATATAACTTTTTTGTTCAACTTGATAAATGGAAATATATATTCCGAATTTCTCCTTAGCAGAACCAATATTTATACCTCACAGCTCTGTTCACGGTATTTTCAGTTCCTAATTGTAAAGTATTATCGTACAAATTATGCCAACTTTGATATTTTTCGTCGGCTGTGTATAGAATTTAATCAACTGTATAACATTATTGATTTTCAGAAATGTTTAGATTTGATTAATAGGGATATAATGATTTATCTAAATAATATGTAATAAATATTTAGATTGCATTTTTCAATTTTGAATTGTTTTTAAACATGTTTAATCGAATTTATATGTGTATGTTTACAAATGTTATGTATGTTACTTTTATAGTCTTTAAGGAAAAATTTCCATAGACCAATAATTAAATAATAAAAAAAATAATAATAATAAGAAGACCCTTGAAGCTAGAATTTTTTTTTTTTTTTATTTAATGGAAATTATATTCAAAGATAATTTTTATAGTGCTGATCACTGCTTATGAAATTATAGACCTATTCAGGAGACCCTTGGGGAAATATCCTTATGAAGCTGTTTTATTCTGAGCAGCAACTGCACCCCCAGCAAAATAAGTGAAGCTCTTCAAAGTGAACAAGTCCTTGCATTACATAAAAAATAACACTATCCAAAAATATAAAACAGGCATTCGAGATAACAACAATTTCGAAGCGCGTTTATTTAGTCGCAGTATCATTTCTTCTTAAGAAATATTTTAAGTGTGAAGCATTCACTTCAGAAACCATCTGAAGATCTCAATGAGAAAACAAAACTTTTAAATATGTAGTCCAGTGTAAAATGCGATGAAATTGGCCTGAAGAGAAAGGGCATCCTTCCTATGGCAATTTGGTGTTAAATTAATTATTGTAGCGGCTAAGTTAGTATTAGTACTTGCTTAGAATTTTTCTAATGTATTTCTTAGTGGGCCGAACAGCTTTCTTATGTCCAATTTTTCAAGTAACATGCTAACTTGCGAACTTTCAGTCATCGGTCAGCCAATACCATTTTGTGACTGTATTTTGTGGTGACATCAATTGGTCGACCACAAATACGTTCATCTTGTAAGCTCATATTTGAATTTTGTAAACGAAGCTCAGACACCCTCAGAGTAGAATCTAGCTAGACTTTGATGTTGGCTGGACTGAGAACTTTCGAATGAACGTGACCAATTTTTTCCATGTTTACAAATTCACTGAGAGCATTCACTATTGATAGCTGCCAATCAAACTTATGGTAGTTTATTATCAATTAATTATGTTTTTCCTGCACTATTCCGGTATCCTGTATTATTCCTGTTTGTCCAGATGTGTTCACCATAATTGTTTTTCTTTTGTAATTTCATAAAATCTTATGTGTCACCTAAATTTGCTCCAGTTTCTGTCACCTGTTTTTTTTTTGTTCGTTTGCCTTTTTGTTTATACCTTTGTATCTTGTTTAAATTTTTTATTATTTTTTTTATTATAATTATAATTTTTCTCCCTAAAGTTAGGGCGAAGACTAGGTACACAACCTGGAACTGCAGAACCTTGAAAAATCAAAATAAAATCACACACGGTTTATATTATTTCTTATTATGGTGAAGTATAAAATACTTTCCTTATATTGCTATGTTTGTTTTCCCAAAAAGGAACAATATTTAAGTTACAGTTCAAAGTTAAAAAAAAGTTTTTAGCGCGAGCAAACAACAACGTTCTTTTAAGAAAATTGACAATGATGAGATAAAAAAGGAACGTGTAAAAACTGCTCTCTGCGTTTGAGAATACCATAAAAATGTAATTAATAATGACATTAGCGCCACCTATTATGGAATTGGTGTCATAATTTATAATCCATAAGTCAGCCCTGAACAAATCGATCGATTCAGAATTACATTCTGTGTCGAATTGGCGATGTCCGTCCGTATGTGAGTCCATCTAAACCTTGTAATCAACCTACAGTAATATGAATATATTTTGATGAAATTTGTCAGACGAACGCTATTGAATTTGGTGAAAATCGATGCATATTCAGATCTATACCCCATTAAAATGACCCATATGAAATTGGCTTAAATTGCCATAAGATCCAAATTATCATATAGATCTCGGTTAAATTTGGTTTGTGTGTGTTTATTACAAATAATTAGTAGGGTATCATATAGTGAGTCTAGACCGACTATGATACTCTTACTTGCTTTAATTCAGGACAATTTTTTATTTAATTCGGAACTTCGAGAACACGAGTTTTAAATATTTATATATAACTAGTTGATTGTGTGGCGCCTAGGCGCCCGTTTAAAAATTATGAATAAAACAGTTTAAATTTAAATACACGAAAAATTTATAATAAATTAAATTCCTTTAATTATAGTAGTAAATTAAAAATTATATTGTTACATATGTACATATGAAAAAAGATTGTGTTTGTAGAAATTGTATACATAAGTATCAAAACAGATAAGAAATATTTGGCAAAAAATTTTTCAATTTAGAATCTCTTGAAAAACTATATTTTGTGTGAAATATCGTTGGTCATTTAATAGTTTTCCTTGCTGTGGGTTCCATTGAATACGTATCTTAACTTGGCTTGCAACTTTTGATCGTGACAAATCCACATACAGTTGACCGTGTGAAAATACCGCGGTTTCCAAATTAATGCCAACGTAATCAAATGACTGGCCTTGAGCCTTGTTTATGGTAATTGCGTATGCAGGAATTACTGGAGACTGGCGGCGTTTTAATATGAAAGGTAATGTGGTGTCGGTTGGGGCGAGATCAATCCTAGGAATTAGAGCCGCATCATTTTGGTCAGCGTTACAGAATCAATCAGTCTCTCAGTAAGTCAGTCAGTGCGTCAGGGATCAGCGTAAATATATTTAATAATATTACCCGGCCTTCACACGTTATATTTTTGGCTTTAAGGTTGTAATGCACTCACACTTTTTTTACTCTTTTTTACTAAACAATCATAAGTTTCAATTCTCTCTTTCAATTTTTCAATGGGACAGTTGCTTAACAATTTTTTGACTATTGGATGTGTTTGACTTGAACATGAGAAGGCCGGGTGAAGTGAGGAGATTGGAGATTCCCAAAATAATTAAAATTTAATACAATGGAGTTCGCTTATAACAAACCCTGTTTGTAATAAATTTTTGTTAATGCGAAGAATTTCTTCGGTCCCAAGATTTATAATCACATTTTTCATACAAATTGCATCTCTTATAGCGAACAGTGGTTATATCAAACTTTTGACTTTAACAAACAATTTTTTTTTTCCATTTCAGAATTTTCATATATTTTATATATTTAAAAAAAATTAATTTCAATTTAAATTAATTTTATTTTCATTTAATTTTAATACAAAACAAAAACTTCGATTTTCAAATGAAGTTTTGTAAAAAGTCCTTTTATGTATATTTTCGTAAAAGTTTGCCAGTAGCCAACCTTTGCTTTGTACTTTCTCCTTCTATACAGAAGGAGTTTTTCATATTATATGATTTTAAAAAAATATTTTATTTTGATAGAAACTCGGTAATTTTAGTCTTCTTAAGACAAACAATTAATACGTATCTTTTTAGCAATTTAATTTATGTTTTATAACTTTTTAAAATGCCCCAAAATAAATAAACTTATTCAACTAAAAAAAAACTTTTTAAACCTTTCGGAGAAATTAAAAAATACTACGGTTATAACGAACTAAGTCTATAAGGAACTAATTTGGCCGGTCCCGCCGAGTTCGCTATAAACTAACTCCATTTTATTGTAGAAAAATAGAATAGCATAGAAAAAAAAAAACGTTTTAGAGCAAGGTTCCTAAAAGTTTCTTAAGGGGGGTTTTAAATGTTAAAAAATTCGTATTTTCATAATTCTTTTTTGAAGATACGAATAATGTTGGATTATTTCTTTCATATATACGTTATAGCATAATATTTGAATAATCTTTGAAAAAAATTTCAATTAAAAATTTTAATAAATAAATCCGTGACAGCGAATCTCCGTAGGCGTTGTTTTTTTTGCGGTGAACGTCATAACTCGTTAGCGGATCATGTGAAATAAAAAAATCGGAACGCGTTTCAAAGGTGACATGTTTCCTGTGGTAGTGACGAAGAGTTTTTTCAACTTTTTTTTTTTTTTTTTGGCAGCATTTTGAAGTGAAAAACGATTTTTGCTATACAATTTCGGGAATTTGTTGTTAAAAAATGGGAAAGAAAATGGAATTAAATAAAACCCTTCGTGGTTGCGTGATGATTTATGTATAAAATTGCAAAAGAGTCGGTCAAGAAGATTTTGAGCTATGATGTTGACGGACTTCGAATTTATATACTATGATTTATATACTAAATATATACCGTATGAGGCCGGTTGCTGGAAACGCTGTATCTTCTTAAGTTTTGCTCTGATTTACTTAAAATTTTGACACAACACTCTCGACATGTGCATTCAGAAAGAGAAATGCAAAAAAAGGTTTTGAAACCTACCATCCCTTAAGGAAGTGCAATCACCAATACACCTACAAAAAAGAGAAAAAAAATATTTCATATGTCATCATAAATGTAAACTGTAAAAAGCGAACATTTTTTTCCAGTTATCTATAAATCCAAAAAAAAAAAAAAATAATAAAATAAGGGCGTATTAGTTTTACTTAAAAAACAAAGTTATTATTCCAAATCGCCTTTAATTCTTCCATGAAAATTTCAATATATTATTCAAATTAAAATCTTAAATATACCTATTTACGTAATTTATGTTTGTCTAAATTTTTTTGAAAGCAAATCATACAAAAAGTAATATGAGTGAAAAAAAAGTTATTTTCCCGCCACTCTTCTGAAATTACAATGTAATTTAATTAAGCAAAGTCAGAATAATTTAAATTTTAAACTTAATATTGCACTATTTTTTTAAATGCTTTTCAATACAGAGCTTTAAACGCAATCATATGTTGGACAACAACAAAATCCACATTGAAGATCTCTTTTTTCTCAAATATTTATCAAAAAAGCATACTCTTTGGTAAGTACTGGCAATCAGAGAATCTGAGCGAAAGCACTCTTAACAATTCAAAACAATTTTGAGATGAAAAACAAAACAGGCAAACGGTAAAGTTTAGTTTGATAAAAAAAGTATGTATGCATATCGGACGACGTTAAATGAGAAAAATAAAAATGTTTAAAATTTCCTTCATTACTTTTTTTGCAGAATTTTTTCATTGACCAACAAAGGGAATTTAAAGAAGAATTTGAATAGATATTAGCTTTTTTGTGCATTTTGCGTTCATCTTATTCCATATGTAACACGAAATCTGCATATGTAGTGCTATTGTCGTTAGCAGTGCTGCCAATTTTGACAACTTATTTTAATTTCGACGATTTTTCAATTTGTTAAAATGATTTGTTAAATTTGTTAAAATGATGATTGAAGATTTTAAATTTTCAGTAGTATAAAAATTAGGATTTCAAGGGTTAATAATTAATGGGTTGTTAATGGAAAATTGATAGTTTTAGTTCAGTGTAAATGTAATAGCATCTCCATTTAAGATATAAGTTTTAATTACGGCTATACTTTAAACCTATATTATATGTTTCAGCTATGGATACATAACAAAAAAATTATTTAGTTGATTGCTGTGTTAAATTTTTTTCGTTGAAATTTCATCACTAATACATTTTTATATATATAAATAACCAATGCTGTTATAATATTCGTAATATGAGTGATATAAATAAATTTTATTGCTTCCTTTTGTAATATTTCTTCGAGTTTTATAAGCGGTAAAATTTTCTTGACAATATCTTGTTTAAAAAATGACTATTTTGGCGATTTAGTTTCCAAGATTGTAGATTTTCAGAAGATTTAATTAGCAGCACTGGTCGGTAACAAAGAAGAGAGAAAATTGTGTGTGTTTGTATAAAATGAGAAAGAGTAAATTTTGTTTGTGTATTTCACATAGCTTTGTAGGGAGTGCTATGTGTGTGTATTATTTCAGCGTTACAGAATCAGTCAGTCAGTCAGTGAGTCAGGGATCAGCGTAAATATGTATATATTTTATTTATATATGGGACGTTTCATGTCAAGTGCTCCAACTTTTAAAACCGATATCTTCCGATCGGGATGAAATTTGTACCAAGGTTAGTCCTATCAGATAGTTGCTTAGACACAATTTTTTAACAAGATCGGTCCGGAACTCTCTGAGTTAGAGAGGGTCAAAATTTTACATTTTGACCAAACAGGTGTTTTTTCTCATCCACGTAACTTTTCACCTAAGTTCTTAGCAAAATTTGTCCCAAATAGTTTAGGTAGATATTTCTTCAGTCCTTCGGAAAAAAAAATTACAAAAAAATAGAAAAATTTGTTTGACTATTTTATTGCAAAATCAAAAATTTTTTGGACTTTTCTTCAAAAAAATTTTTTTTTTATTTTTTTTTTTTTGAAAAAGAAAGCTTAAGTGTTTTTTGCTTTAAGAGCTTGTTGGTCGCTTAGTGGGATGCGAGTGGGATATCTATCAAAAAAATTTTTTGTAATTCAAGACAACGGTTTTTCAATTTTTAGCATATGCACTAATTTGAATTTTTTCCTATTCAACCTTTCCGACGGTATGTAACACACCTAACTAAAATTTTATACTTTCGATGCTGTAATACACTCAATATGTTAACCTCAGGAAAAAATCACTTTTTTTTCTATAATAATAATTAAATTAATATATAATAATAATAATAAAAATAAATGGATAAATAATTTAATAAAATTTAATCTTAATCACTTTAGATCCATTTATATCACAACTGTTTTTATACTTAATTTATTGTAGCTGATGAAGTATTTAAGTTTTGTCACTTTTTAAAAATCCAGGCTTTCATCCAGCTTATTTGTCGCATTTATTTGCTGCTTTTTTTGGCGTTACTAGGTTCAGCTGTTGATTTCGCTGCTGGTTTTTGGCTTTGGAAATAAATCGCATTGAGTAGAGGCAGAAAACTTTTTCATCTTGAGTCTTCCATCGACAAGCGGTATAAAAGCATGGTATTGTGCGATGCCATCGATTGTTACCGCCTCATCGAATCTGCTCTTCAGTGTTTTCTATGTTTCCTCATGATCCTCTTTGCTACTAAAAGCTATTTTAGTTTCTTTACAATAATTCTTTGTCCAATGGAATAAAGCAGTCGCATCTAAGATGCGATCTTGATGAGAGCACTGGAGGCTATACTTCGCTGCATTTCTTTTGAGGTTTACTCCAATATCATCACTGCCACTCAGCTAGCATTCCAAAATCTTTTTTTATGAACTATAAGATTTTCGAAGCAATTTTTGTTTTTAAAATGTTGAAGAGCTACGTCCGAAACATAGCATACCTTCTCTACTGTAAATTTAGATTTAAGATATTTCAGTATAATAATCGTGGAATAAGATTGCCATACTTTTGTGTTCCAATTTTACATCTTTCATGTAGTAAATAACTACTGTGAATATATGTAGCTGCTTAGTCGATATTGAAGTGGAAAGCTTGTATGGCATCCTGAAGAACATATTTATAGTTTTCTGCGAAATTTTATGAAATAAAATATTCGCCAAGCTTCAAATGTATCTTCAAATACTTGAAGAATGACCATTGCTCTTTGACTAAAAAGTCATGGGTTCTCAAGTTTAGCAATCGAGGACACATTTCTTCCACAAAATCATCCACATTTAAAGTTATTGTTTTCAATGTGCATCTGAATCCAAGATTCAAATTTGACCATATTAACTATCAAAAGAGTTGATTGAATTCTCTTTGCAATTGAGCATACACTTAAGTGGCAAGAAGTTGTTGCATTAGGACACATAATCAATTTAAGGCAATCGCGGTAATTGTGTAAATCTTCTGGCGAATCATCTGTTAAGTACTTTAAGTTGATTTCCTTCAAAATCAGTTTAATCAACAGCTGAACAAGTAACGCCAAGAAAAGATTTGCAAAAAGCAAATAAAGGCGATAAATATGCTGGATGAAAGACTGGATTTTTAAAAAGTGACAAAACTTAAAAACTTCATCAGCTACAATAAATTAAGTATAAAAAAAAATAGTTATGATATAAATGGATCTAATGTGATTAATATAAAATTTTATTAAATTAATTACCTATTTACTTTTATTATTATTATTATTATATATTAATTTAATTATTATTACAAATTATAAAAAAAATCATTTTTCAACATTTCTATAGAAAATAAGTGATTTTTTCCTGAGGTTAACATATAGCGGGTATTACAATATTGAAGATATGGAATTTTAGTTAGGTGTGTTACATACCGTCGGAAAGGTTAATTTGTCTAGTTTCTCAATATACGCTTTATTGTTAAGGTTTTAGAAACACTTTCAACTAATAGGAAAAATTTCAAATTAGTGCATAAGCTAAAAATTGAAAAACCGTTGTCTTGAGTTACAAAACATATTTTTTTTATATGTATCCCACTCGCATCCCAAAAGCTCTTAGAGGAAATAACCTAGGCTTTCTTTTTGAGCAAAAAAAAAAAAAAAAAAAAATGAATAAAAATTTCCTTTTTTGAAAAAAAAAAAAACAATCAAAAAATTTTTGATTTTGCAAAAAAGTCAAAAAATTTTTTTATTTTTTTTTTAATTTTTTTTCCGAAAGACTGAAGAAATAGCTATCTAAACTATTTGGGACAAATTTTGCTAAGAACAATAGGTCAAAAGTTACATGTATGAGAAAAAAAAACACCTGTTTGGTCAAAATGCCGAATTTTTACCCCATCCAACTCAGAGAGTTCTGAACAGATCTTGTTGATAAATTGTGTCTAAGCTACTATCCAATAGGACTAACCTTGGTGCGAATTTCATCCCGATCGGAACACATCGGTTTCAAAAGCTGGATCACTTGACATGAAATTCCCATATATTTATGTATATATGTATATTTTAATGAGAAAGGCAATTTTTCTGTGAAACATCTAAGAATCAGTCGTCAGGGAGCCACACCATGAACCAATTCTACTTTCACCCCGATGTTAATTATGCTAATTTATGCAAGAAATAACATTATCTATTTTGATCATTATCTCATTTTATTATGAGATATTGCAAAACATTCATTTGTTATGGTCGTACCGCCCATCAAATAATGTTTTAATGCGTTGTGAATTCTATAAATAGGCAGTCATTTAATATTTTGTTTAAGAAAGTGAGCATTTAATCAAAAACTCATAGTGACCTCTTACTTTTTAAAGGTTTTTTTTTAGATAGTCGTATTTATCTTTTTAATTTTTTTTATGCTTTGTGAATCTGTTTACTTTGACACATTGAAAAAGAAAAATACTTGCTTAAATTTGAACCGTTAACAATGCGAAATACAAATAAAAAAAGAGCTTTTGATAATGATCATCTCTTTACAAATACGAGCAAATAAAGACAACAAAAAAAAAAACAAAATTTTTTTAGTAACATATAATACCTATTTAGTAAATAGTATTTACACCTATATATAACACAAAACTTTGCAATTTCGTTAATGTTGACTTTCAGTTTTTTTTCATTTTACTTTTAGAAAGTATAAAACAACTTCTCAGTTACTAATCAGCACTGTTCACAGTTGATTAAGTGTAAAAAAATAACAGCATCTACAAGAATTTTGAACTTAATTAATATATATCAAGTAAAACATAAACAACATATATTTTTCGTAATAACAATTAAAAAAGATAAAGAGCTTGTGATCCTAAAAATAGCAACAACCACTAGTACTAGTCCATGGCTGCCAATTTAGGCATTTTCCTTAAACGCCTAACGACTTCTCCGCCTTAAGCCCTAAACAAAAAATATTGTGCCCGATAAGATTGGATGTAGCTAATAACTTTGTCACATATTCCTTTTTTTTTAGCCATTTTTCAGTTATCTTTATCTTTCCAGATTCGGAAAATTAGAACATTCGTTTAAACAAAACTAAAAATGCATAAATAAAAATATTCTTACTTCAAAAATAATAATTGTATGTTTGACCTGGAGATTGATACGAAGTAAAAACTGTATGGTATAAGACCGATTCTTAACCATAGTGCCCGTAGGCCTGACTATTGGTGAGTGTGTTGAAACGCATGACCAAAAAGTGCAAGTACGAATGTGTGTGAGATAGGCACAGGTTTAAATCTCAAGGCCGCTGTATGTAGAAAAATATAGAAACAATCTAATTAATTATAACATAACAATTATTACAATTATTAATACAATAACTGATGAAGACTGAAATGCCAGAAATAGGCCTGAATAAAATTATAACTAATTTATGAACTTTAAAAATATATATGCTTTCTTCTTCTCTACCACGCACCGTTACAAGTTTATACCCTCGGAATATTTCAACTAATTTCATTGAAATAGTAATATATTACAGCATTACGAATTCTAAAATTATATTTGTTGTAGCGGCATTGCTTAAGTTATTTACAGTTTAAGTACAATTCAACATAACAATATAAAACACTTTTAAAAAATGAAAATTATATCGAACCCCTTCAAGGTACATACTAGGAATTCATCTATTAGAGAAGATGAAGTAGCAAACAGCATCAACATAACCATCACTTTCATTTATAACTCTCGCATGTCTCCATTGTTGATGACAATATAATGTCTTACAAAACAAAAAAATTTTTTTTGGTGTTGCAACTTTTTATGAAGATTGTTATTTTAATTAATAAGCTTTGAGATATATCAGTATCACGTCTCAGTATTATTTTAATGATAAAGCCTAAATCACGTAGTGGTTTGTAACTATTGAAATATTTTTTAAAGGCGAAAAAAGGCGTATTTCCATAATTGTTTTTTGTTTTTTTTTTTTGAATATATGAATAATTTTGATTATTTATTTCATATAACATTTGAAGTATCTTTGAAAAAAATTTTAATTAAAAATTTTGATAAATAAGTCCGTGACAGCGAATCTCCGGAGGCGCCTCGAAAAAAATTGTTTTGCAGTGAACATCGAAATGCGTTTACAAGGCAGCATTTTGAAGTGAAGAACACGATTTTTCTATAAAATTTCGGTGAATTTGTTGTTAAAAAATGGTAAAAAAAATGGTTTAAAAAAAGATTTATGATAAAAATAGTGTATAAAATTTCAAAAGTATCGGTCAAGTAGATTTTGAGTTATGATGTTCGCGGACTTCAAAAATGTTGTTTGCGAGAAAATTGATTTAAAGTGTTTAAAATATATGATATACCTTATGAGGGCAGGCCGCTTGAAACGTTGTATCTTCGTTAGTTTTGCTCCGAGTTCAGAAAAAATTAAAAAAAAAATGGAAAAAAGCTTTAAAATCTTACCCACCCCCTTAGCACCGATCGACTTATATCTCTCTGAAATTATAAACTGATATAAAGGAAGAAAAAATAGCTGTACAGTAGGGTGTCCCAAAAAAAAAAAAAAAAATGGGAGCCCAAACATTTTTTGAAAGCTTATAGGGTAAAGTATTTTTGAGATTTTTTTCAGATTTTTCGGAAGATATATATAGATTTATAAATTTTCGCGCGATTTGTTATAAATCTTAGATAAACTTTTTGCGCAGAGAAAATGTTTTTACTTTTCTTTTTTTTTTTAGAACTACTTTACGCAAAGATGCTTGCACAATATTTTTCCGATGTATAACTGGCAAAAACACCTTAGAATATTTTTAATTTCACAAAATAGGTACAAAGCGAAAAAAGGGTATAACTTTGGAACGGTAACAGCAAATTTAATAATTTTTTTTTTTTAATGACTCAGCCTTTATCCGCATTTTAAACTGCGTCATTAGATTTTTGAACTTTTATAGAAATTTTAAAAGTTACAAAGCATTAATTTCAAAATGTATGCAAAATTTACGAAAAAATGTCGTTAAGGGGCCCAAATGAGCAAAAAAATTACCGAAACTTACGATTTCTACACAGAAAAGTACAGCGTGAACATTCTTCTTTAAAAATATTGACTTTGTAACAAAGAAAATCGTGGCTATGGGCCAAGTAATAAGTAAAACTCAAAAAATGTCTGGGAATCCCGATTTTTGGGTAAAATTCGTCTTTAGCGACCTCTAAACCTCTTTCGAAAAATCTGAAAAAAACCACAAAAATACTTTACCCTATGAGCTTTCAAAAAATGCTTGGACACCAATGAAAATCGAAAAATAAATTTTTTTGGGACACCCTACTGTACAGTCTAGTGTTTAGTGAACAATTTGAAGACATATCTACATTTTCCACTTAACTTTTTCCCAAGCATTATTTCAAAAACTGCATTGACTCAATATCCTTACCTGAAGATCGATATCACCCTACTCTTGGTATAATTCTTGATGTTGATCAAAAAGAGTATTGCGATGAGTGAATCATTTTGCTTTAAATGTTCTGATTATAATAAATTGAATGAATTGTTTTACCATATTGACTGGTCGTTCTTGGTTGATAATCGCCTCCTTAATACTTGCACCATGGCCTTTTTTTTCGAAAATTTTATGATATTGTTTTACTAAATGCATTCGTCTTTCCCATCAGAACTTTGGGCATGCTGGTCCTCCGTGGAATTCAAAGGAATTGTCGAGTCTAAAAATAGAAAATCTCGCCTTTTTAAAAGATACGCAAAATCCTGCTAAATATTCTACCCCTCGTGCTGATTATAATTTACTGAATAATAATTGTTATACGAGGTATTTGGATAACTTAAAATCAAACTTTGCTAATAACCCAAAAGCCTTCTTTGACTTTGTACGTGCTAAACGCAAATCTTCGTCGTTCCCGCCTACAATGCTGATTATCTTGATATTGCGAATATGTTTGCTGATTTTTCCAGTCCACGTATAGAAATTCTATTTCAAATACTTTAGTCGACGCTAACTATCCATATTTAATACAAGTTGAATCGGTATAAAATATTCCGCTCTTTGATTACGGAAATTGTTTTTAAGCCTCTGATTCAGTTGAAATTTTCATACAAGACTGGTCCTGATGGTGTTCCTGCTTGTATTTTGAGAAATTGCGCTCAAATTCTAAGTGTGCCCATAACGTGTATTTTCAACAGTCTTTTCAAATTGCTTATTTTCCTACTTCTTCGAAAGAATCATTTATTATATCTTTGTATAAGTCAGGTGGGAAGGCGAATAGGGTAATAGCTAAGCTAAGTGTTATTCCTAAGTTAATGGAGAAACTTGTTACTGATTATCTCTCTTATCGACTAAAGTCGACTATGTCGCCATTTCAACATGGATTTTAAAAATCAAGATCAACAGTTACTAATCCTCTAGAATTTTCGACTCATGTTTTCAAAGGTTTCGTCGGTGGTGAGCAGACAGATGTGATGTACACCTATTTTAGTAAAGCTGGTGGATCGTAAACTGAGACACATTGGCATACATGAATCTACTATTTCGTGGATTGAATCGTATCCCACGCTTAGATCTCAAACAGTCATGTTTCGCAATATTGAATCTTACATTATAAGAGTTACTTCTGGCGTACCCAAGGCAGTCATTTGGGCCCGTTATTGTTTTTACTATTTAGATCTTCCGACTGGAATTTTGAATTGCAACGTCCTTATGTCTGAAGATGATGTTAAGTTATATCACAGTTTCAATGACAAAAATGGTCATATTACTCTTCAACATGAGCTTGACTTATTAGTTGTAATGTGAACTTGATGGAACTGAATCTTACCATATGTAAACATATGGTATTTCACAGAAATGGGATAATTTCTAACGAGTATTGCATTAATGGAATAGTATTGGATACCGTTCAAACATTTCTGGATCTTGGTGTACTTATGGATAGGAAACTTGACTTCATTGGTCATATTAGTATGATTGTTAATAAGGCAAAATCTACTCTTGGTTTCGTTAAAAGATGGGCTAAGGAGTTCTCACTTCCATATGCTACTAAACAGCTTTATACAGCACTTGTAAGACAAATTTTGGAATATGCATCAGTAGTATGGAATCCATACTATCAGGTTCACGCCAGAGCAATTGAGTCTGTGCAGACAAAATTTTTGCTATTCAGTGTACGTGGTTTAGGTTGGAGTTATGATGACTTACCATCATATATTAATAGACAAAAGCTTATCAGACTTCCCTTGAGAGCAGAAGGACCATGTTGGGTGTCACCTTTGTTTTCAACCTTGCGAACGGTGACGTTGACTCGGAGTTTTTTTTATCAAATTTAAATTTTAACAAGCCTTGTAGATTCACAAGACATTTTAATCCGCTTTATTTGGACTATTTTAGGACTAGTTATGCTAATTCTTATCATTTCCGCAGAATTTGTCATGATTATAATGTGTTACACAATTTCGTTGATTTTAATTGTAATGTATTGAAAGTAAAGCATGATTCGGTCGTATATAAAAATAAAAAAAATAAGTTTTTTTTGAAAAAATTGTCTATTCATTTGTTGTTAGTTTGATTACAATGAGTGACGAAATAAAAGTTTGTACTAACATTACTTTTTGACTTTTGATAGGAAACATGAAGCAAGAAAGGTCCACATGATGGCCAAGAAAAAAGAGACAGTATTGAACAGAGCTCTCAACACATCCGGTAGAAAAGCCGCCCAATTAGCTCAGTGCACGGACTATTTGGTGCGAAAAGTTAAAGCCAAAGCAGGTATGAAAACAAAAAGTTGCAGACAGGAAAAAATTGAAATATAAGGAAAAAATACAAAAGGTCATAAAAAATTAGGCCTGAGAACGACAAACCTTTTAGAGGTTTTACTATACTGGAATAGTACTTTTACCCCCCCCCCCCCAAACAATTACCTCACAGTGTAATTAATCATAACCTAAAACAAATATAATAAACAATAGCTGACTTAATCGCTAGCTGAGTAATGTTTTTTTAATACTGCGTTTATGATTACGCACCAGCACAAAAAGAAGAGAAAAAAAAACAAATTATTTATTGTAATGGTTTATATTTTTTGTTTCTCTTTTTCTAAATGTAAGAAATCGTTAAAACTATCATGCGGCAATAATATTGCACCACAGTGTATATCCCATCTTAAGATACATTTGCTTGGCTTTATTATCTGTTAAATTCTATTTTTAAAATCTTTTTAAACTGTGTTAAAATATTTAGGTTATAGAATCTCATTTTATTTTGTCATACATATATTTTCACTAGCAGATTCCAGCCCTCGAAATTCGAGCGCAAATTCTAAGTAATTTTATTTTTTCATTAATTTAAGACCCTAAAAGTATGCTAATCAATTATAGCCAATACACAAATCACAAAAAACAAACTCATTTTTATTACAAACACATTAACAAATTTAATAAACACACACATAGCATTGTATAATTTTATGTGTGTTAGTAGCAACTTTAAATGCAATTTACTCAAAATAAAGAAAAAAATTTAAAAATCTGTAAATCTGCAAAACGGCTAAAAAGAAATACTTTCAAATAATATACGCTTAGTCAAAATCGGGACAAAATAGTAGAACAAAACATTAGTCACAAGAAATCGCCTAGCCTATTAATATTATAGATTACTTCGTAATTTTTTTTTTTAATTATTGACCATCTATCAGTTGATGCCCCCTACAGATGCAGTGCATTGTGTTGATCTCAGGAAGGAGGAAAGAGGCAGTATTGTTTGCGGATATTTGACTTAAATTTTATTAGATTATAACGGTCAGGAAAGACCTGCGCGGAGAGTTTATTCCACATACGGGTTATTCGACTGATAAGTGTATTTTCTCTGTAACGCCTTGGATGGTCAGCTGGACTACAAACAGATGTGATCTACTAGAGAAGCGGGTAGAGCGAACTGAAACTCGGGTACTTGGATTCAGTTCGCTAATCTCAGATAAACATTTCCCATGGTAGTATCTATAGAACAGTGCTACAACCTACATTCCGATGATGTCCTAATGAGTTGGATACCCTACTGTCAGCACCCTCCTTTGCATACGGTCCAGTAGCTCCAAAATAGACTTTGAAGCTCCTGCCCATATATCGGCGTTGTATTTAATTTTCGGTCGGACGTAAGTAGTATATATTTTAAGAAGATCAAAAGGGCGAAATAATTTTTGCACCGTTTTAAAAAACCAAGACACTTGAGTGCTTCTTTCGACACTTGAAAAACATGTTCATTCCAATACATATGTATTTCAAAATATATATATTTTTTAATTTAGCATTCAAACGATATGCATATAAACAAAAAATGCAATATAGTTAATAACAATTAATTAAAGTCATCTGTTATTGTTACACATATTTTTAACAATTTGTACATTTTTAAATTAATTGAGATAAATTCATTTATTATAATCTTTCTGAACTTTGATGCATTATTTACGTATTAATATAATCTTATCCATCGTTTTGGTGTTTCACCGTTTGAAACACTTATTTTCACTCATGTTACAGTGGCTGCATGTTGTATTTGCCATATTATCGAAGGTATTTCCGTTTAGCGGTAGCATAACACACCTGGTTTTAAAAAATGATGGTGATTTGTGGTAAAGTTAGTTCATTTTTATATATTTGTAAAATCGAGATCTGCTCTTCAAAGCTTTTTCGTGTATTGGACAAACCCATTTCAGTTTTAGTTCCTGTAGCAGCAACGTACATCGTCGAGACCATTCTTCTGCCGTAATATCATTTAAGAATGTATATCAAGATGTTTCTTCTCAGTATTATTGTGGATAATTTGTGGGGAAATCTGTTTTGGCTATATTCAAATATAGTTTTAAATATAAAAATAGCTAACTTAAACCTTTGTTTCGAAGTTTAAATCATAATTCGCTGTAAAAGCCGTCAGTTTCAAAATTCTATTTAAAAAGTTCCTCTGCAAGGCACCTTCTTCGTCAAATAACCAACATAGTCAAATCTGAGCATTATATGACTGTATGGATATACATGCCGACTGAAAAAGACCCCATTTTACTTCTAGTGTTATTTTTTTAAATCGTTTTTTAAAAACCATTTGGGGTATTATGATTACACTTAGTTATATCCATTCACTATTACTATAAATTCTTCTCTATATGTTATTTTTTCGTGAGTTGTCCCTTTAGTGAAGATATCTGATTTTAATCCGAAATTATGTACTGATTCCGAAAATGACATTATATTTTTTTAGCGCGTTTTGAAGAGATTCGGTTATAATACAACACAATATGGAGACAAAATAATATTAATTGTGCAACCCTGTTTTATTTTTTTATTGGTCTGGTAATACTTCACTAATCTGTCATTTTTAGTTGCGTCTCTTAAAGTGAGCATCGTGTTTGAATTTATTTTTGTGAAAAATTACCTAAATTTTGTGTAAAAAAATGCCACAAACGTGTAAAAGTAGTGCTAACTCATATTATTATATATGCGGTGAATTTACCCCATCGTCGCAAAAATAAACTTCCCTAGAGAAAAAAGCCTACGAACCGTATTTTCAAACCTGGTTATCAAGATAAACCTTGGGCACCTAACATAAGCTGTGTACGACGAACGCGGATTCTCATAAGATGGTTAAAATCTCATGAAAATCAATGCCTTTGCGATCCCGATGATTTGGAGAAAGCCAAAGGATCACATTAGTGATTGCTATTTTTGCCTAAAGGAAACATCGAGTATCCTAAAGTCGAGCATCCTAAAGTCGAGCATCCTAATATCGAGTCAACTACGCGGCCTGTATCGCATTAGGAAGCTTTACGGGTTACAACACCATTATCGAAAATGGAATTAGAAACTCCATCGGACGATAGTGACCATACCGCAGAATATGACATGGAATTTGAGGAGCCTTCTACAGAACCTCACTTCATAACCCAAAGTGATTTTAACGATCTCGTTCGTGATTTAAATTTGCATAAGGTTCAAGGAGAACTTCTTGGTTTATGCTTGTAACAGTGGAATCTGCTATCCGAAGGTACTAAAAAGACTCATCTCATAAACTGCTATGAGGCTCTTGCTCCTTTTTACCAAATGGATGAGTTCTTGGGCCGATGGTCTTTTCAATGTCCTTGGAATAAAACATAATGCATCTGAGTTAAGACTTTTCATCGATTCTTCAAAAGCGTTCTACTTCACGACGGTAACTCTTAACCATGACCTCTTGGTCACGCTGCAAGTACGAAAGAGAACTATGAAAACATAAAGTTGATTTTGTCAAAGTTTGAGTACAATAAGTAAATAATTTCCGAGTTGAAATTCAAGTCCAAAGATGGTGGAACCAAAAATAGAGAACAAGCTGAACGGCTACAAAAAATGTAACAAAATAAACACCAAAGCTTTTTAAGTTTTCTCGACAAGAAAAATGCAAAGCAAATTCAAATTACTTACCTTTTATTTTTTCTCCAAGATGGCGGGGTATCACAATATGTAGAAATGTACTATTTAATTTTATAAGAAAAAAAGGCGATCTTGATCCTTCCAAAGTTAAACAACGATAAAGGAAAAACGAGTACAATTTCGCGGTTGGAAATTTATATTTTACAATAAATTACAACAAAAGCTTAAATAACAACAGCGCACTTTGTGTGTGACCATCCATTCATATTAAACCTCATTAAGATACAGTAGGACCTCTTTAGCGGTCACGTAAACAATAAGTATGGGTGGAAAATTTGGGCGATCTAATAGAAATTGGGATTTCACTAGGAATGCAAGTAGGTTACATGAAATATTGTTACTTCTTATGTAAGTGGGACATCAGGAATAGAAAAAACCACTGCAAAATAAAGGAGTGGCCAACAAGACATGGTCTAAGGAGTTAACAAATGTACAGCATGATCCATTAGTCAAGCAATGTAGATGTACTACTGCCACCCTTACATATTAAGTTGGGTCTGATGAAAAGCTTTGTTAAGGCTCTGGACAAAGATGGTGACGGCTTAAAGTAATTGAAGGAAAAGTTTCCGGGGGCAAGTAATGCTAAAATAAAACAGGGATTTTTTGTAGGATCACAGATAGGAGAGATTTTGAAAGATCCACAGTTTTCCTCACTGTTAAAATCCATAGAACTAACTGCCTGGTCAGCTCTCAAGGCTGTCGAAGAAAATTTCTTGGGAAACAAGAAACACGAGAACTACATCAAGATTCTCATTGATCAGATTACGGCCTATGAAAACATGGGGTGCATGCAACATGTCTCTTAAAATTAATTTTTTGCGTTCTCATTTGAATTTTTTCCCGGAAAACTTAGGTAGCATAAGTTACGAGCATGGCGAGCGTTTCCATCTATGCTTGCAGATTACTGCTCGAGATTCCACAAATGAACACAAGCACAATTCATCTAATAAACTAATTTAAAATACATAATTTAAATATTTAAAGAGTGCTAAAAATTTACCTCAGTACTAAGCTACTAGGGATGTTATAACTTAAGAGAGTATAGTATATAAGCCAACAAATAATAAACTGTAAACACACAATTTCTTTTTTATTATAACTATTATAAATCCAGCCTTCTTCAATATATTCAGCTTTTATATAGGGCACAAACTTTTTATTTTCATTTGTTGGACGGTGTAATTTAACCTCCAACGAAAAAAAAAAAACTGAATATATTTATATTGGAAGAAAATTCCTACATGATTTTAGATTCTGTCCATATTTAGACAACGCCCTCATACAAATATCGTCTTCGGCTAATATTATGATAACCACTTATAGCCGTATTCATATTTTTATGTTATGCATTCGATATGCGCTACGCGCAACGAGTTCACAACTAGAGTGTTTGTTAAATGGTGTTGTGAATAAGAAATGCTTATTCAATGGATATGCATTGTCTAATTTTTCCTTAGGAGTACGGTTTATAGTTTTTAATTGATTTATCTATATTTTGTGACTGTAGATCAAAATTATTACTGAAAATGTGAGCCGGATCAGCTGACACTTTGTTACCATATAAATCAGACGGCCGATATTCACTCATATGATTTATGGTTGATGAGTTGGATAAGTTAAACTCAATCTAATTTGACTAATTAAACTCTTTCTTTTAACTCATACTCTCTGTCTGTCTGTCTGTCTGTCTGTGTGTCTGTCTGTCTGCCATGGGTGGACCCCATTCCCCCTTATCCTATTGATCTGAAACTTGGCCCATAGTCATTTCCAATGTTATTTCCCCTCATTCGATCGATCTCAAACTTAGTCCATACACTTGCTGTGAAAAAAAGATTTACTTTGACTTAGTCACGCACAGTCACGCATGGTGACGCACAGTCACGGAGTGATCTAAATGTCATTTACCCTCATCCGATCGAAATAAAACTTGGTCGATAGACTTGCTGTGAAAAAAGCTTAACTTTGACATAGTCACGCACAGTCACGGAGAGATTAAACCCCACTTCCCCTCATCCGATGGATCTGAAACTTTGTCCATAGACTTGTTTTGAGGCCAAAGATTAATTTTCTGAAAGTCACACACAGTCACGCACAGTCACGGAGATATTAAAAACTCATATTCGTATGGAAAGAAAGAGTTTTAATAAAAACTTTATGTTTTTATGAGTTAGATTATTTTCGCTATTATTTTTATAGCTATGCCTATTTTATGCGATATAAACTTGAAAATAACTTCAGGCAGTAAATTCGTCACGCTAAAAGAGATCTGCTTAAATAAAAGTCACATAATGATTTTAAGGTATTGATTTGCAAGCTTATGAATCAAATTGATTTAATTCAGTTATTGTTTTCTATTGCAATTAATTACCATTATTTATAAGTAGTATTATGCAAATGCATAAAATATAGTGATATAGTAGAAAACAATAAAGTTGATTTCCAACAAAAATTCATATGAATTCGCAAAAAACATTCGATTCTTGACTTTGACCTATAAAGCCCCAATTTATCGGACTCTAGAAATTTGTAAACAAAGTGTACCTGTTGATCCAAATTCTAAAAGCATTATTTAATCTACATCCGGCTGCCCGTCTATGCACACTAGGTGCCATAAGTCTACACTCTTTACTCTTTAAAAGCTTCTATTGGAAAACAATTTATTAAATTTATATAAAACAAGAAAATATTTAATGTTAACTGTTACTTGAAGATCAGTCCACTTCGACGATTCAATTTTTTTTTCCGTATACATACGTATAATCTAGAAAATATAACGGAACCTTTTGTCAAAAAATATCTGTTATCAAAAGTGTATGCTCCAAAATTAGAAGTGTGTGATCGATCATTACACATCATTTGAGTTTCATTTGGACAGAAGAAATATCGATAATTTGGCAAAAAAAACTCTTATCGTTAAAATTACTAGAGCTTTTCCCAAGATTTAAGTTATGGATCAAATGAGAAGAGTAATAAATGTGTCTGAAAGAAAAATTATTGTAAAACTTTGGGAACATGGTCAAAATTATCTGCAAATAGGAAGAATTGTAGGAAGAGCGTGGACATCAGCAGGAAGAGTAGTTCACATTTTTAAAAAAACAGGAATTATAACATCCAAGCCAAAATCTGGGCGTCCACGAAAATTAACTTATAAAGAAAATTACCGAAACAACAACGCCAGATAGAAAACAAAATTTTAACAAGACTATAAGTGTATCAACAGCCAGAAGAATTTTAAGAAAATCTGGCTACCATGACCGTGTAGCCCACAAAAAACCGTTCATCCCTTTGTTAAACCGAAAAAAACATATTGCATTTGCAAATAAATACGTAAATATGCCTCCAGAGTTTTGGAAAGTAATTTTTTCAGACGAAAGCAAATTTTGCATTTTCGGTATAAAGGGAAGGCAAATTGTACGGAGAAAGTCAGGTACCGCCCTTAATAAACATAACTTGTTGCCAACTGTCAACCATGGTGGAGGAGGAGTGATGATGTGGGGTGTATGGCAGCTGGAGGAGTAGGTAATATTGAATTTATCGATTCAACGATGGTCAAATATGCCTACTTAAATATACTAAAAAGAAATTCAGCAGAGTGCTGAAAAATTGTAATTGTCTAGCGAGTATTACTTCAAACAAGACAACGACCTAAAGCATACCGCTGAAGTTGCTAAGATTTGGCTCCTATATAATGTGCCAAGGCTGCTGCCTACTGCTCCATTATCAACTGATATAAACCCAATAGAGCACTTATAGGCGGCGTTAGTAGAAGAAAAATCCGGCAGCACAATATATCAAGTAAGCCAATGCTTAAGGCTGTAATAAAGTCTTGTTTTGTTGTGGGAGAAGATTTCGGCTGAAGAGACTACGAACCTGGTTAGTTCCATGCAAAACCGGCTCAGACAGGTTCTTAAGTGTCGTGGCTATCCCACCCGATACTAAGGTATAATTTATTTTTTTATTTGAATTACTTTATTATAAAGGGACCGCCATCTAACGTTTTTTTTTTTCAACTAGTGCTTATTTCGTGAATGGTAACACTTAGCTCATGTCTGATTTGACAGATAATTAAATTTATCCTTCCGCTGAACGAATATGGTTGTGTATACGCTTGAACAACGCTGGGAAATATTGCGACATTACTTTGAAAATCATGGTAATTTTGCAGAATGTGTGCAATAATTGCCTACGGATTTTGGAAGAAGAGAAGCACCGTCAGCTCCGTATGTTCGTTATCTTGTGAAAAAAGTGAAAGAAACTGGCATCCTCATCGATAAACCAAAGCGTGAAAAGCCAAAAACAGTGCGTACACCCGATAATATTGCTGCTGTGGCAGAAAGTGTGCGTGAAGCGCCATCAACATCAATTCACCCTCGTTCTCAAGAATTGAACATTTCGGAGGCATCATTGAGACGAATTTTGGATAAAGACCTTGGTATGACGCCATACAAAGTCCAATTGGTTCAGGAGTTGAAGCCAATTGACCATCCAATGCGTTTTCGCTTCGCTAAGTGGGCTTGCGATCGACTTACAGAAGATGCCGATTTTGCTAAAAAAAATCATCTTTTCAGATGAAGCTCATTTAGATCTTGGCGGTTATGTAAACAAGCAAAATTGTCGCATTTAGGGCACAAAAAACCCGCACGATACACCCAAAACGAGTCACTGTTTGGTGCGGATTTTGGTCCAGAGGCATAATTGGCCCATTTTTCTTCGAAAATGAGCAAGGAGTGGCCGTTACAGTCAGTGGCGATCGTTATCGGGCCATGTTGAACAAATTTTTGTTCACAAAAATTGAAGAAGAGGATATTGGCAACATTTGGTTTCAACAGGACGGCGCTACGTGCCACACAGCCGAAGCTACACTCGATGTTTTGCGCCCTGTTTTTGAAGATCGTAGTATCAGCCGCAGAGCTGATGTCGTTTGGCCACCTCGGAGCGGCGATTTGACACCGTTGGACTATTATTTGTGGGGTGCCATCAAAGATAAGTGTTACGCCAACAAGCCAGAGACAATTGACGCTTTAAAGGACAATATTCGTGAAGCCATTGGTGAAATACAGCTGCACACAATCGATAATGTACTTAAAAACTGGAGCGATCGTGTAGGCTACTGCATGGCCAGCCGAGGCAGCCATTTGAATGAAATTATTTTCCATTATTGAGCGGAAGGATTGTACTTTCAAATAAAAAAAGTAATTTGAGATAATATTCAGTAGTTTTTTTTTATTGCATTTTCAAAAAAAAAAAAAAATATTTGGCGGACCCTTTATTTATTTGGTTTGAGCGTAGACTTTTGGCGTTAAAATTTTTGAAATGTAAGGTTATTTTCTTTGTTTTTATAAAAATTGTGACTAATTGTGGATAAAATGAACTCTAATTATAAAGTACCTGAATTACAATATTTAATTTAAAAACAAAAAATTCTAATCACGATTTTTTTTAACTTTTTTTTAGCACTAGTAAATAATATTCTACAAGAGCGTAGACTTATGGCACCTAGTGTATGTAAACTTTTTGCAAAATCTGCAGGTCACCAACGTTATGATAGTTGTATTTATCTCTGAACATCAGCTGCTAATTTGTGGAAACCGGAGCACGTAAACACAAAAATGTCCCCTCTGAGTGGTAGTTAAATTACATTAAAGCCCAGATTTTATTAGTTGCGAGTATGTTGTTAAAGTTTGGTTCAATTTTAAATCTTGTTCATAAATATTACTTTCATTTAAATTTTCTTAATTGAAATAAGTAAAAGTTTTTTTTATTTATTTTATTGTGTTATTTACCTAAATGACTACACAAATTTTTGAATGTTTATTACTTCATCTATAACAGAGAAGAAAAAAAAAACATAACAAACAAATTTAAAAAAAAAACACAAAAAAACTTCACTTTCATTATCGTGAAGCTATAGAAAAACAAAAGAAAATTAATTCTAGGTAAACTCACAAACATGAAAATACTCGCATTCACTTTAATTTTAAAGGCATAATTATGGTATAATCTATTGCGTTGCTTGGGAATGTAGATTAGACTAAAGAAATTATACCACTTCCCTAAAATTATATACTAAAGAAAGTTTCACTTCCCGTACTTAAAAAGAAAAATAATAATATAAAAATATTTAAAAAATTCGAGACAACTTAATTACATCATACTTGATTTGACGATTGATATGCGGGTTTATAGAAGAGCAAAATTATATTCGAAATATGTTTCAAAAAAAGTATGTTACAATTTACACAGATATTTTTATCACTACGTTTTGAAGAGTTTTAAACCGTTAAATTCTCTATTACGACTTAAAATCAACCGCAATAACCACTAACAGAAATATTTTTTTTTTTTTTTTTTTGCTAAATTTTATTCTTTCATTTTATTTATTAATATTTTTGTATTCATTTGCTTTTCTTGCTTTACTCACACAAAAGATGAATTTTGTTTTGTCCAAATTAACTAATAATAAATAAATAATTACTAATTTAAGCGGAACCAAGTAATTTGCCGGTTGTGCTGTTTGTTGAAATGTAGGACAAAATTAATATTGTTACCAAAAAAAAGTGGTTTTTGATATTAAGAAAAATATGTTAATGATTCTTTATAAGAAAAGGTTAAAATTGTGAATAGTACGAAGGGAATTATTTTTGGTACTTTCCAATTAAAAAAAAAACCAAACTAAAAATTATAAGACAATTAAAACTTTTAAAAAATAGAAACTAACGAATTTTAATCTTTTTTAACTTAACATACTAGAAAGGATCCCACCCCTTCTGGTAATAAAGAATTCTAAAGAAAAATTCTGCATGAAATTTCTCACTTTTCCCTTTTCTCCTATTATGAATAAAAATTCGCTTAACGTTTTTAACCCATTTTTATCAGCCGTGTGAAGGATAAAAAATTCGATGGTAAATGCGTTTGAATTTGGTTTTAAAAAAATTTCACCTGCAAATCAGATGGGTGTTTACATAAAAATGTACATAAGTAGTATTTTGATTAAAAAGAATTTCAACAAAAAAAAGTAAATATTTTATTGTTCTTGTAGGTCGAAGACCACAAATAAAGCCCAACTACAGCTTTTGATAACTTTAATGAAAGCCAATTCAGGAAAAGAGGATTTCTACAACCTTTTAACTAGGATAACTGCTTCTATAAACCTCGGAGACATAATGCTTCTGACAGGCGACTTCAACGCCCAAATAGGCGCTGTGAATACTGGTCTTGAGAGGGTAATGTGGGGCAATGGACATGGTCTTGGTAGAATGACCCAAAATGGCGAGCTCTTCCTTGAAACATGCCTGAATAACAACTCGGTCATTGGTGGAACGTTATTACCTCACAAAAAGGTGCACAAGGTGACCTGGATCTATCACGATAACGTCACTGAAAATCAGATCGACCATATTGCCATTAGCCGAAAATGGAGAGGGTCGCTGCTAGAGGTCTGAAACAAGCGCGGCGCCGACTGTGGCAGTGACCATCACCTTTTAATTGGCACAATTCATCTAAAAGTAGCAGCTATCAGAGGAATATATAAAGCCTAAAGAAAGTGTAACGTCGATAAGTTGAAGAACCCAACAACCAAACAGAACTACATAAATTCTCTCAACGTTTCCCTTCAAACGATTCCAAATAATACAGTGCCTAATTGGAATACTATTAAAATCTGTTTCATTAACGCAGCCGACAAGCATATAGGCTATAAAGAAAATAAAAGAGAATAATGGATCTCTGACAATACTTGGAACCTCATTTCCGAAAGAAGAAACACTAAGGGTTTTTTGAACACCTCTAGAACTCGCAATGAAAAGGCAAATCTGCGATCAATATATCTTACGCTAGACCAGAGTGTCAAAAAAAGTGCCCGCCAAGATAAGCGTAAATGGATTGATGATCTGGCCAAAGAAGCCGAAGTAGCAGCCGCAACCCATAGAACAAAAGATTTATACAGAATTGTTAAAAAACTAACCTAAAAATCGTTTGCTACTAACAAACCACTTAAAACCAGTAATGGTGATTTAGTCACAGGCAAAAGAGACCAGATGGATGTATGGGTAGAGCACTACTCCTCGATGCTAGCGAACACGTCCAACACTGGCCACAACCTATGTGATTGCACTCAACATAGTGCTAGGGACAACATATCTACATAGTGCCCAGAAACTCCCGATATTTAGATGCCATAGTGTCCCTGAAAAATAACAAAGCTCTTGGACCTGATAATTTATCTCCTGAACTGTTAAAAGCATCACCCGAAATTAGCGCTAAGTTTATTAACCATATTATAAAAAATCTTTGGGTAAAAACTCACTGTGCGATGACTTAAAGGAAGAACTTATTAATATACAAAAAAAGGCGACCTGTCACAATGCTAAAATTGGCCTTTATCAATAGTAGTAGTAGTATTTATTTTATTTTCAGCAATATATATAAAATAATTACAAAATAAAATAAAAGTTAAAAATAAAATAAAAGGTAAAAATAACCATATGCGACTCTGACTATCGTCGTCAGCCGCTTATAATATAAAAATTTAATTTCCTAATCGAGATAAATGTTTTTATGTATTAAACTCTGTTATCAAAAAGTTTCTGTAATTTATACATGTTTTTATATAATTTGCTAAGAGATTCCAATTTGTATTTACACCATTTAATATATTTAAGATTTCGTCTTCTGTAAGGTAAGCTTTACTGAAGTACATAATTCTGAATTCTTTTAGCGTTTTACAACGACCAAGAAAATGTTCTATATTTTCAATTTCCCTTGAATTACATAAAGAGCATAATTTAGACAAATTCGTTTCAAAGCGGTTACCATTTAATTTTATCAAATCACTTCGTGCTTTAAAAATCCAAGTTATATTTTCTAGTTTAATTTCATTAGATATGTATTTATTCCCTTCAATTGCATTTAGTTTTGAATATATCCTGGTTGTTAGAGCCTTTTTGTTGCAAATTTTCTCTTGATATTTTATCAATATAGCAAGCAAGTCATCAATAAAAGGCTAACACTCGCATTCGATCCGCTTCTCCGCAATAAGGAGGCTGGCTTCTGTCCCCGTAATCATGTATTGACCATGTCAACAGTTTACGGATAATAATTGAGCAATCCGTTGAGGGGAGGACCTGATATTCATCGATTTCGAGAAAGCATTCGACACGCTTTCCCACTCAGCCATATGGAGTACACTCATGCAAAGGCACCCCAACAAAAATAATTGATATTGTTAAAGCCCTATATCACAACGCAGACTGTCGAATTCTTCATGATGGCTGTATTAGTGACTCATTCACAATTAAATCTGGTTTGGGACAAGGCTGTGTTCTGTCGCCCCTATTTTTTAATATCGTTCTGGACAATATAATGAGATGAGCCTCGAGTGAACAGAGAGGAATAACTTGGGGATTCAACAGAATAATATCTTTTTTTTTCTCTTAAGAAATTTATTTAGTCAGAACATATGTAAATGAAAAAATTAATTAAAGTTAGTTATAGAAAAGAAACTAAAAAAATTATTGTTTGAAGTCTTTTTTACTTTCAAGTCTGGGCAATTTCGCACGGCTCTCTAATGTCGTCGCCATAACAGCCTCTACATTTTCCGGTATAATCCGTTTGGAAACGCTAGCTAGCAATTGAACATGTCGTTCCGTTCTTTGTATGTGTGATGGAATTTTTGGATCATTAAACGGTGGATCATCTTGATTTAAATATTCTTTCAATGTATCGTACGGAATGCTTCGCGTGAATGGTGGTTCAAATACGTTATTTATGTCATTCATATTGATCATTTCCGTGTAACTTGTGCAATTAAAGTTTATATCTGTTTTTTATAAGCTGTAAGTTGCGTTGGGTCGTCAACATCGGTTCGATAGCGTAGAATTTTCTTGATAGCACAGTCGCGCTTTTCTTTGCTATCATCAAACAACAGTGATAACAAGATATTTTCCGAGTGCGCATAATATGAATTATCTTTAATTACTTGATTGACAATTTTGCGTAAACGAGGTTCTAGAAATCGTGACCAACCAATGCACTGTCGTACACGACAGAGCTGTAATACTAATAACAAGATGAGGTTCTTTTACCATCCTAGTATGATACTTCTCATCAATTTTATCTATCGTTAAAGTATCATCTTTTCTGCCATCGAATGAAAACGCTAACAAATTTGTATCATCTAACCGTTTGTGAAGCACTTCTTGTCTGAATTTCTCTTTTTCTCTGCGAACTTTCGATTTATCCATGATGAGAGGTTTCCCATGCTTATCTTTAATTTTAAAATCTTGAAAAAGAGCGGTTCCCAATGCTGATGCTACTCTATCAGGCACACCAAATCTGTCACATACCAAGGCAAAGTTAAAACAATCGTATCTCTCTGTGTATTGTGAACTTGTGTTTCTATCCATATCTTCTTGAACCGGTGGTGGTGCGTATGTTGAATCATCGGGATCTTGGTATGTTGGCATTGATGACATACACGTTGCTCCTTGCTCTTCAATTTCCATCACAAATGCATCCATTGTTAGTCTTCTCTGATTATGTTGATCGTGCATAAACTCTTTGAGGCGTTCGGGAACCAAGCCGCATTCACATGGAGCTGCCTTCAAATCGCATTTACATGTTCCAATGTAAAAAATTGTTTCCAGAGATTTTACATACTCTGTAAATTGTTGGGTTTTGTTTCTACACTTTTACATACACTTTTTTTCAGCATTATTTCCATACCAAGTTTTTCCCAAATTCCAATCAACTTATATAGGAAAACTTTTTTTGTTCTGTTTTAGCACATTCGCTTAAGTAAAAATAATATCTCAAGATATCCAAATGGGTTGGTAAATTAAGATCAGTCAAATCAGTAGACACACCAAAAACAGTAACATCATGCTTGGGTATATGACTCATTGGGTTTTCGATAGTTGTTGATGTTGTTGTTGCTTCATCTTGCGGTGTAGGCGATGGTGGATTCATTGTAAACTTTTTGATTTGGAATGGCCACTTCACTTATTTTTTTTTTTAAATATTTTTTTATCTGAAATTAGCACTTCACACTTTGAGTTCTTCACAACGACTTAATGCATTCACAAAAACTGTTGCGTTATATATGGTCTACGAGACGTGTCTGTGTCTTGTAGTGGCTTAAAAACCCACACAAGCAATTTTACGACCTGCAATTGTGTCACAGTGATACGTTCACTTTTTAAAAGGGTTGAATAAAAAACCCACACAACTAAGTTTACGGCATGCAAATGCATCACAGTGATGCCTTGGTTTTAAAAGGGTTGTAAAAAACGCTAATTTCTAATAAATTTTTTTAATTTCTTTTCTATTACTAAGGTAAATTATTTTTTCATTTACATATGTTCTGACTAAATAAATTTCTAAAGAGAAAAATAAACTCCAAAAAGAAAAAAACATAGGCATTTCGCTGATTTTCTCATGTAAAGTGACAAAATTGGCGATTTTTTGAAATGTTTATATGGGGAACCCCACAAGGCAGTTCCATGGGGTGTGTCACTGGAATAGGTGGGTCGGGCTTCCAAATTTAGTGGGGGTCGGTCATAAAGTTGGACTCGATTGGAGCACTCTAAATGGGTCAAAGTGGGATTTTTTCAAAATTTGCCCCTACCCAAAAGTTCGACCCAAATTCTGGGACATCAGAATTCGTTTTAGAGGTATGGGTCCTTCGGCAAAGTTTCTTATTTTGATACCTAGAATCCGATTTTCACTGAGGAATGGGCGCAATTGTCTTCTAGCAATTCTTTGGCTATTTCGTTGTTGTTATTCTACAACACGAATTTCCTTCACAAGTGCTTACATCATAGCTATAATATTTTTTTTTTTTTATTAATTTTTCTATTAATTAATTTTATTTGCACACGCACAAAAAATAGAACACTAATTGTCAATAAGCAAAACAACTGCGTTCGAAATTCGATGATGCCACTTATAAATATTTTATTCACGTGGAATTTATAATTGGAGGAATTTTTTTTCTCGAGAAAAGTATTTTCCGTGAGAAAGAAATTCCTTGAGAATATTCGTAATTGGGCTGATTATTAATTTTTTAAGAGACCTTACGCAAATTACTATACGGGCCCTAATCAACTTTAGTTCTTACATCAAGCATTTTTTTTGACAATACAACATTCTAGACTTATGCCCGTTTTCTCAATAGGCGATTATCTTTTATCCCAACGAGAAACTGCCGATTAAAGAAATTTCGTTTTCTCAATGTCTGGTTTGCTTCTATTTTTTCGCAAAGCTTACCAGCACTCATCTGCCAATTATTTATTTATCGTACAGATAAATTATTCTCCCAACTTTCATATCAATTTTGAGAGGCATTGCCAACTGAAAATTATTCTCCCAACTTTCATACGTATTTCGAGAGGCATTGCCAACTGAAAATAATGTTATTGTCGGTACATTGAGAAAACTAAAATTGTTAACCAGCAGTTTATCGGTCCAATAAATTTATGTCCTGGTTAAGTAACAGGCAGTTTGACGATACATTGAGAAACCCGGCATTAATATGTTACGAAATAATATTGACTATACTATGACTAAAATGTTGTTTTATTATAAAATATGTGCACATACTATCTATGAAACAATGTTTTAAAAATTTAAATTAACTGGCATTGTATTTATAAATTTTTTACAACCTTCTTGTGATATAGAGTTCCAAGTGTCCTGATCTTTGGGTTTCAAACTAAGAGTACGTTGCGGGTCAATCGCAATTTCCTTTTCATAAGAAACCACAGGTTTTCGACTGGGCTGAGGTCTGGGCTAGATGATGACCAATCCAGAGTATCCAGGCATCACCAACGCCAACGTCAAAGATAATTCTTCGTTAAAAATAATACTGTCCCATCGCCTTTGTACCCATAACAAGCGTTTCTCATTTGAAGCGCAGGAAGAAAGGGCTTTTCTGTGGCCTAACAAATATTTGAGTTTTAAGAAACATTTTTCGCAACACCAAGTGAATGTACTTTTTAACAAGTCAGAAAATTATAGTCAGTTTTGACCGAATATACGATATCCTATACCATGCGTTTCGAGAGAAGGTCTTGGATCCAACTTTGCTGAGGCAATAACTGGACATAGAAAATAAGCATGAAACCAGTTTTAGTGCTATTTTTTTATGAAATTGTATCGTGCAGAAATGAAAAGTTCTTATCAGACTTTTCTTTTATATGGGGACTAAGTCAAAAAGTGGACCGATCATGTTCATAAGTTGTGAAGTCACTTACTTCTCTCAAGCACAAGAAAAATCTGTGTCAAATTTTTGTTATTTTGTAGATATAAGTGAAGATCCTACAGCGTTTATTTGTGAGCTACTGATTTGTGGGTTTAATTCATACTGTCAAAAATTATAATGTTCAGACCTAGCCCCAAAACAAATAACCCTTATCAAAAAGACTAAAATTATCTTATATATATATTATCTTATATCAAATATATAAGATCTTAAATAAAAAATAATCTGGGTCTTACACCAATTTTAGGAGTTATTTGTTTGGGGGCTAGGTCTGTACATTCACCGATTTTCACCAATTTCTATAGCGCACATCATATGGCTGATAAAATCTGGCACACAAATCGTGCTACAAAAACATAACGTAATAACTTTTTTCTGTCTGAGTAATCGGCTTATTTTTTATTTGGCAGGTTACTATATAGATTTATTAAAATGAATGCTTGGGATACCGAAAAGAGGGTTTTGAAAGTGCATCGGTACCATGCTTTGCAGTCCTTCAGAGTTTAGCGGCACTCCCATTATGAGGCTGTTAAACATGTTTGCTGAAACTGGAAGTATCGCAGATCCCTATGTTCGCGTTCAAGATGCAATAGTGGCTGTAGCATCGTAAATTCAGGAAAATCAAACCGTTTCGTCTCGAAACTTATGGGAGCAAATTGGAATTAGCAAACGGTCATTATAACGGATAAATCATGATTACCTAAACTGGTTTTCGTACAAGGCCCAAATTACAAGTAAATTAAACCATTTGGATTTAAATATTCGCCTGGAATTTTGCCAATAAAAATTATTGAAATGGTCGAAGAAAACAACAGCTTGATAAATTGCTTTCCTATGTTTGATGAGGCCCATTTTGATCTAAGCAAGCACAATTGCCGTCTATGGAGTGAATCTTATCCACAACTATTCCATGAGATGGAACTGCACCCAGAACGAGTTACTGTGTGGTGCGCAGTTTCATCAAGGTGCATTGTGGGACCATACTTCTTTGAAGAAAACGGTGCAACTGTAACTGTCAATGGGGACCGTTATTTAAAGATGTTGAAGGAGATTTTTTATTACCCAGAACTGCGCTGAAGATATTTCCGGAGCTATACATTAAAACATAATAAATGAAGTAACTTGATTAAGAAAATAGTTATTTGAATTTCTTAATGCAGCACAATTGGTGCGCCACCCTGTACGGGCTGTAGTTTGATTAAAAGGTTTACATGAATGCACAGACAGACAGACAGACAATGATGGAGAAAGAACTAGTATGCATGAACTGGAATTAATCACCAGTGCGTAACTTTCACTATAGATGGGAATAGAGTGTTGGAGACTGTAGAGCTTACTCTTCAAAAAATTCTTGGGGGACTCTGCAAAGAGTCAAATAGGGAAATATGGTACAAATCACAAATTTGGAGAATTCCGTAAGCTTTAAAACTGACACAATCAGATAGTGTTGTAATTCCAATATGCAAAGTTGAAGTAAAAGACCACCGTCCTGGTAGACTACGGAGCTTGCGAAACTTAGAAAAAAAATTATTTCTGGACGTAGCACCACGACAAGAACCACTCAGACTCTTCGTTCGCAGCGGAATATAGCAAGGCGAGGACAATATTAAGAAAGGCTATCAAACATAGCGAACTTAAAAAGTGGATTGAACTTTGCGACGAGATTGACTCAGATCCATGGAGAAATCCTTATTAAATAGTTATGAAGAAGACTGGTGCAAGAAAGCCTATACATACCTAGGATTAGAAAACCATCTTGGGCAGTCGAAATTTTAGAAACGTTTTTCCCATTAGATAAAAAAGGACTAAATCATAACGACAAAGTCCTAAATGATGGTAGTCTTATACACTGACGAATTAAATTAATTATGGCGTGTCGTTAACTTAAAACTGGCAAAAGACCTGGAACAGACGGAATACTAAACGAAATGCTAAACTTAATAGGAGAATCATGGCCGGAATTACAATAAAACATGTACAATCTACGTTTCAAAAAAAAAAATTTTCGCCAGTGGCTGGAAAACGCAAAGTCTAGTATTATTACGAAAAGGAGATAAGCCCTTAAATGCAGCTAGTTAATACAGGCCACTGTGTATACTAAACACATTGAGTAAAATATTTGGGAGCCTTTTGCTACTAAGACTACAAGCTGAGATTGAAAGCCTAGGATGACTTTCACCTAAGCATAATGGCTTCCAAAAGCGAAGAAGCACCGTACATGTCATTAAAGAAGTTGTGGATATTGCAGCAACGGCTAGGAACACAAAAGGTTTTTGTGCCATTTTCACCCTAGACGTAAAAAATGCTTTTAATACAGTGAAATGGAAGATAGTACTGGATGCTCTCATGGAAAAAGGGATAAATGTTTCCCTCTAAAATATAATGGTAGATTATTTATCCAGACGAATCCTTACGTATCAAACTGATGTCGGAATGAAGATGTGCCACAGGGATTGAATATATCCCAGCTTAATGTACCCTGGCTATATAGTCGTGTATATCCTATATACTTCATTTACTGACTCGCTCATTCACTTTTACCAATTGTTTCGGACCAGCTTGAAGCAATGTCTCTAACAGTGCTTGGATGATTTTTTCTTATTATAGTCGCTAAAGCTATTTTGTTACGAAACGTTGTTTTGGATACCCGGCCTCTGTGTTTATATTTCCTAAGTTTTTCATTTTCTGAACAATACTTTGTACTGTTGGTCCACGAAGCTTCAGATCTATCAATATTTTGTCATAGATCTTGCCCGATTTGAATTTTTCAATAATTAAAAATCGAATTTTTTCCAAAACTGACTTAGTACGTGACGTCGCACTATGGGGTATTTGTACCGAAAAGCTGGCATTAAATAAACGGGTCTTCCGATCCGCGTAAATATGTGTACTATTTAGTTTTCGGGATGGTCGATTTCAAATCTGAAGTCAAAATTTCGAAAACCAAAATAAATAAATAAATAAAATGGCGGACCATTTTCTTCAAACTTAAGTGCATTTACACTAAACTTTGTCTTAAGGGGTTTTCGGGGTCGCTGATCTCAAATCTGAAGTCAACATTTCAAAAATCAAAATGGCGGATACATTTACACCAAACTGATTTCCTATCTTAGGTCCAAATAGGTGTCACGTATTGGTGTTTCGTATTGTAAAAATAATAAATTGAGCATACAAAGAGTTTCATAAAAGTTTAACATGACATTTTGGTTGAAATTTTTAAAAGAAGCATTTGGTTTTTCGATTTCATTTCGTTTCATTCATTTAAATTTAATCTGGTGATTACGGTTGTTTCGATGAGGAAGACGATGAAGTAGACGATCAGGAAGACGATGAAGAAGTGCAGTTGTAAAGTTGCTTAGAAATTTTTAATAAAAAAAAATATCCACGCTTCCACGAGTACAAATTTGTGTTTTTTTCTCGGACTGAAAGGTCAGGAACCCCAAAAAAACTAAAAGCAGCTACCCCGAAAACCCGTAAATACAAGATTTGAACTGAATGCGTTTAATTTTGGTTTTAAGAAAAATGGTCCGCAGTTTTGTGTCCGCCAGTTTGATTTTTGAAATTTTGAATTCAGATTTGAGATCAGCGACACCGAAAACCCCTTAAGACAAAGTTTAGTGGAAATGCGCTTAGGTGTGAGAAAAATGGTCCGCCATTTTGTGTCCGCCATTTTTATTTTTGAAATTTTGAATACAGATTTGAATTCACCGACCTCCAAAATCATTATATTATCAAATTTCCCACAAATACCGTAACACGCTCAATTTTTATTAGCTTTTTGCATTGCAAAACACCGTTTTTTTCGAAGTTCTCGAAAACCATGAAGTGCAAGTTTGTGCAACCTGCACCTGCGAAATTTTGTTACAATATATGTCAAATTACAAACTGCATATATCCATATCTTAATGGGGCGAAACGGGGCTCATAAACAAAAGTTCCAACATACAGGCATATTTTTTTTTTAACTTCTCAATTTTTAGGTGTTCCTAAGAAAACCGGAATTAAACTTAAGTAAGGGTACAAAACGAAGCGTTTTGTTGACTTAAACGTAACTTATGTATCAGTTAACCAACACACTAAATATAACTTTTATCTTTAAGCGTTTACTGCACTTTCAAAGAATGTAAACATTGCCCTTTTTCGATTCATCAAAAAATTTCAAATCAATTCAACAGTTTCTCAACTTCAACAGTTTCCCGGCTACGCAAAATTTACTGTATTATTTTATCGTTAGAACATGCATTGCATGGGTTAAAACGCAATTTAAAATTTTGATTTTTTGCCAGCTTTTTCAGTACGAATACCCCTTAGTGCGTCGTTTAACGAGTAATAATAATTTAAATGAAACCACATGAAATAGATCGGGGTTTTTTTAATTCTCTGATATTTTAGGGTGATCCAACAAGAGTGCACGATTTAATTTTAAAATAAGAAGCATTTTTTTGAGCGAGTGATGATATTTTTATTGCATTGTAGACATGTATGGTATTTAATATCCAGCATATGGCCCCACGGCTCTGAACGCCGGCCCTTGCGATTTTCATGAAATTTTCGTTGTCATTTTAAAAAAGATGTGGCTCTATCATACCAAGAATGCATTAGATCTCAGCCATGAGCTCAGGATATGTTTGTGGCTTTTTGTAACATTTTTTTACAATATTTGCAAACATTTTTTTTAATGAATTTTAAGAAAATAAAATAACCTTCCAAAAATAGAATAACCAATGACTGTACAGTACATTTTTCAGCTCATTGATTTGGGACTCAATTCTGAGAATTGCAGCTGAAAGTATCCCGAAAAATAATAACTTCTGCATCATTAGTTTTGTCAAGTTGAGTGCCACTATAATTTAATGGTCATACGATTTTTTTTTGCTCAAGGTGTATTTTTATCACTTTTGGTATATTTTAACACGGTTATAACTCGGTAGCCGTACGTCATATCTCTTTTGTGTCTTAAACAAAGTTGTAGATATTGAATAGGAGAAAAAAAAGCGAAACTAACCTACCAGAAATAAGTGCATGCAGTGCCTTAAACATTGCACAAATGCCCATTTTCCTACCATTTTCCCCATTTTCGCCTTTTTGCTAAATAACTGGAATATCTCTTTTGTGCCTGAAACAAAGTTGTAGACATTGAATAGGAGAAGAAAAAAGCGCCACAAACCTACCCGAAAAAAGTGCATCCAGTGCCATAAAAATCGCACAGTTACCTCAGGAATCGGACGAACAAGGAGAGAGGTTCCACCAGGTGACCATGCCAATGGAAAAGCGATTCAAAGCCAAAAAATTAGATGCATTCCTTGCAGAGGTTTGTTGATGGAGTTCTAAAATTATGCAGTTTGAAGATGAAAGCACCGAAGATGAAGATGACACTGAAATTGGTGGACACGCTGAAGAAAACATGCCCTTGAATATTATGTCTAGATCGAATGATGATGCGGACTCAGACCATGAATATGAACAACCTACGAAGAAAACAAGATCATCAGAACCACAAGCGTTAACTTCAACGAGGATGGATATTGACAATCATTGAAAATGTTCTAAATTTTGTTTCCATGCATAGATAACAAACAAAAATCTCATATTTTCTGTGTAAGAATAGCTGTAATATGAATCGGAATTTTTATTTTCATGCAAAATAAGGTTTATAAGGGGAAAAAACAGCATATTTGTGGATTTGTAATCCAGTTATTTAGGAAAAAAGGTGAAAATGGAGAAAAAATGGGGGGAAATGGGTATTTTTGCGATTTTTAAGGCACTGGATGCACTTTTTTCGGGTAGGTTTGTTCCGATTTTTTTTCTCTTATTCAATATCTACAACTTTGTTTCAGACACAAAAGAGATATTCCGTACGGTTACCGAGTTATAACCGTGTTAAAATATACAAAAGGTGATAAAAACTTGACAAAACGAATGATGCAGAAGTTCTTATTTTTGGGGCTACTTTCAGGTGCGATATTCAGAATTCAGTCCCAAAATCATCTGTTGTATTGTGTTATTTCATTATAAATGTGGCCTTTAATGTTACGCAGTCAAAAAAAAAAAAAAAAAAGCATGGGTACGAATTAATAGTGGTTAGGGCTCGTATATATCATTTCACAGTCATCACACGATAAATTAGATGAGTTTTATATGGTGCTTTGCTTTTCGTGTTTTATAATTAAATTTTTTTAAATATTAATTTCTTAAATTTTAGGCCAAAAATAAGTGATTTACAGTAGTTCCTGCTTAAATGCTGTGCTTTCTTAGAATGGCAAAAGAAAGATAATATTTTACATAAATGATTTACGGCAACTGTGCTAAATTATCAAATTGCTCACTTAACAGCTTGCATAATTATGGAAATTAAAAGAACATATTTCAACAAATAAATTAAAGTAGAAAGTAAAAATCTATTATTATTCTTTTGTATATTATTTTAAAGTGTAAACTTTTCAACAATGAAAAGAAACAAAGAAATAAATTAACAGGTTTTTTTTAGCCAATCTATAAACAATATTATTGAAGCTCTTTGGGAGTGTGGTGTTAGAAATAATTTTTTTTAGAAAAACAATAATAATAGGGTTTAAAAACACTAAAAAGCTCTAATCATCAATAAATGAGCGAGCAAAGAAACCAAAACAACAAAATATGCAAATACTATAATTGAAGAAATACTTAAAAATAGCGGTACTTTAATATTTGAATATTTCAAAAACTTTAAATCCATAATAATTATGGAATTTATAAACGAAAATCACAAAAGTCTTTCGAAAAAACTTTTATAATTTGTCTCCCAAATGGACGTTAACGACAGCATACATTATATCGTCGTTATAGAAAACTTCATCGACAAATGTCGTGCGTGACAAATTATAAAATGTCTTAAAGGAATCGTAAAAGGCAATGTCATGTATAACGATTTTGCTTATACTTATATGTGTATATTAGAGTGTCCTTTAAATGTTGAAAATGTTGAAACGGTACCCACTAATTTTTTTTCCATTTGACTTGAATATAACTCATGTTTAATTTTACGCGCCTACGACCACGCCTTCCCTAAGCGACGGGGCCTTAACGAGTGAAATGTTTCATGATTGTAATGTTTTTTGGCTTGAAAATTTTTGTTTCATTTATTTTTATGGTAAAAAAAAAGAAAAGAAATAAATTTTCAATATTATTATTATTTAGCAGTTGCAGTATGTTTTCTTTTTAAAGTAATTTTTGTACAATTTGGATATATTTTTCTGTACCCTTCAACACATTGCAATATGTATTGCTTTTGTTCTACTTGTATGGAATTGTTGCGAAAGGTTAACAGCTATTTCAGCTCTGCCATTAACTGGTTTCAAGTATATAACTTTTGATTTAGATTCTAAAAAGGATGAACTTTCTTCCCAAGTTGATAGGTCTACGGTGAGAAAATCAATGTTTATTTTCAAACGACAAAACATATTTCTGCTTTTTGTATAGATTTTTATCTGTACAAAAAAAAAAAAAGGAAATAAACATCATGTAAATTAATTAATAACTATAATTAGAAAATTCTTACCAAAAAATGAGCAACACATTTCCTCTTTCGATGGAACATATCGCTTTGCATTTTCAAGTTTACTTTCTTTTGTTAAAGTAGCCACAACGTTCTTTTTTGTCGCAATATCAACCAAATATAAAAAAGGGTTAAAATGACGACCTCCACACATTCGTAGCACTTTTTAGTAGGGAGATTTACGGGCAAATTGCATTGTATCCATGCTTTAACGTAATTTGTTTCAATGAATAAGCAACTTCCTGCAAACCTTCGTTGACTTTTTTGGTTAAATTTAACTGATCGCGAAATAAGAATGTTTTTATCGCACAAATAGCTCTCGCCATCCATCAAGCTTAATGCATAGTCCCAGCAGGTCTTATTTTAAATATGTTATCATTTCCTTTGAAAAATAATATCGCAAGTTCGATCAATTCACGGTTATCACCACTGACAATTGGGTTTTCGAGTTCAAAAAAAAAAATTAAAAGCTAATCAAAAACGTGAGTGGTCTTCTTCGATTTTTTTTTGCCAACTCTGCCAATCTCCGTGATATTTAACCAATTTCTCCATATTATTACGTGATATTTTAGTGGGGATACTGGCCTTTTCCCAGAAAATCCTGCACTCGTTTATAGTTAGTTTAATTTCTTGCACGGTTAAATTATATAATAATTATATAATAAAACTGCAAGAACTTGTCGGTTTGAAGGATGTTTCGTGCCTGTGATTCGGTGATTAACATTTCCAATTCAATAAACCTTGTATTTATTACAGTTACGTAAATCTTGCGACATTATAATTTCTTGATATCTTAAATCACAAATTGTCTAACAGAATACACTTTTTTAAGCGTTTAAAACACAAATAAATAATGAAACTGTGCTCAATTAATATGAAACTTATTACTCAAAATACACTATTATCCTGTCGCGCTGATATTTATGTACCGTTAATATTTATACCCGCTACCACTATGTGGTTTGGGTATAATGACTTTGTGCTGCTGTTTGTAACAACCAAAAATATTTGACCTAGACCCATCTTTAATTATACCGATCGTATCAGAATCTCTTTCTGAGTTGATTTAACAATGTCCGTCCGTCCGTCCGTCTGTGTGTCCATGTAAAGCTTGTAATCAAACTGCAGGTCGCAAATATGAATATATTTTGATGAAATTTGGTATATAAGCTTTTATCGGCCATGGGATGAACGCTATTGAAATTGGTGAGAATCGGTCCATGTTCAGACCTAGCCCCCATACAAATTACCCATATCAAATTGGCATAAATTGCCATAAGATCCAAATTGTCATATAGATCTTACTCAAATTGGGTTTGTATGCGTTCATTACATCCACTAATGAGTAGTCCAAAAATGGTCCCTTTGACCCCATATGGAGCTGCTTCCCGATCTTCACTTAAATCTATTAAAAAACAAAAATATTGCACTGATTCTTCTCAAATTTTGTTTCTACATATTTTTGCAAAATACAAGAGACTTTACCAAACATGATCAGGAACGGTCCATTTTTGGACCTAGTCCCTTTATAGATATAGCATCCGATATGAACTTTTTCATATCTTCAGCCAAAAAAATTAATAAAAATCCCACTCAAATTTGGTTTTTGCTTATTTTCAATGTCCAGTTAGTTGGGCCTAAGAGATAGGGTTTCTAAACGCATGGTATAGGGTATCGTATAGTCGGTCTAGACCGACTATAATTTTCTTACTTGTTAGTTTTTGATTTATGCTAATTGCGTTTCTTTTCACTTTCTAATTTTTTGCTTGACCATAGAAAAACACAAATCTATGAATTGGATGATAGCTGTGACGTTTCATCTATAATATTAATAGGCTAGGCGATTTCTTGTGACCAGTGTTTTGTTCTGCCGTTGTATACCGATTTTGATCAAACATATATTATTTGAAAGGTATTTCTTTTTAGCCGTTTTGCGGATTTACAGATTTTAAAATTTTTTCACACATACATAAAATTATACATATGCTATGTGTGTTTTACTAAATTTGTTAATGTGTTTGTTAATGAGTTTGTTATCTTCATTCACAATAATAATATGGTGTTGGTTAATGAATTGGCTAAGTTGAAAAATAATGCTGTCTAGAAATTGCTCTCGAATTTCGAGAGCTGGAATCTGCTAGTTTTAATTAATCGGAATAATAATAATTTTTTTTATCAGATCGAAAAGAAATTGGGCTCATTCTTTCTAAATATTTTTATTCTCATAAAAATACACAAAACAAAAGTCCAAAACAAGTACAACAAGCATATATCGCCATTTAAGACCCCGTCGCTTAGGGAAGGCGTGGTCATAGGAGCGTAAAATTGCACATGAATTATATTCAAGTCCAATTGAAAAAAATTAGTGGGTACCCCTGAACTTTCATACTACAGAAAACACGCATGTTAAGGGACGCTCTAATGTATATGCTCCGTTAATATAAACATTTTTCATTATTTTTGGTTTTTTGTACAGACAGACAGACAGATAGACAGACAGGCAGACAGGCAGAAGGATAAGTATAATAATGTATATAATTTATGAGGTCTCCAGAATTTATTTCCTTAAGTTACAAACGAATTGATATATACCCTCTTCACAGTGGAATGGAGGGTATAAAAATGTAAAGTACATGAAAACTTTTTATTATTTTAAATCATATCCCCATTTTCAGACCGTAGAAATTTTTTTTTTATATAAAATTAAAATTTTTCAGACTAATTTTTATATAAACATTTAATTAAATAAATTAATTGAATGATTTAAAATGAATTAAAGATTAATAGGATTATGTATTGAAGAATTTTAAAAATTCAAAATTTCACTGAAAACTACATCGACTTCCGCGTTTGTAGAAAAAAGTGAATATATCTATAACGCCACTCGATCATTTAAAAAACAGATATTAACTGACTTACTTCAATCCGAGATAAATCAGCACTTAATTTTTTCATTAACGTAGCTTTAAATTGTTAAGGCAATTTAACTATTCTGGGTTTTGTTATCCTTTTTTTTTTTTTTTTGATGAAATGAGTAACGCAATTTTTATAGTGAAAATAAGAGATTGTGTGAACAAAACTAGCTACTGTTTGATAATTTTTTTGTCTTTCTGGTCTGTCAAAACAAACCTTTTCTAAACCATAACCTAAAGAGCAAAGAGATTCGATCTCATCCAAATTTAAACCAACCAAGTACGTCATATCTATAATATTAATAGGCTAGGCGATTTCTTGTGACCGAAGTTTTGTTCTACCGTTTTATACCGATTTTGAACAAACGTATATTATTTGAAAGGTATTTCTTTTTAGCCGATTTGCAGATTTACAGATTTTAAAATTTTTGCCTTTATTTTGAGTAAATTGCATTTAAAGTTGCTACTGACACTTACATAACATTATACAATGCTATGTGTGTGTTTATTAAATTTGTTAATGTGTTTGTAATTAAAATGATTTTGTTTTTTGTGTTGATTTCCGAATTGGCTATAATTGGTTAGCATATCTTTATGGTCTTTATTTCATGAAAAAATAAAATTTCCTAGAATTTGTACTCGAATTTCGAGGGCTGGAATCTGCTAGTAAATATAATTAGTTCAAATATAAACAATTTTATTTGCTGTTGTATTAAAAGACGCTAAAAACACTTAATATGGACAACGGAAAGCGCAAATTTAGAGTTATTTTGTAAAACGCGCTAAATGAAAAAAATCGTTTTTGGGTCCACCGAAATCGTTAAATTTAACGCGAAAAGCTGAAATGCGTTATGTCTTCTAAAAACTAAATTAAATACAATAATTTTAGTTAAATTTAAATTATATAATTATCGATAAATCGTTTTTTGAAAAAAATTATTATTTTTTCTAGAATTATCCATAATATCATTTTTATGATATTTTGCAATCACTAGGACCCACGAAGATGTGCAGCAGCAATAATGAATAGAAGGTCTCCCACAAAATATTAATTATTGAGAAATGTGAAATGTTATTTGTGAAATTATTCTTAATTTCTATTTTAGTTTGTTCCTCCTTTGTAACTTACATATTTAAATTGCTTTTGTTACATCTCTTTTCCGTAACACTGTATAAAACATACTCTAAAATTTTTACCAATTCTATATAAAATAACTAAATTATTCAAGTTACTAAAAAGGCAACATTTTTATGAAAAATACTTAAAGTGATTTTATGAAATGCGATTTAAAAAAATATTTTTATTTACAAATGTATTAAATTTACAATTGCAGGGATGAACCAAAATCACTACATGAAAATTTTCGCAAAGCATTTATCACACAATGTGCAATGAAAAATACCTCCCAAAATGCCCTCCAATCTTTTTTTTTTTTTAACCAATATTGGTATATCGTAGGTTATAATCCGTTCAGCAATTTTCATTTTAAGAAATTTTATATCTACATATTTATATATCCCCTCGCAGTAAAACATTTTATTTAATTTCGTTGCAGCAAATTACTTTGGACACAAGAGATTAAAAAAATACACTATAAAAACGTGACCACTATTTTATTATTTAATTTTCTTTAACAATCACAACAAGTCTCCTCTAATTTTATGCAAATATTTCTTGGTTTATTGTTTATTGTTTGTTGTCTATTTTTAATGGTGTTGTAATAATTACCATTTTATATTAAATTAGAAAATCACACAACTTGCACTTTCAATTGTGTTACATTTGCACAAATATCACACATAAATTGAAAAATACAAGGAGAAAATGAAACTAAAAAAAAGACTGATGTAAAAAAAATAAATAAAAAAAAATCGTATTACACCAGACTCTCGTTATGCTGTGTTTTTGAAAAAGAAAACAATTATTATTCATCACTAACGAATAATTTTGATTTCAGATTCCATAAATTTTAACTTTAAAATTTCGTAAAACAAAGACATTTAAATAAAAAAATGTTTTTTTTCCTTTTTTTGTATAGTGCGTGAACTAAAAACTATAACTATTGAACTACTTTGTACTTTGACTTGCCAGTTTCTCTCTGTTATTGGTAAATAATGTAGCTATAATGGAGATAATACTCTTAGATCATTTAAATCTATACAAAAATTAAATAAAAACAAATTTTTTAATTTATTTGAAAGATTAACATTAACTGTTTTTAAATAATAATATTAAATATAATCATTTAAATTTTCACTTAATACTGTACTTAAATGATAAGGTGACTTTTCAATTTAGCGATCTTTTTTTTAAATGCTACTTAGCACGTAAAATTTCAAGTCACTATCTCTATTGATTCAATAGTAACACTCGTTTTAACAAGAAACTAAAAGTTAATTTTTGTCGATTTTAACAATATCTGATTTTTGTTATAATCTTTTTTTTTACAAATATAAAATTAAAACAATCTTGTTTTTGATCTTTACGATTTTAATGATTTAGCTTGAAATTTAGTCAGCCTCAAGATCAAATACTTTTACTTTAAAATAAAGTAAAAAAATTGACCCCCATATTTCAAAAATTGATCTATATAATATTTTGCATGGCAGATTATACACCAGTTTCGGGTCGTAACCAAAAGCAGTAGATAGTTTGTTTGGTAAGAAGTTAAATTCATATACCTTTGCTGTGAAACCAACCCCATGAGAATCGAAGCAAAGAGTTATACTATTAAACCTTCTCCAATATAACAAACTAAAATATAAAACAACTTTGAAACAAACGTTTTTGTATGTATGTGTTCATTGTCTATAACAATATACGTGTTTTTTTTTTTTTTTTTTTTGGTTACTGATGATGGCTGGTGACTCGACGCGAACCATCTGCATAACCTGCCTTACAGAATATAGAATTTTTAAAACAAATGTGCCAATGTGTTTTGCTTTATTTTAAAGTAAAAACATTTGATATTGAGCCTGATGGAATTTCAAACTCAACATCTGATTTTGTTGAACAAATAAGTTCCATTAAATTTTGTTTGTGGATTGAACTTTCTGGAGACGCGTTAACGATATTGCAGAAGGGCTTCGGTGATCAAGCTATGTCGGAAATTTTTTTCAAGTGGTACAACCAGTTTAAAGAAGGCAGAGGAAAAACATCAACTAATGAACAACGCTTCACCGAAATCACAAATTTACAATTAAAAGTCTTGCTGACGATAATATCTTTAACAATATTTTGGGCCTAAAAAGCTTCAAATCTCTAGGTCCAAAAACACATTTTTTTTTTATTTATTTCTTTATATTTATTTTTTTTTTTAACTTTTAACATTATTATGTCTGAAACAATGCTTTCTGATTACCGGAATATAATAGAAGGCGTAAATAATACATATTATAAGACAAATCTATTCCATTATAAAGCTGCTAATGTTTTCCTTTTTAATTTCTTATTTATCATCAAATGTAAATATTTATAAAGTTAAATATATTTTCCTAACTATTGAAAAACCAAAATTTATATTTTCAAAGGAAGTTATAACTCATGATAAAAATCGAAAAATATATTTTGTAATATTTATCAAAGTATAAAAAAATTCAATAAATCAAGAAAGGGTGTTAAGTTCGGCTGCGCGAAATCTTTGATACCCTCCACATGGGCTTTACGTTTACATTAATATAATAATAACAAGTGCAAATAAAATATTTTAAAAAGTAAAGAATTTGATAAACTTAATAATTAATTTTTAAAACAAAATCTTTCAGAGATGTCTTCATATTTTAGGTCATATCTTGGCACAGTGATGCCCGATTTAACCCATTTTCAATCGCAACTTGCTCGAAATAATGACAAACAATATCATCATAAGTTTACTGAGGTAAATGGTTTAAATGACAGATGGACAGGCGGAGTTGTTATAAGGATCAAGAATATATGTACTTTATGGAGTCGCAAATGCATTTTTCGGTGCGTTACAAGGGGTGTGATAAACTGATAAATACCCTCTGTACAGGGGTGTGGAGGGTATAAAAAACTATAATCTTTTGTTTTTGCAAAAAAATTTTCTAAAATAATAATAACAAGTAAGAAAATTATAGTCGGTCTAGACCGACTATACGATACCCTATACCATGCATTTAGAGACCCTATCTCTTAGGCCAAACTAACTGGACCTAGAAAATAAGATAAACCAAATTTGAGTAGGGTTTTTATTAATTTTTTTGGCTGCAGATATGAAAAAGTTCATATCGGATGCTATATCTATATAGGCACTAGGCCTAAAATTGGACCGATCCTGATCATGTTTGGTAAAGTCTCTTGTATTTTGCAAAAATATATACAAACAAAATTTAAAAAGAATCAGTGCAATATTTTTGTTTGTTGATAGATTTAAGCGCAGATCGAGAAGCAGCTCTACATGGGGCCTATGAGTAACGGTTGTCCCATAGGGATAATTTTTGGACTACTCATTAGTGGATGTATTAAACGCATACAAAACCAATTTGAGTAAGATCTATATGATAATTTGGATCATATGGCAATTTATGTCGATTTCATAGGGGTCATTTGTATGGGGGCTAGGTCTGAACATGGACCGATTTTCACCAATTTCAATAGCGTTCATCCTGGCCGATGAAAGCTTATATACCAAATTTCATCAAAATATACTCATATTTGCGACCTGCAGTTTGATTACAAGGTTTACATGGACACACAGACGGACGGACGGACGGACACACGTACGTACATCGTTGAATCGAATCAGATAGTGATTCTGATTCGATCGGTATAATAAAAGATGGGTCTAGGTCAAATAATTTTGGTAGTTACAAACAGCAGCACAAAGTCATTATACCCAAACCACATAGTGGTATAGGGTATAAAAAAAACATACATAAATGATAATGTGTACAATATCTTACAATAATTAACCTAGACACACCATTTATTATACATATGTATGTATATCTGTGGTTTTCTAGAATAATCGCGTATGTTATAAAATCAAACTTTTCAGGAGAGCCAAAAAACCAAAAGTATTTGGCCTTTTATTATACCGATCGACTCGGAAGCATTTTCTGATGTCCGTCCGTCCGTCTGTATGTCCATGTAAACGTTGTACTGAAACTACAGGTCGCAAATATGAATATATTTTAAAATTTAAATTTAGTATATCAGCTTCTATCGGCCATAGGATGAACGCTATTGAAATTGGTGAAAATCGGTTCATGTTCTGACCTAGTCCCATACAAATGGCCCGTATGTGATCGACTTAAATTGCAATATTATCCAAATTATCATATAGATCACGGTCAAATTGGATTTGTTGTATGTTTATTACATCCATTTATCAGTAGTCCAAAAATAAACACAATAGAACAATTCTTATGCATAGCCCCCATATGAAGCTAATTCCCGATCTTCACTTATAGTAAGTTCGGGTAATGTGGGATAGGCGGGTAATGTGGAATACCCCTTTTTTCCAAAACTAATGTTTTTTTTTTCGCAAATCTGGGTTTACATGCACGTTCCATATCAAAATTTATTAAGATTACATGTTGACCTATGAAAATACTCGTAACGGCAAATTGACCGTTAGTCGAAAACCATGTTTGGTGTTTTACACTTGTCTTCACGACTATGTTCGTGGTGTGATTTTATGCAGAATTCGTACATATATTTTAGTTTTTTTTAATAATATTCTAAAATATATGAATTAAGAATTATTTGTAATCACTTTATTTATGAAGTTTTAAAGTTTTTGTACATAATTTATTAATTTAGATGCTAGTCGGCTAATGTGGAACACCTCAAGGCGAGTAATGTGGAATACTGTACTACATTACTCGCTCACTACTTTTGTATTTATTTTATTAAAAATGTTGAACAAATCTTAAAATGTTTGCACTCACTTAAATTAATGGTGATATGATTTTTCGATAATCTCTTTATTTTGATCAAATTTGACTTCAGGTAATGTGGAATAGTATTCCACGTTACCCGCCTAGTGTACTCCACATTACACTCCAGTTTTGAAAATGACGATTTTTGAGGTACCTGAACATTTTCTTACGTAAAATTTCTAAATATTAACTAATTCCATTTTTCTCTTAACCCCATATGGGCTAATGAATTTGGAAGAGATTTATAACAAATTCGTTAATATCACGTTATTACTTTGGCAGAATCCAAATGCAAAAATAAAAGTAGTGGTCCACATTACCCGAACTTACTCTAAATCTATCAGAAAACAAAAAAAAAATTGCACAGAGTTTTCTCAAATTTGTTTTTTATATGTTTTTGCAAAAATATGATCAGGATGGGTCCATTTTAGGACCTAGGCCCCATATAAATATAGCATCCGATATGAAATTTTTCATATCCGAATGCAACAAAATTATTAACAATGTCACTCAAATTGGGTTTATGCTTATTTTCTATATCTTAAGAGATAGGTTGGAGCTAAGAGATAGGTTGGACCTAAGAGATAGTCGGTCTAGTCGGTCTAGACCCGCTATAATTTTCTTACTTGTTATGTGTCGTTTTCTGAGAAAACAATTTATGAGCCATGGAACGTATGTTGACAAACGTCGTTAGTGCTCAAAATTATTTTAATAAATACATATTTATTTTACGTGGTTATTTAAAAAAAAAATATAAAAAATGGTCAATATTTAAAAAAAAAAAAGATTATAACGCATGTAAAGAACGTTAAAAATTAATTTATTTGGCATCATTAACTCAAAACTACAAAAATTGGACATACGCGGTTATTTTTTTTTTTTTTTTGAACCGAAGTGGATTTGATTTTTTTCCGTCTGTATGTGTTTTTTATATAAACTGTGTACGCAAACTAATATGTTGATATTGAAACTAAATTTGGTAAATAAAATTTCGTCGGCTATCAAAATTATTGCAAACCACAACATTTATTTTTGGAATGTCAGAGATAATAATACGTCTTAATATTTTGTAAACGATAAATCGTTAAAGAAAAGCATGGGATATTAAACATCCATATTACTACAGTATTATAACGTAAAACCATTTGTTAGTGAGAAATAAAACTTTTTATTGTTATTACAAGAATAACTATAATTAATGACCATAAATTTTTATCTTATCATGTAACAAATTCACTTAATTAGTAGTGTAAATATCTAATAAAAATCAATTAGTACTTGCTATAGCTTCAATTACACTGTGCAACAAAAAATTAATAAATAAAAAAGACAACCGCTACATTTTTTTGATGGGTTATTTATTGTCCTCTAACAACAAAAATTGTCGAAATTTATAATTCTGTGGGTAAGTTTTTTTTTAACAAATTTTTTCTTAAATTTGGGATTTTTGAGGGGAATGCTCCACCGATTTTATCATAACTTGAGAACAACTTGACCAATTTTGTTATAAAGAAATTAAAAAATTTAAATTATCTCTAAGTTAAGCCAATATTATTATTTTTATATGCTCTACAGTTTTAGAGTTATTCAGAAGGAAAGTATGGAAAATATTTTTATTTTTTTTAATATTTTCAATTTTTTATAATTCACAAAAAATCAAACGTGGCAAAACATGACATTTCTGTGGTTTTCTGGAATAACCGCATATGTCCATTTTTGTCAGTTTTAAGTTAACGATGCCAATTATATTAATTTTTAACGCTCTTTACATGTGTTAAATTTTTTTTTTAACTATTGACCAGTTTTTTCTTTAAATAATGACGTAACTTAAATGTTTATTAAATTAATTTGCAGCACTAACGACGTATGTCAACCCACGTTTGATAGCTGACAAATTATTTTCTCAGAAAACATACATAAAAATAATTTTGGATTAGTTTTCAGTTTATACTTATAAAATCTTGCGTGTTTATTTCTGTTATTTTTTGTCACTAATATTCTTGATACGTTGTTATATTCTCATCCTAAGTCCCATTAACTTTTTGTTAACGAACAAAAAAAAACCATTTTTCAAGCAACAACAACTTATGTCTACATGGGTGGTAGCATTGGTAGTATCCTTTTTCAAAGAAAACGACGTTTGTCGACATAAGTTGTTTTATCTGCACACACTTTAAGTGTTATTTACATATTGTTTTTCGTCCTTCTCTAGGATCTATTCCTCTGAAGATTTTTGACTCAAAATTTTATATAAAGTATTTATTTATTGCCCATATCTACAGGACTGTTAAATAAAAAGCTCTAAAATCTTTATATCGAACCTATAATTTCAAATATAATGTTTTTTTGGCTCCCCTGAACATTTTGATTTTATGACATACGCGGTTATTCTAAAAAAACCCCAGATTTTTAGTGCTAAATCGTAATACTATGATACATATATTGCAAAAGAAACGAGCAATATACCATGAGAATCTATGGGTAAAAAGTGGAGTATTAAAGTGGAGGTACCCGGTTTTGACAAAAATTGCGAATTTTTATTTAGTTTAGTTGTTTATTAAATAAGTTTTACAAAGTTAAATAAATGATCTGAAATTAAATTCGACTTTGTTTTGTCTATTTTGAAGTTCAGGTTTTGATTCTCTTATAAAGAACCAAATAAAATCTCTCATCATATTGGGGTTCCATACTTCCTGATAACGTTGCTCCATGGGCTTAAGTTGTTGGTGGAATCATTCACCATGCTCGTTCAAAAAAACTATATTGGTTATCAGGTGTCATAAAAAATTTAGAGTATGTTCATTTTAAAACATAATATATTTTTTTTGTAATTTTTTCTTCAGTTCAAAAATGTAGAAGATTATTTTTATAGTTAATAAATATCTTCAAGGATTTATTACGTTCTTTTTTTTTTTAAATATAAAAATGAACAAGTAGCAAAATTAATATAGGTCTAGACCGAGTTTTCGATACCATATACCATGCGCTTAGAAAAAGGGACTTAGGCGCAACCAATTGTATATAGAAAATAAGCATAAACATGCAGATTTGAAAAAGTTCATACCGGATGCTTTATTTATATGGAGACTAGATCGAAAAATGGACCGATCCTAACCATATTTTGTTAAGTCACTTATTTTTTGCTAGAACCTACGTAAACCAAATTTGAGAAAAATATGTGCAATTTTAAGTGAAGATCGGGAAGCTGCTTTATATGGGTGTTATGACTGAGTATGGCCCTACTGGGTTTTGTTTTTGACCACTTATAAATTATAAACCAAATTTGACCAAAGCGTATATGATAGTCTGGATCTTATGTCAATTTTAGTTGATCTCATACGGGTCATTTTCATGGGGACTAATTCTGAACATACACCGAGTTTCACCAATTTCAATGGTGTTCGTCCTATCGCCGACAAAAGCTTATATACCAAATATCTCCAAAATATATAGTTTATATGGACACAGACGATGGAGGGATTTACAAACGGACGGATGGATGAATATCGCCAAATCGACTTAGAAAGTGATTCTAATTCTATCGGAATAATAAAATATGTCTCTAGGTCAAATATTTTTGGTAGTTATAAACATCACGACAAACTCGTTATACCCTGACCACATTGCGGTATAAGATATAAAAATATTGGTTTCGATCTTTATTTTAATATTTTTTTTAGAACAGAAAAAAATATTTTCAACTATGTTGATAATAAAAATATCCATAAAAAAATATTTTATTTTGGATACGAGTTTTTGTTCTGTTTTTGAGGAAAATAATTAATCTTATTTTTTTAATGATGCGCGTTAGAGAAGATCATAAGTACTCTGTATTTTTAATCAGAAAGGTTTCTAACATTGAGCTTTCGTCAGTGATGATTATTTTAAACGTTGTAATAATTGTTATATTATAATTGATTCGATTGTTTCTATATGAAGTTTTTCTACTTAAGGCGGCACACCCAAACGAAACTCTGCAGTAACTGGCTCATATTTTTATGAATTTCAAAGGTCCGGGTAGATAGTTTCTTTTTGTCGTATCTATTTGATGTAAGTATATTTGAAAAATATAGTATTTCAACATTAATTTTGAAAAAAAAAAAATAACTGAATAATGATAATAGTTTAAAAAAAAATATTCAGGCTTTTATGATGGCACTCAAAAATTCAGTGTTTTTAGTTTTTCTTGGATAAAAAAAAGGTGAGCTTTATCGACCTTTGTATTCTGGTTGCGAAAAATTAAATAAATAAAATTCGGATAATATTGTAGTCTGTTGAACAAAGTTATAAATTTTAAAAACAAGTCGCACGAAATTTCATTTCAGTAATTTTAAGAAACAAGTTATAAAATGGTGGGTACTTTTAGGCCCATATAGTTTTACGACTATAGTCGAAATAAGGTCTATAGAAGGTATAGACTAATATTCTACAGAAAGTGAAACAGAGTCGCAACAAATACTGATCTTTTCCATCGCCTTCATGTATCGCCAGATCCTTATATTACTACCATAAGGCGCCAACCTCATTAAACATGTTTTGGAACTAGATGATGTCGTTAAAGAAATGATAGAAGATGCATAAAAGTCTATATTTGCATACACGTAAAAATATTTATCAGTCATTATATCGTTTATCGTTTTTCAGCTATGCGCGGAGGGCGTGGCATATTAACTTTGCAAATTCTTTACTGCATAATACTGATAACTTGAGCCAAATTACAAGACTTTTCATGAAGAAACAAAAATTCGGGTCAAAAAATTCATATCCGGGTATATGTCCTATGGGCGGATATCTCAACTTCACGACACTGACGACTTGTGCTAAGTTTCATGACTTTTGGTAAGGAAATTTGAGGCGAAAAAATCTTTTCGGGTTATATGGGCGGAGAGCGATGGGCGTTGATAGAATTTCTATGAAACAGTAAATTTTTTTAATTAAGTTGATAAAAGGATCTGGGCCAAATTTCAATATTCCATGAGTTCTCCCTATACTTTTTTCCAAGAAATGTGTGAAGCGATCCCACTGTGCGGCGTTGAGATATAAACATGTATGTATAAACATGTATGTATTTAGAGATTCAACCGAATTACCGATAAATTATTTGAAAATTTCAGGTAAGTTACAAAAAAAAATGGATGATATTACCGGTATACCGGTTTCGCTAGCCTTCGACCTAAAAAAAGATTTAAAACTGATAAATTTTTTTTTTAATTTTTCATTTTTATACCCTATACCACTATGTGTTTGGGTCTAATGACTTTGTGCTGCTGTTTGTAACTACCAAAAATATTTGACCTAGACACATCTTCTATTATACCGATCGACTCAGAATCACTTTCTAATTCGATTTAACGATGGCCGTCTGTTCGTCCGTCTGTCCATGTAAACCTTGTAATTAAGCTACAGATCGCATATGATATGAATATATTTTAATGACATTTGGCATATAAGCTTTTATCGGCCATAGGATGAACGCAGACATAGTCCCCATATAAATGACCCTTATGACATCGACTTAAATTGCCATAAGATGCGATAATATTGATCTCGGTCAAATTGTGTTTGTGTGTGTTTATTACATCCATTTATCAGTTGTCCATAGATAAACCCCATATGGCAATTCTTTTTCATAGCCTCCATATAAAGCTGCTTCCCGATTTTCACTTAAATCTATCAAAAAACAAAAATATTGCACAGTTTTTTCCTCAAATTTGGTTTGTATATATTTTTTCAAAATATAAGTGACTTTACCAAATATGGTCAGAATCGTTCCAATTTTCGACCTAGTACTCATATAAATATAGCTTCCGATATGAACTTTTTCGTATCTGCAGCCAAAAAAAATTAATAACAATGCCACTCAAATTTGGAAAAATTGGAAATGAAAAATGAAACACGAAAAATGAAAATGAAAATGGAAAAATGAAAAATAAAAATTAAAAATAAAGAAAGAAAAATGAAAGATGAAAAATAAAAAATTAAAAATTAGAAATGAAAAATGAAAAATAAAAAATGAAAAACGAAAAATGAAAAATATAATTAAAATGAAAAATAAAAAATGAAAAATAAAAAATTAAAAATAAAAAATAAAAAATAAAAAATAAAAAATAAAAAATCAAAAATCAAAAATGAAAAATGAAAAATAAAAAATGAAAAACTAAAAATTAAAAATAAACCAATTGAAATAATAAATAATAATAAATATTTTTATATTAGCAGAGCCCCTGAAGTTGATTGCTATAAGTGATACAAAGATGACGCTTTCTGTTTGATTTTAAAAAAGTGCCATAAAAAAATCTTTAATTACGAGATGTGTCCCTATTTTTATCATATCTTGGCACAATTATTCCCGATTTACTCCATTTTAAATACCAATCTGCTTGTAATAATTACAAACAATATCTTTCTGACTCTAGCCAGGCAAATAAATTGTTTGTTCTGTTAATGAGCGTGCTTTCAGCAGATAGACGGACAGACAGACATTGCTATATCGGCTCAAGTTGTTATAGGGTTCAAGAATATATGGGGCCTTAAACAGAATGATTAACTGATATATACCCTCTGCACAGTGGTGTGGAGGGTATAAAAATATATTTTTAAAAATAGGTATGAAAACATATGAATATTAAACAACAATACAAATGAAAAAACAAACCCGTACCGAAATTTTTCGCAAATAAAAAATTAAATTGCCAAAAAAATGCAAAATTTAAACCATAAAAAAAATTAATGATATTTTGCGTAATTCTTACGATAAAGTTTTATAATTTCACGCACGATTTAGCATCAATACTAATAACGGAATTCTCAGTTGTCATAATAATACCATAAGCTTTGATATGATATGGGAAATATAAAGATTTAGTACCATTAGTTATTTATTTAAATTATTTAGATAGGAAAGTTTAAAATTTAGGATAATACGTAATTCTGGCATTATTTAAGGTGTATATAATTCATAGAGTATCGAAGTTTTTCTTTCACTAAAAGGGTAATAGAATTTACTTTAAATATGTTATCATATGGATAACAACGATCTGCTTACAGTTCGATTTTCATCATCTAATCCATCTAAATGGAAAATACTAATAAGTCATTCTGTCTATTTTGATAGCATCTATATAGTTGCTTCCCGATCTTCACTTAAATATATCAAAAAATAAAAATATTGCACAGATTTTTCTCAAATTTGGTTTGTAAATGTTTTTGCAAAAAATAAGTGACTATCAAATATGGTCACGATCGGTCCACTTTTTGACTTAGTTTATATAAGAATAACATCAGATATGAAGTTTTTCATATATGCAGGCATACGAGTTAATAACCAGGCCATTCAAATTTTGTTTATGCTTATTTTCTATATCCAATTCGTTGGATCTCAGGTCGGTCTAGACAGACTATAATTTTCTTACGTGTTTTCTTTGGTTTCCTACACAGCAAGACTAAGAGTGTTATAATTAAAGTACTGGATCATTAGAATGTAATATTTAATAAATGAACATTATTTAAGAAAAGATAACATAATTTATGATTTTTATAAAAATAAGACAACATAAATAATTTTTACATATATTCAAAACAGAGCAAAGTGTAAACAATATTTAAATCTTATTGAAAAATTGGAAATCTATTTTCCTAAAATATCCTGCGTTGCTTAAATATTGTATAGTTGGCGGTAGCAAGTTCCACAGACGAATACATCTATTATACTAATAGGCTAGGCGATTTCTGTGACTGATGTTTTGTTCTACCGTTTTAACCCGATTTTGTCCAAACGTATATTATTTGAAAGGTATTTCCTTTTAGCCGTTTTGCAGATTTACAGATTTTTAAATTTTTTCCTTTATTTTGAGTAAGTTGCATTTAAAGTTGCTACTAACACATAAATAAAATGTGTGTGTTTATTAAATTTGTTAGTGTGTTTGTTAAATAAAAATGAGTTTGTTTTTCGTGTTGATTTGAGAATTGGCTATAATTGATTAGCATAATTTTAGGGTCGTTATTTAATGAAAAAATAGAATTTCCTAGAATTTGCGCTCGAATTTCGAGTGTAGAATCTGTTAGTTGTATATAAAACTGTGATTCGGAGACCAAACTTTTATGTCTTATTGAATTATAGAATTATTTCTTCTTGAATTTGAAAAGGATATTCGATTAAAAAGCTATATTTAAATATAATTTAATGCTCCAATATTAATGATCATGTTTTCAAAAGATCGCAAAAACTCATATCGTAAAGTTTTTGTTCATACGGTGTTATACGGGATGATCTTTTAGTATTACAGACATATCTTACATGTATAGAATAGTTTGTAGTTGTTATTTTCTTAGAGCTAATAGAATCACAGCTAACAAATAATTTACATTCGTACAATAAAGTGGGAGTAAATAGGACTGGTGTAAGATGTTGAGTTTTCCACAGTCATCGAAGCATTGTAAATATTTTTGCTGAAGCGACATTTATATGACAGATAAGGTGAGAGTTTTATTGACAATAATTCCAACATTTTTGGTTTTATGTATAATTTCGATAATTTGGCGGTTAAGAATAATATCTGGTATAGCAGGTGGAAATACGTAGTAATAATGCAGTTAGATTTTGATAGATTGAGATATATCTCGTTTGTAATAGCCCATTTAGATTCACAGTTATTTAATTCTTGAAAAAGACTTAAAACTTAAAGTTGGAAATCATCAGCATAACATCTTATATACACAAATTTTCGTAAGAAGACTTGGCAAACTCTTAGATTCCAGCCTACGAAATTTGACCGCATATTCTAGGAAATTATATTTTTCATTAAATAAAGATCGTAAAAGTATGCTAATCAATTATAGCCAATTCACAAATCAATACAAAAAACAAACTCATTCTTATTACAAACACATTAACAAATTTAATAAACATACACATAGCATTGAATAATTTTATGTATGTGTTAGTAGCAACTTTAAATGCAATTTACTCAAAATAAAGGAAAATATTTAAGAATCTGTAAATCTGCAAAACGGCTAAAAAAAATACCTTTCAGATAATATACGTTTGGTCAAAATCGGGATAAAACGGTAGAACAAAACATCAGTCACAAGAAATTGCCAAGCCTATTAATATTATAGATACTTAAAAGAATACTTCCTAGAATCGACCCTTGTGGGACGCCATTTTCTACTGGAAGCACATTTGAAATTTTATTATTAACGGAAACATATTGTTGTTGTAGATTTGCTAAATAAGATGATATAAGGCGAGTTTCAGGAGGAAGAAAGCAAAAAATCTTAACATTATGCAGAATATATTTTTGAGTGATCTAAAATCACAATATCACCATCAACAATATACCCACAAATCTGTGTTTTTCTACAATAACCGCGTATGTCATAAAATCAAAATGTTCAGGGGAGCCAAACAACGTTATATTTGAAATTATGGGCTCGATATAAAGTTTTTAGGACTTTTTTTTAACAGTCCTGTAGATATGGGCAATAAATACTTTATATAAAATATTGAGTCAAAAATCTTAAGAGGAATAGATCCTAGAGAAGGACGAAAAAACAATATGTAAATTACACTTGAAGTGTGTGCAGATAAAACAACTTATGTCGACAAATGTCGTTTTCTTTGAAAAAGAAAACTACCAGTGCAACTACACATTTAGACATAAGTTGTTGTTGCTTGAAAAAAAATTTTTTTTTCGTCAACAGAAAGTTAACGGGAGTTAGGATGGGAATATAACAACGTCTCAAGAATAATAGTGACAAAAAATAACAGAAATAAACAAACAAGTTTTTATAAGTGGTTATAAACTGAAAAATAATCCAAAATTATTTTGCATTTTTTTTTTCATTAATAGCAACGTATGTCGCTATGCGTCGTTTTCTGAAAAAATAATTTGTCAGCGATGAAACGTAGGTTGACATACGTCATTAGTGCTGCAAATTAATTTAATAAACATTTAAGTTGCGTCGTTATTTAAAGAAAAAACTCAGAAATGGTCAATATTTTTTTTTTTTTTTTTAATTAAACACATATAAAGAGCGTTAAAAATTATTATATTTGGCATCGTTAACTCAAAACTGACAAAAATGGCCATACCGCGGTTATTCCAGAAAACCACAGAAATCTCTTCAGATACATCAATAAGTGCAGTTATAGAGGGTGTTTGATTGGAGTTACAGAACTTTAAATTGAAATAAAGTAAAAAAAAATATTTTCAATATTAATTAAGCCAACGTTCTTGCATTTTATGCCATTAATGCTTAAATGTGACATGGGAAATGTGGCAGCCACCGCTGGGGCGCACATGGCGCAATCTGCAACTCCAATTTTCACACACACTTTTCGCAGCATTTGCGGCCATATTTCGCCAATAACGCGTCGAATGGTGATTTACAGGTGTTTAAGTGTTCCTGGTAAAAATAATGCAATGGGGTTAAATCACACGATTTTGATGGCGAATTAATTTTGGTGACCAAAAACTTTCTTTCGCTGTATGGCGTGTAGTTCCGTCCTGTTGGAACCCCATATCAGCAAGATTAATGCCAGTTAATTGTGTTACGAAGAAACTTGTAATCTTTTCTCTATTCCGTGCACCGTTGACAGTCGTATGAACCAATGGCTTTGCTGGATCTCGTATAGGCTTTGTAACTGATCATTTAGAGCATTTTTCGCTGCAACACATAATCTCGAAACAGTGTGATCAATCAACGCCTGTAACTTTATTTCAGCATAAGATTCTGTACCAGCTATATCCTTGGGATAACTGCAAGTTTTGCTGAGTAAGCTTTGTTGTAGCTAGGATATATTTTATTTGCTACCCATACAATATTCTCTTATGTTTTTATATTGGTGAGTTGATAAATTTGTGTCAATCATTAAAGCTAGCGTAATTTCTGGAGAATTAATCTTAGGACACTCTTTAACGAGTCTAGTTTTTTAAAAAGTAGATCCTCTACTTGGAGAAGCTGCACAAAGCTCCTTTACAGGAGTAGTCTAGTTTCGTTTTCCTACCACTTTAACTTGTAATTCGGTTGCCAAGAATATCACTTCTTTTCTTCACCAACCTTGTTAGCTTTTTTCATTTTGACTATTTCCAAGAAATTAATAAACCGTTTTACTGACTTATCAACAACAAGTGGTTCTTTTTTATCAAAAATAAATACAGAAAAGTGTTCTTTTACTCCAAACCACTGTTCAAAAGGAAATAAGATTTATGTCGGTGGACTTTATTCATTCCTTCCTTAAATATTTGTTTCAGTGAATGCTATTAATTTTATTACATTTATTTCACAGCGTGAACATAGATTATATTACCATATTTCCAATCCGACGTGCGTTCAAATTGTTCATTATTATTCTTATCAAAAATTTGGTTTCTTGAAATATTTAAGGTCATTACGATTTTTCACAACTTCATTTACGGACTTGACACTCCAACCGAAATAACTAGTTAGTGGGACATCAATATTTTGCATTAGAAGAAAGAAATAGTTCACGAAATATGGACTTTTGTTTTAAGGACTTACAAAATAAAGTTGCTTCAAAGATAAAAAAAAAAAAAACAAACAAAATATATATCAAAATTGTGTGTATATACATAAAACTTTTTTATTTATATTATTACGGAATACTTTCACTTCTTTAAAAAGAAATCAGAACCAAATTCTATTTAGGTTCCTCACAATTTCAATTCAAAATTAGTGATTATTTTCTTTGTTCTAATCATAATTGAATATGCTGCTCTTTCGTTGACATTCACGATTCCATTATTCAGTAACGCTGCCACCTAGTGTCAAGAAAATCTATTTTTGTCTTAGTTGGAATATACACAATAAATCAAATAAATTAAAAAATAAATTTATTTAAGTTACGATATATGGATTGAAAATATCACACTGTGCGATAGATTGTACGATAAATTTTTTGTACAAGAACGAAAATTTTATATTAGAAAATTTTCAAAAGTTTAAATTGCATTCGAATCAAAAGAAAAAAGATACAGATTACCAGACATCAGGTTTAAAAATATAATTGAAAACGATTTTCACGTTTTCCTCCCCTACATTTTCTTACTTTGCACTTTGCGCCGAATAGCAAGGAGCGGGTTTACAATGTTGCTCGTTGTTAGACATCTGCTTGTTTAAAACCTTTAAGCATTTGAACTGAAGCTTCAGACAAACCAACAAACACCAACTGAGAAGAAATTCGTGCATACTTAACGAGAAGATGCAACCAAAATCTTATTTTGTTTATGTCAATTTTTTTTCCACTTTTGTTTGTGTTTAAAAACACACTTAACGGCTAAAACTGAACTTTCACTGTTGAAAATTTAAGCGTTTTTTTATTTCATCAGATTTTTGCCACATTTATTTACACGCACACTCTTCTATACACATATTTACATGGTTAGTGTGTCTTTTAAACAACTGTCAGTTGTTTGGTTGGGTACTCTTAAAGTGCACTTTAGTTTAATATTTGTTTTTCCACAGATATTTATTTTTAATTTTTTTCTTTTTTTTTTCATGTTTTGTTATCGAGTGCTTGGCTTTGTGATTTGCTGATTTAATATGGAATAGAAAGATGTGTTTGAAATTATTTGTTGGCTTATAACGATTGTTAGAAGACTCATTTACATATATAATGTTTCTTTAAATGGTTGAATATATTTATACTTTTCCATTGCTCTCTTTGTATAATTCCAATTAAATATCAAATTTAATTAGTCTCTACTTTATTGGGAATTATAAAAATTATTTCAATTAGCTATTATTCATTTAGAAAGATTTCGGTGTTAATTAATCCCGACAAAACAATTGATGGGCGCAACTAATTTCTGCCTGACAAGAAGTATTTTTATTTTTTTTGTAACTCATCTTTATTTATTGAATCTTCACATAGGTTTGTGAACTAACAATAAGTTATTAAAATCTTAAAACTAAAACTTATAAATTAAATCCGGACAGTGCCAGGCAAAATTTCATTTATTCTATATACAAAATCTAATGATAAAAAATTGTTTGTATATCAATCCATTTTTCATCCAATGAGATCAGCAGTCTCCCTCCTGCTTAAGGGTTGGTGGATACGATTGTTGATTAAGTTACGTGCTAGAGGATTAGGGTGAGACTCTAGCGTTTCCAAATAGTTTGCACTATATCTAGTGATTTCGCATTTAACTAGAGAAACATTTAAGTCTCTGTGCAAATGTGAGTTTCTCACGTACCATGGTGCGCATGTGATCATTCTCAAAATCTCGTTTTGACATCTTTGTATTATTTCTGTGTTTGAACCTGAGGCTGTTCCCCATAACTGAATACCATAGCATCAAATGGGTTTGAAAATCGATACTACCTTGTGGTACACCAGCATGTATTGCCTGTGGAGGGCTCACAAAGGTTTTCTCTTTTATAGAGAATTTTCTATTAATTATATACATAGGTCTCCATTAGCTTATGTGTGTTCGGAGACAACAACTATTTAACTTTATAGAGGAGTCCCTCGTGCCAAACTCGGTCGAAGGGTTGCGAAACGTCTATAAAAAGTGCAGAGCAGTACTTTCTCTCTTCAAAAGCTCTTCTTATGGCACTTACAATTCTGTGAACTTGCTCAGTGGTGCTGTGTTTTCGTCTGAAACCAAATTGATGTGCTGGAATGACATTATTTTGATCTACGGATATTGTAAGTTTGTTTACCAAAATTCTCTCAAATAATTTTGACAAGTTCGACAGTAAACTTATAGGTCTATACGAATCGACCTTTGTGTGATCTTGATCTGGTTTAGTATCATTGTAAGAAGTGAAACTTTCCATTCTGGGGGTAAATGTTCAAGGCGTATTATAGCATTAAAAAAAACAAAATTATTCTTAATGCTATTCGGGGTAACTCCAAAAGCATTTTATTACTGATCCCATCGATGCCCGATGCTTTTTTGGGGTTGAAATCAACAATATCCTTTTCGGACCCCTCGAATCTCAAAACGAAGGGACATTGCTCCATGCTGTGGAGTAATAGGTGGCAACTCATCAATAGAACTAGTGGTTAGATTCGGAGTAAAAACTTTCTTTAGATGTTCCACAAACAGATCTCCTTTTTTTCGGCCATTTCTCGCCCATCTTCCACTCTCAGTTCGCCAGCAACTATGAAACGAGGGCCTAGTGATTTAAATAACTTGTGTATTGATATTCTGATATAGAAAACTTTGGGGGAGAATATATTAATGAAATCACTAGACTGCTTCCAAGTTCTTCAAAGCAAATAGTAGTAGCTTGAAAGTAGTTTCCACAATGTTCATAGATTAGATAATATCTGGATTTAATTAGGATAGCTGAGCCACCACACGCTCTACCTCTTGGATCTTTTGTATCATAAAAAGTGTATCCGCGCAGTGAGAGACTCCTACGAGACAAATGAGTTTTAGAGACAAGCAAAATATCAATTTGATTGTCTCTAAGCAAATAGTCAAGTTCGTCTTTATGTTGGCTTAAGCCGGTTGCGTTCCAGACGAGAAATATTTTCGGGATTTTTTTAAATTGTTTTTGCGCTTTTGTTTCACCCCATATTTTTAAACCTGCTTTATATGTATTGTAACTACCAAAAATATTTTACCCAAACTTTTTATTATACTGATCGACTCAGAATCATTTTCTGAATCAGAATCATTTTCTAAGTCGGTTTAGCGATGCCCGTCTGCCTGTCTGTCCGTCCATCCATCCGTTTATCTGTCTGTCCGTCTGTCTGTCCATGTAAACCTTGTGAACAAACAACAGGTCACAAATATGAATATATTTTAATGAAAGTTAGTATACATATAAGCCTTTATCGACCATATGATGAACGCTATTGAAATTGCTGAAAATTGGTGCATATTCATACCTAGTGTTTATACGAATGATCCCTATGAGGTCGACTTAAATTGCCATGAGATTAGATGGAGCTGTAGGTATCAGTCAAATTTGTTTTGTGTGTTTATAACACCCATTAATTCACTTAAATCTATCAAAAAACAAAAACATTGCACCGATTTTTCTCAAATTTGTTTTGTATATGTTTTTGACTTACTCCCCATGTGAATGTAGCACCCGATATGAAATTTTCATATCTGCAGACAAAGCAATAAATAAAAACTAGCAGATTCCAGCACTCGAAATTCGAGTGCAAACTCTAGGAACTTTCATTTTTTCGTTTAATAAAGACCCCTAAAGGTATGCTTCACAATTCAACTCATTTTAAATGAAGAAAACAAACTCAACACCTTAACACAAACACATTAACAAATTTAATAAACACACATATCGCATTGTATAATTTTATGTATGGGTTAGTAGCAACTTTAAACTATCATAACTCCAAAAAATATTCCAGACGATGAAGATCTGTAAATCTGGGTAACAGCTAAAAAGAAATACCTTTCAAATGATAAATTTCTTGTCAAAATCTAGGTAAAACTGTGAAACTTACATCGGTCACAAGAAATCGCTTTGCCTATTAATATTATAGATGCCACTCAAATTTTGTTTATGCATATTTTCTATATCCAATAAGTTGGACCTAAGATTTTTTCTCCCAACACGTGATATAGGTTATTGTATAGTCGTTTTAGACCGACTATAATTTTTTTTCTTGTTTTGTTTGTTTGGCTGATGGAAAAAGCTTTGTTGAAGCAATTTTATTTCAGACCACAAATGTGGCAGTAAAATCTTGTCCAATTATTTATAAAACTGTATGATTTTTTTTTTTGTTTCGTTTTGATATAAAAGTCTTGCTTCCTAGATTTTCCGCAAAAATAAAACAATGTTGGCTTCGAGAAAACAATTAGTGCCGATATTTATCATAAACTAATTGAGTATTCGTTTTAAATTATGTGCTTTGTTTGCACCGCTAAAAATTAACAATGCCACTAAAAACATAGCATTGGCAAAGCACTGTGTGTGAATAGTCCAACAAATAAAGTGCTGGCAAAGCACCGATTTAGAAAGCTTTGACAGCCTTTTCAAGAAATCCTCGTCGACCGTATATTGCTAAATTTACAAATTTTCGCTATGGATACGTCAAAAATTACCCTAAAGACCATATTGTCATAAATAACTTCATTTTAATTACACGTCAAGTAGTAGTCAAGTTAGGGACAAAGTTTAAATCTATCGAACGGGAGAAAAGAATTACAAGATTTTACTCAAGCTAAGTTTGTATATGATTTTGAGAAATATAAATTAACTTACTAATTGTGGTCATGATCGGTCTATTTTCAACCTAAACCCCATATAAAAATAGCAAATTCATAACAATGCCACTCATATTTGGTTTAGAATTATTTTTTACTCCATTTCTGACCATATTGTAGTTGGACTTAAGGCCCTTTCTCGAAATGCATCGTAATGGGTATTCTATGGTAGATCCAGATATTAATTTCTTAATTCAAAAATATCCTTCTCTCATGAGTTTCGTATACAATTGTCAAAGCTTAGATCGGTATCATCATATTGTGTTTAAGAAATCAATCACTTCCACATAGAAAAGCACTTTCAAATTTGTTTAGCCAGTGCTTAGCCAACGTTTCAAAATACACACCGTGGTATCCGAATCAGCAAAACACTCTAAAATTAAAAATTAAAAATATTAAAAACCTGGCACATGCTGAAATTCGTGTCAGGATCCGTTGTTCTTCTTCTTGTAAATGTTACGAACATCTGGGCAGTCTAGCTATTTTTCGGCCGAAGGTGTTCGAAAATATATTTTTAGGTTGATTGATAATTTTTTTAACTCTTTTATCCCGATTTTTGGAGAATGATGAGGTTCTCCCGATAATGCTAAATGTATTTTAAAACAATATGATTGGAGACTTTTGTCTCTTAGTCTCACTTTGGTTTAAATAAATTTTAAGAATAATAATTTCAAAAATAATATGGTGGACAATATTATAAATTTGTTTTAAACTAGTAAAAATAAAAACTAGAATACAGACTAGTTTTGAAGGCAGATCACTAATCCATTTTTTAATATCGCGCATATGGTTTTTTTTTTAAGAAAAAAGATTTATCCCCACTATACCTAATATATTTATGCCTTCACTGACTCCCTGACACACTGATTGCCTCTGCATTTTTCTTTTGTAAATATTAGCTTATGTTAAAGAAATATATTTTCAAATAACAAATACATTTTCTTAAAATATAGTTTTTCCTAAAAAAGTACCTTTTCTTAAAAAACATTTTTTTAAAAAGTATATTTTATTAATAAAGTGCTTTTTATTATAAAAGTACCTTTTATCGATAAAGTCCCTTTTATTAAAAAGTGAATTTTTTTAAACAAGTACATTTTCTTAAATAAGTACATTTTCTTAAAAAAGTATATATGTATCTTAAAAAATTACTCTATATTTAAAAAGTAAATTTTCTTAAAAATCCACATTGTTTTAATAAAGTAACTTTTATTAAAAAAATACCTTTTCTCAAAAAGTATCTTTTCAAAAAAAGTACCTTCTCTTCAAACAGAAACTTATTAAAACAACACCCTTCCTAAAAAGTACCTATTATGTAAAAGAACTCTTTATTGAAAAAGTAACTTTTCTAAAAAAAAGTACTTTTATTTAAAAAAAAAAGTTTCATTTATTAAAAAACTTTTCTTAAGAAAGTGCATTTTACTAATAAAGTACCTTTTCTCAAAAAATACCCATTCTTAAAAAGTACATTTTCTTACAAAAGTACCTTTTCTTACAAAGTATCTTTTCTTTAAATGGTATCTTTCTTACAAAATGACATTTTCTTTAAAACGTATGTTAGGTAGAGTAAAATTTTAATCGGACGATATAATGGATTCTTGTGCCTGATTTGAACTGAAAAAATACGACCGTCAAACAAAAACGATGTTGACATTTGTCGTTTATAAGTCTTATGTTCGAAAGTGCTACAAATGGCACCATATTACTATTATTATTGAAAAAATGGCATAGGCAACCAGCCATTGGTATGGAAAATCGTATATTGTTTTTCAAATGTTAAGTAAGGCAGTCATCGAAGATACATCAAGGAAAAGTGAAGGAGTGGAGGGAATCACAAATTGTCTAACACTTGAACATAATTCCCGGCCAACGGAAGCTAAGAGATTTATAACCCCATATACTGTTCAATCGGCAAGATTGCTTTCCCTTGATAAGAAGGACTTAAGGAGCTTGACGGGATTCATTACTGGACACTATAATCTTATATATCATCTACGAATGAAAGGTCAGTCTGTTACAGACATATGTAGGTTCTGAGTGGAAACAGCAGAACACATTCTTTGTGAATGTCCAAAACTAACTGGTAAAAGAACCCTTGTACTTAGAGGAAACATTGTATCCCCCGGGACATATATTATCTCATGCCAAATAAGGTAATTGGCTTTATAAGGAGCCTTGATCTTTAGGACAACCATGGGATGCAAAAAAGATCAAATTGGTCGCAGTGCGTAATCTAAAGCAATCATCCGAGTATTCTTATATTTGTACGGGCGATAGCTTTCAGCAGGCGCCTTACCACTAACTAGTTTGCTAATGTTTCAAGAAAAAAAAAATATAGCGATGATGAAGTTGGTACAATTGTACTGTTTTAGAATAGTGATAACATTGAGTTTAGAACACAAGTGCACAAGGTATTGTGCTGTGAATGGTCCTAACAAAACAACACAAAATAAAGCTGATCGCTATCAGATTCTGTTTGTTCTTTTTTTTTTTAATAATTTGTAAAATTTGTGCTGTTATGTTTGAATTATGCTTTTATTACCTGAGTATTTATTTAAAAATTGTTTATTATTTTGACTAGAGTTTTCTTTTTCATTTCTATAATTAACACTTTGGCGACCAATTGTAAATATATGTCCCATTTATATTTTTTTTTATATTATATTTAACTTATTTTCCAATCGATTTTTTCAAACTGATTTGTAGACACAGGCGACAATTTTAACTTTAGATTACACCACCTATTCGGAACAATGTGGTGTCAGAGGTGAATCATTATATATGCTTTTCATAATTTTTGAGTTCAAAATTTGTATTCGTTCTGGACCAATCATTCCTATATGGAAACGGCTATATAATTTGGTCTCCGATTTGGGATCATATTGAATCATCTATGTTGAATAATTTGAACAACAAAACAACAAAACAAAAAATTAAATTATTTACTCTGGAATGAGAACAAAACGCACTATTCTCTCTTTAATAAAGAGTAAAGTACTTGTTCACATATAACGACTATTGATGACCAATAGGACATATGTACAGTTTGGCAAGAAAATCTTTGCACATTAAAAAAAAAGTTGAAAATGTTATTTTCATTTAAGAATTTCAACAACCAATTATTTATATATTCGTTTTTTACATACATTCCGTTACTGTACTGCTTCAGGACTACTTATAAGATGCCAACACATTAAAAACAGACACACAATTTACAACAACAACAAAAACAACAACGAAAAACGATATTTACTCAATATGAATGGTGTGAAAAAAATCTTTGCATAATGAGTAAAGACAACAATAAAAAAAATTCAAAAATAACGATTGTTTGTTTGGACAGAGTTGTATCTTCTGAAATTACTACGAAGTAAAAGCTGTATGGTACGAAAACTGATTCTAACCACACTGCTGGTAGGCCTGACTTTAGGTGAGTGTGTTATAGAATGTTCAGTCGGCAAAATGAACCACTTGATTCGCTCTCTGAATCATGATTGTGAACCTTGGTGTTCAGACGTGTGTTCTTGTTTCATTTTGACGTTTATATTTTTTGTGCAAATATTTGAAGACATCCTTCTACACTTTACGTTTCACTATTTAATTTTTTCCATTTTTATTTGAATATATATATATGTAAATATATACTTTTCATTTGTTAAATGTTTCTATTTTTTTTATTGCACAAATTAATTTTTTGTTTTTTCTTTGTTTATATTTTTGACAGCTAGTTCAGATAAACTACCGATAATTTCTTATCAAACTTGGAGATGACACTCAATGTTCCTAGGTTCACAACTAGGTTCATTTTTAACCAAGTAGATTCGCTCTCAAAATTTTGTATGGCGTATCATGTAGATTCAATCATGATTCGGGCACGAACCGTGAATGGGAGAGCGAACTGCGAATCTTGCTGTCCGTGTGAACATAGCATTAAAGCGCTGACCAAAAAGTGCAAGTACGAGTGTATGTGAAGGTTCACGGTTCAAACCTCTCGGCCGCCCTACGTAGAAAAAATTTCATATAGAAACAAACTATTCAATTATAAGATAACAATTATCACAATGTTCAATAAATCGCTGATGAAGGCTGAAATGCCAGAAACCGGTCCGAATAAGAATACAGTGTAGTTATAAATTTTTGAAATATATGCTTTCTTCTTCTTCTTTACCACGCACCATTGAAACAAAATTAAAATTTGCATATTAATTACAGTATTAATTGCAATATGTCTGAAAAATGACTACAAATCTAAGAAATAAATGCGTTTATTTGTTTTTTTCTTCAATGCTATTGCATGTGAAAGAGGTTGCATAGCGTTTATATACAAAATAATTGTTCTACGTTTAACAGCTGACCGCACATTTAAATAAAAAAATGCCAGGAAAACGAGTTTGCCAAAATATAACTCAATTGGTGTATTTCAATTATTATAAAGGAAAACCAGCCTTTTTTTGTTCTCTCTTAATATAAGGACTGTATACAATATCATATCCTGCGCCGAAAAAGAGGGAGGACTCGAATTAAAAGGGTCACCAGGCATACCAAAAAAAAGTGACGCGGCATGCTGTAAACAAAATAACACTATTTACGATAAGCCTCAATCCAGCACAAGAAAATTAACTCTCCGTGGCTATGCGTGACTGTGCGCGACTATGTCGAAGTTAATCTTTCTTTACAGCAAGTATATTGATCAAGTTTCAGATTGATTGGATGAGGGGAAATCCATTTTAAATCTCTCCGTGACTGTGCGTGACTACCCCAAAATTAATCTGTAGTCACAGCAAGACTATGGGCCAAGTTTCAGATCAATTGGATAAGGGGGAATGGGGTTGACCCACAACAGACTGACAGCCAGATAGTACGAGTTAAAAGAAAGAGTTTAAAAACATAAATATTCCTTACGAGGGCTAGGAAAAATCTTGTACTCTCAATGAAAAATATTTAAAAATGGTTTAGATTTGCTACAGAGAACATTTCACTTTCTCCGAGTACTGGAACGACGTTATTTTCTGTGATGAGACGAGAGTGATGCTGTACGATCAAGATGGACCCCAATAAGTTTGCCAAAATCTCTAATAGCATTAGAAAATAAATTGCTACAGTAAGGTTTGGAAAACTGTCAGTTATGGCACGGGTTGTATATCACGTAAGGCAGTTGTTAAAATCTGGATTTTGGATGAAATATTGACCAAAAAAGTTGATATTGATATTTTAAAAAATGAATTGAACGCTAGTGTTCGACAATTCCATTTTTTGACCCGGAAAATTCATGTAAAAATTTTATCAAAATAATGATCCGAAACAAAAACCTTATATGTGCAGGTTCTGGTTATAATACAACTGTCCCATAGTTATTGATACCTCTGCCCGGAGTCCTGATATGAAGCCTAACGAAAATTTATGAGTCCATCTAAAGAAAAAGGTCGGTAAAAGGTTGCCAACAAATAAAAATGAAATAACAAGATTGTGAAATTAAGAGTGGGAAAACACCAGCAAAATAGAATATTCCAAAGCATATTCATTCAATGCGCACACCTTTGCAATTAGTAGTTGGTGCTTAAGGTGTACACATAAAATATTTGCAACTAAAAACCCATAATGTAAAATATATTAAGCATTTTATCGATTTTAGCTTATTTGACAGATCTGAAATTAAACTGCTGTCCTGTTTAAATATCCATTAGAATATTTTTTTTTATATTGAAGTTGAACTTTTTTTGTATTTATTATCTATATATTAATACGTGAAGCTAAATTTTTAGTTCCCCTTTTAAGCAATATGCGGGCACGGAGGTGTGTGAAAATTGGCATAGTTATAGTTCATATGGAGGAGAAGCTGAGAATGATAAAACTTGTGTTTAATCTGTCTTAAAAATATATTAAATTAAAAAAAATCAAATATATATAATAATTCGTTATACCCTGTTAACGCGAATGGTTTAAATTATATATCAGACGCTCTGTGTTAAATTGTAAGTTGCTAAAATTGATTAACATACCTTTAGGCTCATATAAATATTCATAAATTTTATATATATATATATATATAAAGGGTGATTTTTTAAGAGCTATAGGAAAGTTTTCCAAAAAAAAAACACATAAAATTCAGAAAAATGCATGAAATCTTTATTTGAATCGATAGTACGGTCCATATAATTTAATGTTTGAAGATTATTTCATGCAAATGTTGATCGAGACTGCGCCTCAAATGTTCCATCTGCTTAGACCAATTTTGGCATACTCTTTCCAACATTTCGGCCGGTATCTCACGAATAAGTGCTTCAATGTTGTCTTCCAATGCGTCAATTGAAGCGGGATTGCCTTTATAGACATGAGCTTTAACACAGCCCCACAAAAAATAGTCTAAAGGCGTTAAATCGCACGATCTAGGCGGCCAATTGACCGGTCCCGAACGTGAAATAAAATGTTCACCGAACTCGCCTCTCAATAAGTCCATTGTTGCGCGTGCTGTGTGGCATGTGGCACCGTCTTGTTGAATCCACATGTCATGCAAGTCAAGTTCTTGCATTTTGGGCAAAAAAAAGTTGGATATCATCTCTCGGTAGCGCTCACCATTCACAGTTACGTTACGATTCGCATCATCTTTGAAGAAGTACGGTCCAATGATGCCACCAGCCCATAAACCGCACCAATCTGTGACTTTTTCTGGATGCATTGGTAGCTCTTCCAATGCTTCTGGCTGATATTCACTCCAAAATCGACAATTCTGCTTATTTCAGTGGGTCGATTAAACTGACCATAAAATGGAAGAAGCGCGCGATGAACTTTCTTAACAGAGCACGAATTTTGATAATAAAATTCAATAACTTGCAAGCGTTGTTCGTTTGTAAGACGATTCATGATTAAATTATAGACCAAACTGAAGATGTTTGACAACGAAACAAAACACGAAACGTGCGTCAGCTGTTTAAACCAGTGTTGCCAAAAAGATAATAGCTAAAAAATCACCCTTTATATATTAAAAAATATTGGAAGACAAAAATTTAATGAAAAAATATTTCCTAGAATTTTCACTCGAATTTCGAGTGCTGGGCTATACTAGTATTATTAAACATATATAACAGCTAAGATGAAAAAAAGAAATAAAAAAGTTAGTTATTAGAATTATTGAAGTTTTTCATTTTTTTTTTTTTTATTTGCAAAGATTTTATTGACAAACTGTAAAATGTTCCATTGCTTTTTCCATATTAGGAGTGGGAAGAATATATTTTTTGACTATATTTTTATTTAGAAATGTTGGAGTTAAAAGCACGAATCCGCAAAAAAAATAATAATAATAATTTTCCAGCAATTTAAGTACGTTCCCCATAGGGTTAATTCATCTATAAATATATCCCAAGATGGTGAAAACTATGTAAAACCATCCAAATGCAATTTTATTGCACAAAATCATGTTGATTTTATTACACATTTTTGCAGATTACGAGTATCAATAGAGTGATAGAGAGACAGCAAAAGGGGGCAAATAAAATTAAGAAACACATCTTTTGTTTATGAAGACGCAGTGTTGAATAAAGTAATTAACTTTCTTTTAAAATAAATAAAATCAACCTTTTGTCTTTCGCACCACACAGGCAACAGCTACAACAAAAAAAAAATCTCAAAAATCATTTGAAAAAAAAAAAAATTGCTTAATGGAGTTTGTTTTTCCTTTTGTTTTGATGTTTTTTTTATTCGTTTCGTTTTGATTTAACCAAACGATACCATGCAACAAACAATCAAGAAAATCATCATCTAGAGAATATTTTGTGGTTTCGTTTTGTTGACTTTTTTTTTTTGTTTTTCTATTTTCAAGTCAACTAAAAGCTTTTTTTGCATTGTTGGATGCTGCATCCACCAAACAATCATAATGATGATGTGATGGCTTAATTGTATTATTAGCAGAATTTTAAGATTTCAGTATAAAGATTATATTGGCCACAACAAAAGGCCAGTTTAAGTTAGAGATTCAAACATAAAATATCTAAACAACAAAGGAAGTTTATACTTATTTTTGGTTTTCTAAACCAATACACACCAAAGTAGTTGTTCACGTTTTATGGTTTTCCTTTATAAAATTATATCTTAACCCACTTAAGTCGACTTTTTATTGCAGATTTAGAATGTTATGGCGTTGTAAGAACTATCAATTATGACTCGTGAATTGGGATTGCCAAATATGCAAAGCTGAAATTATATGGTTTATATGTTTACATTATGACGCCTGTGTCTTGAGTACTATCTCAGACTTTGGGGATGGGCTATGGTTGCCAAATTTTTGGACTTTAACTGCTGATTTAATTTTTGTTAGATTAAAATGTTCATATTTCTTTTTATTTTAAAACAAATACGTTGAAGAATTTAAATATAAAGTCTTTTATTTATTCAAAACTCCTTGTATTTTTAGACTATTAGACTCAAGTTTATTAAATAGGCGGTCTATAAACTGCTTAAAATACCCTTTAGTAAACTAGTTCAAATGATACGCAGGCTAAATTTGTTACGCAAACGATATAATTTTTATAAGACACAAAATTATATAATATTGTATATACATATATTAGGGCGGGTCGATTTAAAAATCGCCTAATTGACAGGGAAAATCGTATTGTAGGGACCAAAATAAGAAACTTTGCCCGAGGAACCATACCTCTAAAACGAATTCTGATGTCCCGACATTTGACCTGTCTGTCTGTCTGTCTCACTTTGACCCATTTAGAGTGCCCCAATCGAGTACAAATGTATGAACGACCCCCACTAACTTTGGAGGACCGGCCAAACCAAGCCAGTGGCACACCCCTGGAACCTCCCTGGGGTTTTCCCCATACAAACATTTCAAAAAATCACCATTTTCGTTTAGAATTGGGCTGACTATGTGTGATTTAATGTTAAAATTAACACTCATACGTATACGTATCTCCTACTCTGCTAATAAATAATAATCATATGACTTGACTATGTTATGTTATTCAAAAAGATCGATCGGATGAGGGAAAATAACTTTAAAGATCACTCCGTGACTCTGCGACTACCCCAAAATTAATCTGTAGTCACAACAAGACTATGGGCCAAGTTTCAGATCAATTGCATGAGGGGGAATGGGGTTGCCCCATGGCAGACAGACAGACAGACAGGTCAAAAGTCGGGACATCAGAATTCGTTTTAGAGGTATGGTTCCTTGGGCAAAGTTTCTTATTTTGATCCCTAGAATATGATTTTCTTTGTCACTTGAGCGATTTTTTTGCCTCCCTAGACATCGACCCGCCCTAATATATATATTTGCTTTTACCCTCTGCCCTGTGGTAGAGAGTATATATCAGTTCGTCATTCCGTATGTAATGCGTCAAAAAAAAAATAATTTACGATTCCACAAAGTATATATGTTCCTGATTTTTATAACAACTCAAATTGATATAACGACGTCCGTCTGCCCGTCTGTTTGTTGAAATCACTTTCACTCACAAAATAAACCAGTTATCTGGGTAAAATTAGGATAGTATTAATGATATCTATAATATTAATAGACTAGGCGATTTCCTGTGACCGATGTTTTGTTCTACCATTTTATCCCGCTTTTGACCAAACGTATATTATTTGAAAGGTATTTCTTTTTAGCCGTTTTATAGATTTACAGATTTTAAAATTTTATCCTTAATTTTTAGTAAATTGCATTTAAAATTGCTACTAACACATACATAAAATTGTACATATGCTATGTGTGTTTTATTAAATTGTTAATGAGTTTGTTATCTTCATTCACAATAATAATAAACCATAAAAGTGTTGGTTTGTGAATTGGCTAAGTTGAAAAATAAAGCTGCCTAGAAATTGCACTCGAATTTCGTGCGCTGGAATCGGCTAGTAGTTGATTAATGGCGCACGAAAATCTAAAGATACTCTGAAAAAATTTCTATAAAAAACTAACTGAGTGAGAAATTTTTATAACTAACAGAACATGTGCTTATACGACAGCTGTCCGAAAACAACCCGACCTGACATGTAGATGGTGGCAGTAGTTTAAAAAGAAATACTTAACGTTGTTTAGTTTTTCTTATTTGAAATCAGAAAAGAAAACAAACATGGAAAAAATTGGCCACCTATATGTACTTCAATAGTTTATTTGTAGGGTCTCAGTCCAAACAATATTGAAGCCGAGCTAGAGGAGTCTGCTCCTTCGTTTACGACTGTAATATGTTGGGTGGCAGAGTTTAAACGAGGCCGTACAAACTAAACTGCAATGTAGTGGTTGGCCAATTGAGATGGCCACGCCAGAAAAAGTTAAGAAAATCCGCAAAATGTCTTTGGATGATCGTCCGCTGAATCTTCGTTAACTAGCTGAAACGATAGGCATTTCAAAAAAGTACTATACATCGCATATTGACCGAAAATTTGGAAATAAGAAAGCTGTCTGCAAGATGGGTGCCGCGGTTGGTCACAATATAACAACAGCGTTGTCGTAAAGATATTTTAATAGAGTGTTTGGCGATGTTTCACTGCAATAAAGGCGAGTTTTTTGTCGATTCGCGTGAAATGGGAGAATCGTGTACAAACTAGGCAAGGTTATGCGTCTGTTTTACGGGATGCGCGTGGGATAATTTTTATTGATTATCTTTAGAAAAGAAACACAATCAACGCCGAGTATTATACTAATTTATTGCAGCGTTTAAGTGATGAAATTGAGAAAAAAAGGCCGCCTTCGGTGAAAAAGAAATTGTTGTTTCATCTAGACAATACACGGGTTCACTCATCCACTTTGTGATGGCCAAAATCCATGAATTAAAGTTTGAATTGCTTCATGACGCACCATATTCGCCAGATTTAGTTCTCTCGGATTATTTTCTATTTCCAAACTTGAAAAAATGGCTCGGTGCTTAAAGATTTGCCAACAGTGAAGATGGCTATTTTAAGGAGCTAAACAGTTCATCCTATAAACAGGGTATCAAAGGTATTGACTACCGCTGGAAAAGTGTATCGAGCTAAAAGGAGATTATGTGTGTTATGCGTGATCTTTTTCAGGTCGGATTCTTCAGGGACCGCCCTCGTAAATGTATTTTAACAAACTACTTCATACGATGCGTAGGGTAATTCGTTACGCAAATAAAATAACTTTTTATTAAACACACAATTTCATAATATTTTATCTGGTTTTTTTCTTCATTTTTTTTTTGTTTCGGTTATTTATGAAAGACTACAATGACACCCCAAATACTTTACTGAACTTTTATTTGATTCAGTAATTGAATTACTCCATTTTCTCTGGTTGTCATGTTAGTTTTGTTAAAATAATACTACAAAATCGATTAAAAACAACAAATGAAATGTTTTCTCTTGTTGAAAGGCAGTCGCGTAAGCATTTTGGTGCAATTCCATAACTTGCAGATTATTTTTTCAATCAAATACTTGTATAAAAAGCGCATAAAAGTTAAAATATTTCAATATACGTACTCGGATAGAATGAGTGTCTGGCGTTTCTTAAATCGTTTATCATTTTAATTGTTTTTATTCAGATGGATGGCTTAAAAATGTAATTTATTTCGTTTTTCGTGTAAGTCTCTACAAAAATAAAATTTACAAACTAAATGATAAATGTTAGTAAAGGAACTTCTTGTCTTACTTTTTATTATTATAACAAAAAATAACGTGATAAACATATTGGTAAGAAAATTAAAATTTTTCAAACTAGAAATGCACTCTAAATTAAAAATTATTTCTTGATGATTGGGTTAGACATTAATCAGGCTCAAGATTAAATGTTTTTTCTTAAATAAAGCAAAACATATTGGCACATTTGCTTCAAAAATTGATCTATATTCTGTATGACAGGTTATACAGCTGTTTCAGGTCGAGCCACCAAACCTCATCAGCAAAAGCAGTATATAGTTTGTTTGGTAAAAAGTTAAATTCATATACGTTTGCTGAAAACAACAAAATGAGAATCGAAGAAAAGAGTTATACTATTTAAGCCTCTTCCAATATAACAAACTAAAAGATAAAACAAATATGTTTGTATTGCATACTATAATAATATGTGTGTTTGTTTTTGTCTTAAAAAGGAAACAATTTGTTTTTGCTAAACTTACATTTAGCGTTAACGGCACACAGTGGACCATATTTTGAGAAGGCGGCCAGAAATCATTTTTTTTGTTACCGATTTTAAAGTTATGTTATTCATTTGAAAGTAAGTACTAGTAAACCTCGGGAGCCAAAAAATTGCGACACTATCTCAACTATATCACAGCGAACAGGGTCTTCGAAAATGGGCTTTCTCAGTATTTTGCTAAAATTACAAATTTCTTTGTAAATTTTTATTTTTGAATGACTGTAACTTTATTGATTTAAAAGATTTTGAAGTAAAATAAATTTTGTATAATTTTATGGCTTCCATACTATTAATGTTAAAAATGTAAAATCACTGAGTCATTCCGAAATTTAAAAAAAATTTTTTTTAAAAAGGTCCAAATTTTCCGAAAATCTCCTACTTAATAGAGCATAACTCCTGCCAGTCAAAAGCAGTCAGAAAAAATCTTCCACTCTTCTATAGTCCGAACCCTCCCCTATACTCCTATATCCCATTATACACCCAGAACAATTTTTCTGACCCAAGGTTAGATATTTTCTGCAAAATTTATGAGTACAAAAGTTCTCCACTATGTGGTTAGGATATATTAAGTTTGAGGTGATGTTTGTAACTGCTAAAAATATTGGACCTTTATCCCTCTTTTATTATACGGAACGACTCAAAAACACTTTCTGAGTCGATTAAACGATGTCCCTCCGTCCGTTTGAGTGTTATGAATACAAAAGTTGGTCGTACCGGTGCACCGCGGTGTATTTTTTTGCGTGTCGGTAGAGTTGTCAGGAGTTGTTATATACTTATAAAAAAGGTTGAGATATAATGCGCTTAATTGTTACAGGTACATTTACATAGGTATGTTTCAAAAACATTAATAGTCTGAATTAGAGTTATATAGTTTAAATACCTGACAAAATCGGAAACAATTTAAATAACAGGTAAATGGTAAAAACTATTGCGACATAGCCCTTTAAGATATGAGCAGGTATGCTTCACCATTTAAAAGGGGTTAGGGTGTGGGTTTTTTATGCTTATAAAAGTGGTAATAAAAGATAAAAATTAGTAAATGGTAAAAAAAAACTATTGCGACATAGCCCTTTAAGATATGAGTAGGTATGCTTCACCTTTTAAAAGGGGTTAGAGTTTGGGTTTTTTATGCTTCTAAAAAAGATAAAAATTTTTATTTTACATAATTGCAAGAAAGAGTATTTATAATAATGTTTCCACAATTATTATTCATTACAATTTGTGGAATGGCTAAGTACTGTTACAGAGATCTGGCAGATATTTATTTTCAACGAAATGATGTAGACGATATAATTTTGCACATAGTGAGCAACGACTTCTTTAAGAATTGTAACCTAGAAGACATTGAAATGCACAAAGGAAAAATTACTAATTTTGCATCGAATTTGAAAAGACGGTACACTGAATGCTCTCATAGCAAGGCAAAGATGTACAAACGTTACCAAGACTGGAACTTATTTTTGAGAGTGCATCTACAACTGCCAACGAAAGTGGGAAAAAGGGTCGACCAGCAAAACAAATTGACGGAGGTAGTGACGCAAGCTGGAGAATATCAATGAAGAAATTTCTCAAAGAATTATTAAGGATTCATTTTTGCACCAAATTCAACCAACCCAAAATAAAAAAATTAAATTTAAATAATTGAAAAAAAATAGTAGAAGCGAGCCCAAGGCGCACAAAGAGGATTTTGAAAAGCATTCCTACACCAATTGAAGATAAGAAATTTACGCCGGAAGAAGCGTTCACCCTATTTTTGGATTTGAAATTGACCAAAAATCAATATAAGGAATTGCCGAAGCGAACCAATGAAAAGAATTGTGGAATTTTCCAGAGTATCGAGATGTAGTTTCTGCCAAAAAAGAATGCTTACCTTCACAATCTACTATTAGTGCCACTTCAACATCAGCAGAAATAAAATTGCAAGATCTCCTTGAACATACTGCAGAACGATTGCTAAATACGCTTGATACTGATCATTTAAAAAAAATTGGTAAAGGCAGCATTACTTTAATTTCTAAATGGGGATGTGATGGATCCTCTGGTCAGAAACAATACAAGCAATTTAATGCCGAAAATTCATCAGATGCTAATTTATTTATGGTATCTTTCGTTCCATTGCGCTTAACAAAAAGGTAGAGCGTCTTAGAGCTCTCAACCAGTAGATCAACAGAAATTGATATATGTAAAAATGAAATTCCATCTTCAACAAAGTATTGCAGACCAATAAAATTTGCATTCAAAAAGGAAACCAAAGATGTCATAACTGAAGAAGTTCAAAAAATAAAAGATCATATTAAGGAACTTCAACCAGTAATATTTAAATTTGATGACCAAGACATTGAAGTACATTTTAAAATGTGTCTCACAATGATTGATGGAAAAGTTGCACAAGCTTTAACTGGAACAAAGTCAACGTCAAGCTGCATTATATGCCAAAAGACATCAAGTCAATTAAGCCAACCCCCACCAGAAGACGATAGTTTTAAGGAAGCCTACGAATTTGGAATGTCCCCTCTTCATGCTAGAATACGTTTCATGGAGCATATTCTTAAATTGGGTTATGATTTGGAATTTGGTCCGTTAGGCGAAACAGTGAGAAAAATAAAGAAAATTAAGAAAAAAGAAAGCAAAAAAAAAAAATCCCAATCATACAAAAAACACTACAACACAGGTAACAAAATTATTTGAATGCCATACTATAAAACAACAATTAGGAAAAATAGAACACAATTTTCACAAGAAAATTCAAGATTTGGAGATTTCGCAGACGAATACAAATATTAAATTAATAAAACGGAAAATGTATCACTTAAACACGGGTTTAGAAAACATATTGACAGATGATGAACACAAAACTTTCATTAGTAAACAAAACGATAGAACAAAGCACATAAGAGGAGAGTTAAAAAAGACACAAACAAAAAAATTAAATACACTGAAAGAAAAACTTTTTAAATCGTTTAATATTTTTTCCAATAATCAGTGGTTTGAAAATAAGACCAATATAAATATTCCAATGGAATGCAAATGGTTATTGTCCTTGGGAAAAAAATTTTCCTTACCCGTTAACGAAAATAACTTCTCTCCAATAAATGTCATTACGGACATAGAACAATGTATCCAGGCAATGGACGATGATGGTGATAGGGGAAAAGATATTGCTAGAACCAAATTAGCTAACAGGATAACTACGTTTAGGAGAAGAATTAATAATACACCAAAAGAAAAACTTATCAATACAATTTACGAAAAAACCAGAAAATTTCTGAAGAAGAATCAGGATATAATTATTATACAGGCAGACAAGGGCAACAGGACAGTTGCTATGTACAAACAAGACTACAAAGACAAAATGGAGAATTTATTACAAGATAAAAATACCTATAAAATAGTTAGGATAGATCCAACATTAAAACTACAGAGAATTAATAATAACATAATAACGGATTTGCATAAAAATGGACATTTAGATCTGTGGCAAAAAAGCAAACTGATCAGCTCCGCTGCAACAGCACCACGAATTTACGGACTACCAAAAATCCACAAACCTGGAATTCCTCTTAGGCCAATAGTCTCGTCAGTACAAGTACCATGCTATCATCTCTCAAAACACATAGGACAAATTCTCAAACACATTATATCCGACAAATACAACATCAAAAACTCAAAGGAGTTAAAAGATTCCCTACAGACGATAAAACTTGATAAAGATGAAATACTTGTATCATTAGATGTAGTTTCTCTGTTTACAAATATCCCGGTACATACAGCCATAAGAAATATCATGAGTAAATGGCACATAATTAAAGAATGTACAAAAATTCCTAGGGCAAAATTTCTAGGGATTCTACAATTTTGTCTAACGGATAATAATTATTTTATGTATGAAAATGATATATACAAACAAATTTTTGGCATGCCAATGGGCAACCCACTCTCACCAACCATAGCAGACATCGTCCTGGATAGTTTACTTGACGATGCAATAATGGAATTGGAAAGTAAAAACATTTTTATAAAATACATAAAGAAATATGTAGACGACATTTTGGCAATAATTCATAATAATGACTTAGACCAAATTCTAAAAACCTTTAATAGTCATCATCCTAAAATTAAATTTACTGTTGAAATTGAAACTAATAAAGAAATTGCATACTTGGATACAAAACTACGAAGAGTACATGACAAAATCACCTTTGATTGGTACTCAAAAACAACAGCTTCAGGTAGACTCATGAACTACAACGCAACACAACCAAAACGACAAATTATTAATACGGCAAGAAATTTTATTGAACGGGTTCTGAAAATTAGTGACTCTGAATTTCACCAGAAAAACATACGTAAAATCAACGATATATTAATCGAAAATAGCTTCCCAAAATATTTAACAAAATCACTAGTAGACGAAACAATTAAGCGTTTAAAAAATAAAAACCAACTTAACAACACTGAAGATAAGAAAAGCACACAATTTTACAGTGTACAATACATCCCTGGGTTAACTGACAATAGGAATATGAAAACTACAATAAAACAAAATAACATAAGCTTTGCGTATAAACCCAACAAAACACTAAGCGCAATATTTACAAACGTCAAGACACCTATAAACAAACAACAACAAAACAACGTAGTATACGAAATAACATGCAAAGGAAATAATGAACAGAGCTGTGATATGATCTACATTGGAACAACAAAGAGAACACTATGCACAAGAATGGGTGAACATCAATCAGACATAATAAAGAGAAAAGAAACAACTGCATTATCACAACATATTATTGAAACCGGTCACACAGCTGATTTCCAGGGAATCAAAATATTGGATAAAGAAAATAATGTAAGGAAAAGGTACACAAAGGAAAGTTTACATATACAACAACACATACACAAAACTCTAAATTACAAAGAAGACACTGATAAAATAAATGGTTGCTATAGAGTTGCAATAAATAAGCTGTGACAATTAAATTAAGATGTGGTTATATATTAAATCTGTGTTTTTATGTTATATGTTATATGTTAATTGCAAATTAATGTATGAATTAATGTAAAAAACGTACACTTTGTAAGTCCTGAATGTTTTGGTGATTAAATATTTGTATTAAGGTTGTATTTATATATTTTTATTTTAAATAGACAAACCCTAGAAAAAGTCGAAATAAAATCGACGAAACGTCGGGTAAAAACTGTAATCAAAATTGCGTTTTAATTACATACAACTGTAGGCCTTATTAGCTTAATGAATCAAACATTTTAAAGTACAAAGAAGATTGGCCAATACAACAAAAACAATAATAAAAAAAAAACAAATTCAACAAAAATATCTACAGCTAGGCCTCGTAATCGACCAACCAAAACAAGGGGAAGGAAACACAAATGATGGAAATACTGCAAGCAGATTTTTTTCCGATCCGGAAACTGCAGCATCTATTACAGGTGTAGATCATGAATTAATAAGACGATTCAAAATCATATTACAAGTTCTAGCATGCAGCAGAAAGATAAATGCAAAAAAATTTGGAGAGTACGCCAATAAAACAGCTATACTTTATAATGAAAAATACTCTTGGAGATATATGCCATCCACAGTTCATAAAATTTTGTACCATGGGGAACAAATAATTCAAAACAATATGCTACCAATAGGAGATCTATCTGAAGAAGCGCAAGAAAAAAGGAACAAGGACTATAGATTCCTTCACGAGCACAACACCTAGAAAGTGTCCAGATGTTGTACTAATGAAGACCTTATCACTATTTTGTTGTGCACTTCAGATCCATATATGTCCAACATTCGTCAAAAATGCAAAACTACCTCTATTGAATTAAACGAAGAAGCTAAACAACTTCTAGAAGATGAAAATCAAGGCTATTTAGAAGAAATTTTTACTAAAATTGGTTGATTTAAAGTACTTTTTCATTACACTAACAATAAGTTACACTTTTTTTTATATAGTTAAAAAATTTTCTTGATTTAAAAATTTATATATTTTGTAGATGTACAATAAAAATTGTTATATTTCATAAATTTACCATAAAAATTGATATAGAAATATTTAAAAAGACAAAACAAATTTAAATAAAGCAAAAACATACGAGTTTTTCATTGAAACTTCTCTTCGCTGCTTAATAAATTATATTTTAACTCGGGATCTTTCAAAAAAAAAAACAACCTTTGGCCCTTGTGCACATTAGGGGGCCAAAGTTTGGCATTTTCTGAAAAAATTAACTTAAAAAATTGTTAAAAAGTATTAGTTGTAAAATTAACTGAAAAAATAAGACATTAAAAAAAAGATATTAAAAAAAATCTTTTTTTACCTTTTAACACTTCACTTTTGTACTAAAATTCAACTACAAATGAAAATGTATTTTAAACCCTCCGTAACTTTTTTATTTTCGGTCGAGAATTACGCATATCAAAATTCCAATCCAATCAAAAGTTATAGATTTTTGACCGCCTTCTCGTCAAATGGTCCACTGTGCGGCGTGTCCTCCGTATTTTAATTTTCAATTTTTGAAACAAATGTGCCAAAGTTTTTTTTGCTTTATTTAAAGAAAAAATATCTGATCTTAAGCCTGATTAATTTCTAACTCAATCATTAAAAATGATAAAGATCGAAATTAAGGTTTTTACTTTTATAAAAAATAATAAAATTATTTCTTAACAATTATTTCTTTATTAACAAAAATAAATTTAACAAAATATAAGCAAACGTCATATATTCAAGAGACAAAACGTATTGAATTAAATATTAATCATTAATATTTTGTTGCGTAACCACCATTCTTGAGAACTGCCGCACATCTTCTAGGTGGAGCTAATAAAGATCTCCATTATTGAAGTTGGAATGGCTGACCATACATCATTTATGGCTCGTTAAATTATAGTCAACGACTGAAGACCGCTTGCGAAGGAGCCGCAAAGTTTTTGTAAATTAAAAAACTAAACTTGTAAAACCGCCATTTTCGAAAAGAAAAAAAATAAATAAAAGGAAAGTAAAATTGGATTTACTTGGTGAAATTTTTTTATAGAAAACTTTAACCTTGCGTGCTTTTTTATTTTGCTGTTTCTTTTTGTAGCCGTAGCTGGTGTTCCACATCAGTTGGAAGAGATGGTTCGCTCCCTATGTACGATTCGCGATTGACCTTTTTGTTTACAATTTGGCATGTGTTTTCAATAGGATTAAGGTCGGGTGACTGAATAGCAATCCCACACTCCAACTTGTCGTCCTCCATGTTCGACAGTACCATTACAATATTGTGGTTTTAGCCTGTTATTAGCGGTCGTCATACTCTTTTCATTTCATCAGAAGTCACAAAATTAAATTTCGACTCATTGGAAAACAACGCACTGTTCCAATGCTGTATAGGCCAGTTAAGATGTTACCGGGCCAAATTTAGACGAGCTACGCAATTTTTCTGTGATATAAATGGTTTTTTTTTTCAGCTGTATAGCTCTTTAGGCCTCCATCAACAACTCGCCTTTGTACAGTGCGTAAACTTAATTTTAGATTAAAAAATTTCACTACTCTGGAAGCTGACTTATATGGATCTTTTCTGAATTCTCTAACAATTCTAGCATCTTCTCTGGTTGTTGTACACTTTTGTGGGCCACCCTGGTGAATTGTTTAACTTTTTTTTTTTTTTTTTTTTTGTTTTCAAACTTATCTACATCTATCTATAATATTAATAGGCTAGCCGATTTCTTGTGACCGATGTTTTGTTCTACCGTTCTAGCCCGATTTTGACCAAACGCATATTATTTGAAAGGTATTTCTTTTTAGCCGTTTTGCAGATTTACAGATTTTTAAATTTTTTTCTTTATTTTGAGTAAATTGCATTTAAAGTTGCTACTAACACATACATAAAATTATACATGTGCTATATGTGTTTTATTAAATTTGTTAATGTGTTTGTTAATGAGTTTGTCAACTTCATTCACAATAATAATAATCCATAAAAGTGTTGTTTTGTGAATTGGCTAAGTTGAAAAATAAGGCTACCTAGAAATTGCACTCGAATTTCGAGCGCTGGAATCTGCTAGTACATATAAAAGCGAAAGTAAGTTTGTTTATTTGTAGCTTGTAGGAGCCTAAACCATTTGAACGATCTTATAGAGTCTTACTATGTATCTGGAAGGAACTATGGGCTATAAATTTTTTGATATTTTTGATATGGGCGTGGCACCTCCAATATGAAATGATTTCTTTATCATATATATTGAGTACTATGACAGGGAGAGCTTTGCAAATTTGTCTAATGTCATCTAATGTTAGTAGCCATGTCGAAAATGGGCTGGATCGGATAGGTGGGCGTAGCAACTCCCACACAAAGTAATTACTCAATATCATATATCTCGAGTAATATGTCAGATACAGTTTTTCAATTATTAATGTGATTATTTGGACAAAAAATGGGCAATAGGTGTGACACACCCCATACAAAGTAAATATTAAATATCGTATATCTGGAGTACTGTACTAGTAAGAGCCTTGGAAGTTGGCGTGAGGCCATAAGTAAATCATGTGATTAGTCGAACAAAAAATGGGCATAAATGTATAATATCATATAATTGGAGTACTATAAAAGGGAAAGCCTTGGATAGTTGTACGAGTCCATCAGATATTAATGTGAGTAGCCAGATAAAAAATGGGCGGGATATGGTTGGAGGGTGTGGCACCTCCTCCTCCTCCATTAATAACCAATGTAAAAAGTCGTGTAAAATATGTGAGGAATCGCCAAATTCAAAAGTCTTCAAAATCAAAAGTCTTCAAAATCAAAAATCGCCAAAATCAAAATCGCTAAAATGAAAAAATTTCCAAATGATACTCTAAATTCAAATCCAATCGTTAAGAATTGCCGGATTTCATTTGGAAAATTCAGGGTTTTCTCATGGGTAGCTATACGTGGCTTGCTCCATAGTAGAAGCTCCGGAAAATTTATAAATTTTGTTTCGAATGAAACACGGAGGAGTGTGAAAATTGGCATAGTTATAATTCATATCAAATAAAATAAAATATTTATAATAATCGTTACACCCTGTTAATGCGACTAATTTAAATTATATATTAGACGCTCTGTGTTAATTTGCTCAAATTGATTAACATGCCTTTAGGCTCATTTAAATATTTATAAATTTTTTATATATCTATGGTCACAAGCAATAACCGCCTAAGTCGAAAATAATGCTTTTGAGAAAAATAACTTTTTATATAAATGTAATGGGGCTTCATTACGACTAAGGTCAGTATGTTTTCATTAATAACTTTTCATTAAAAGATGTTAGAGAAATGGGGATTTCACGTAAATATAAAGCGTTTTTGGTAGAATATGATAGCATACGTAACTCAAATCGTTCTTAATATTCTCAAATCGTAATATATAGTATATAGGCTATATAGTATCAAATTGAAAAATTTTGTTTATTTTTAATTCTTTTAATAATAAACAAAATACTATAAGATCGGAAACTTAAAATAACAAGACTTCAAAAAATAACTCTCTGTATTTGCCTTTAGAAATAGGATAGCATCAATAATATCTGGCTTCATTGATGCTCTCAATTTGAATCTGATGATTCTGAGTGCTGAAGATAATACTTCTGCGGAAACTTCTTTCGGTGGCAATCCCGCGGTGAACAGAGCAGCACCCTGGATAATTTCGAGGTACTTTGGAATTGCATCTTTTTCGCCTCCTTGAGTGCCTGGTAAAAGACTACTTTAAATGTAGCTAAGACTGTTGGAGTTTCTGTGTCTTCGCTACTTTCTACTAAGTTTAAGCGACGACACTTGGACTTCTCCTGCTTACCTAAATTTTTTTCAAAATCATCATATGCATAGTTTTTTTTTTTTAATTATTACTTATTTGTATGCTAATAGCTCCTTACATGAAACTTAAACTCCATTTTGACTTCCAGTTTTCAATGTAATTCTTTTGTTTTTTATACCCTATACCACTATGTGGTTTGGGTATAATCGCTTTGTGCTGCTGTTTGTAACTACCAAAAATATTTGACCTAGACCCATCTTTTATTATACCGATCGAATCAGAATCACTATCTGATTCGATTTAACGATGTCCGTCCGTCTGTGTGTCCATGTAAAGCTTGTAATCAAACTGCTTGTAATCAAAAGCATAAGCTTTTGTTGGCTGTAGGATGAACGCTATTGAAATTGGTGAGAATCGGTCCATGTTCAGACCTAGCCCCCATACAAATGACCCCCTATGAAATCAACATAAATTGCCATAAGATCCAAATTATCATATAAATCTTAGTCAAATTGGGTGTGTATGTGTTTATTACATCCATTAATCAGTAGTCCAAAAATGATCCCTATGGGACAACTCTTAGTCATAGGCCCCATATAGAGCTGCTTCCCGATCTTAAATCTATCAAAAAACAAAAATATCGCACTGATTCTTTTCAAATTTGGTTTGTATATATTTTTGCAAAATACAAGAGACTTTGCCAAACATAGTCAGGATCGGTCCATTTTTGGGCCTAGTCCCCATATAGATATAGCGTCCGATATTAACTTTTCCATATCTGCAGCCAAAAAAATTAATAAAAATCCCACTCAAATTTGGTTTATGCTTATTTTCTACATCCAGTTAGTTGGGCGTGAGAGATAGGGTCTCTAAACGCATGGTATAGGGTATCGTATAGTCGGTCTAGACCGACTATAAATTTCTTACTTGTTTAATAAGAAATTAACTAAAACACCAAACTTAAAATATATTACATGAACTATAATATTTTATAACACAAACAAATCAGTTTAAATTTTGTGCTGAATATTGTTAAAATTCAATTGAATTAACCACAAGCCTTTAAAAAAAACAAAAACAACTATTTTCAACTAGATTTAGACTCTAATAAAAAAATTCCAAAATAATTTAAATTATGGAACACGTTTATATTATTTAATTTATGTAAGTACTTGAACGAACTCTCATAAAATAAATTAAAACCTACTTATTGATAGTGATCTGTAAAATATTACGTCGACAACTTCCAAGAATTTTTTTGTAAAATATTTAATAAAATTATTTGAATTGTTTATGCACGGACAATAACGAAAAATTTGGGAGTCGGATGCAAGTTAGCCGTCTCCGACTGGCAAGTATAACGTATTTTAATCAAATTTGGTTTTTATATTTAAGTAAAGTACTTCTAGATCAATCGATAAGTGAATATTGGAAGGCTGTTTATAAGACAAATATAACTAAAATTGGTCCCTTATTCACCACTTTTTCGTTTTTTTTTTTTTTTTGAGGTGACCGATAGATAATGATCGAACCTATAACTGATGGAAGTACCCAATCAAAATTTTAAGAAACAACATCAATAAGCATTATTTGCTTCTTTTATGATGATGCCTGTACATCAAAATTAAATAGAAAAAAAGTGCCACCTCAATAAATGAATATAAGAAGGTATTTTAATAAATTAAACTGACTAACTTCACGTTTGATTAATTTCTTATTTCGCATGATGGTTTTTGTATCTTTCTTTTATAGCGATACTTTTACTAAAGTTGGTTAAACTCTTATAATTCTCAAATTCTACAAATTTCTCAATATAAAACGATTAGTATTGGTATTTGACTAATGACAATATACGCAAAGATCTCACCATACTAAAAGAAGAAATCAGTAGATTTAGCTCAAAATATATTGATCAATTTGCTTATTGAATGATAGTGAAGAAGACTTATCTTTTAGGAAATAATTTTGTAAATATAGTTACATATTTACAAATATGTATATACTAATGAAATAAATATAAATATATAGGCTAAAAATGTTTATAAATGTATACTAATGTATAGATGTTTGAACCTCAATGGAGGTTTAGACTTATGTAAATTTTTAGTTTTAATTAATTTGCTTATTGTTGTAAAATAGTTTGTAAATAAGTGTATGAAAAAAAGTATTTTTTTTTAATTAGTGGATTTTTCATGCACGTTTAGTAACGAACAATTTTGAAGTAGCAGTCGCGAGTTTTTGTAGTGACTCCGACTCCGACTGTGGTACAAACACCGCAATTCCGACTCAGAATCCGACTCCACAGCCCTGTTCGTAACGATGCACCACCGGGTCGTAACGATGCTGCTGTTTGTAACTACCAAAAATATTTGACCTAGACCCATCTTTTATTATACCGATCGACTCAGAATCACTTTCTGAATCGATTTAGCGATGTCCGTCCATCTGTCCGTCTGTGAGTGTCCACGTAAACCTTGTAACTACAGGTCGCAAATATGTATGTATTTTAATGAAATTTTGTATATAAGCTTTTATCGGCCATAGGATGAACGCTATTGAAATTCGGTCCATGTTCAGACCTAGTCCCCATTCAAATGAAATCGACTTAAAGTGCCATAAGATCCAATTTATCATATAGATTTCGGTGTGTTTATTACATCCATTTATCAGTTGTCCAAAAATAAACCCCATATGGCAATTCTTTGTCATAGCCCCCATATAAAGCTGCTTCCCGTTTTTCACTTAAATCTACGAGTATCAGAAAACAAAGATTTTTCTCAAATTTTGTTTATATATATTTTTTGAAAATATAAGTGACTTTACCAAATATGGTCACGATCGGTCCATTTTTCGACCTAGTCCCCGTCTAAATATAGCATCCGATATAAACTTTATCATATCTGCAGCCAAAAAAATTAATAACAATGCCACTCAAATTTGGTTTATGCTTATTTTCTAACTCCAATTAGTTCGACCGAACAGATAGGGTCTCTAAGCCATGGTATAGGGTATCGTATAGTCTGACTGTAGATCGCGGCATACAAAACTTTTTGCATGTGCTTTTTTGGCTTATTCCACCTTGGAATTTTGTAAGTATATATTTTAATAATATTAATAGACTAGGCGATTTCTTGTGACTGATGTTTTGTTCTATCGTTTTACCCCGATTTTCACCAAATGTCTATTATTTGAAAGTATTTCTTTTTAGCCGTTTTGCAGATTTACAGATTTTTAAATTTTTTCCTTATTTTGAGTAAATATCATTTTAAGTTGCTAACTAACACATACATAAAATTATACAATGCTATGGGTATGTTTATTAAATTTGTTAATGTGTTTGTAATAAAAATGAGTTTGTTTTTTGTGTTGATTTGTGAATTGGCTATAATTGATGAGTATAGCTTTAGGGTCTTTATTTAATGAAAAAATATAATATCCTGGAATTTGCGCCTGAATTTCGAGGGCTGGACTCTGCTAGTTTTATTTAAAGAAGTACAATATTTTGTGCCTGCCATTTTAAATACAAAAGTCTGGAACTGATTGAATTCAGAAAAAATTGGTAATTTTTGTATACCTGGACGTTACGTTTTGGTTTAAGGAGATGTTCGTGGCAGTCATTCGTTTAACATTAAACTAAAATATATGTTCAATCTAAATTTTTTCTAAAATAAATGCAACGGCATTCTTTTTTTTTCTTTTTTTCTTTTAGACATAACTGGTTTTGTCCAATATATTTTTTTTACTTGAAATTTATGTTATTTTTTTGTTATTTTATTTATTTTCATAACTTTAAGAAGCTTTAAGAGTTCTATGTTTTTATTGAAGACAGTTCTTACAGTTTCCATAATATTGAATTTTTAAATCAATTTTTTCAGTCAAAAGAGTAGGAAGGCAATTTGTGTCCAATATGTTTTGACCGACACTATACATATGTAGATCAACACTTTTTCACTGTTTTTTTCTTCTTCCATAAATGATGTCAGTAAACTGCCTACCAAATTTTAAATCATATTATAAAAAAAATACTGCATTAAGTTTAGAGATTAATGTTAAAATATGTTTTTTTAAGGATTGCGCACATAAAAATATAATATAATAAATATTACGGTTAATATGTTGAGATTTTATTTAAATTGACATTTTATATATTATTTTGCAAAATTATTTATTTCTTATAGTTTTATGCTTTTCAGTTAATAGTTTCTCATTGAAAAACTACAGTTGTTAATAATATTTTTGAACAAAGTAAAACCAATAAATAAGTTCAGTGTTTAATTTTATCATGCTAATAAAGTCCGAGTTTGATTTAATATAATTGTAAATTAATTTGTTAAACGAATTTTTTCACCAACAAATTCTGTTCTCCGTCTTGTGTTAATATTGGCTTGTAAAGGGTCCGCCAAATAACTTTTTTTTTTAAAAAATGCTATTAAAAAAACTACTGAATATTATCTCAAATTTCTTTTTTTATTTGAAAGTACTATCCTTCCGGTTAATAATGGAAAATAATTTCATTCAAATGGCTGTCTCGGCTGGCCATGCAGTAGCCTACACGATCGGTCCAATTTTTAAGTACATTATCGATTGTGTGCAGCTGGCACACAATTGTCTCTGGCTTGTTGGCGTAACACTTATCTTTGAGGGCAGCCCACAAATAATAGTCCAACGTTGTCAAATCGCAGCTCCGAGGTGGCCAAACGACATCAGCTCTGCGACTGATAATGCGATCTTCAAAACAGGGCGCAAAACATCGATTGCAGCTTCGGCTGTGTGGCACGTAGCGCCGTCCTGTTGAAACCAAATATTGCCACTATCCTCCTCTTCAATTTTTAAGAACAAAAATTCGTTCAACATGGCCCGATAACGATCGCCATTGACTGTAACGGCCACTCCTTGCTCATTTTCGAAGAAAAATGGCCCAATTATGCCTCTGGACCAAAATCCGCACCAACCAGTGACTCGTTTTGGGTGTATCGGCTTTTCAATGTATGCGTGCGGGTTTTCTGTGCCCCAAATGCGACAATTTTGCTTGTTTACATACCCGCCATGATCAAAATGAGCTTCATCAGAGAAGATGATTTTTTTTGGCAAAATCGGCATCTTCTGTAAGTCGATCGCAGGCCCACTTAGCGAAGCGAAAACTCATTGGATGGTCAGTTGGCTTCAACTCCTGTATGGCGTCATACCAAGGTCTTTATGCAAAATTCGTCTCAATGATGCCTCCTAAATGTTCAATTCTTGAGAACGACGGTGAATTGATGTTGATGGCGCATCACGCACACTTTCTGCCACAGCAGCAATATTCTCGGGTGTACGCACTGTTTTTGGCTTTTCACGCTTTGGTTCATCGATGAGGATGCCAGTTTCTTTCATTTTTTTCACAAGATAACGAACATACGGAGCTGACGGTGCTTCTCTTCTTCCAAAATCCGTACGCAATTTTCGCACACATTCTGCAACATTACCATGATTTTCAAAGTAATGTCGCAATATTTCCCAGCGTTGTTCAAGCGTATACACAACCATATTCGTTCAGCGGAATGATAAAACTAATTATCTGTCAAATCAGACATGAGCTAAGTGTTACCATTCACGAAATAAGCACTAGTCGAAAAAAAAACGTTAGATGGAGGACCCTTTACTATGTAAAAGCATAATCCGATTGTCGCCAACATTTAGTTTAAGTAATATTAAGGGCGGGGTAAGGTCTTAAAGGCGAAAAAAAGGCGTATTTTCAAGATTTTTTTTAAAGATGTGAAAAACGTTGGATTATTTATTTCATAAACACGTTATAGCACAACATTTTAAGTATAGTTGAAAACATTAAACAATAAATCGAGATGTGTTTAAAAGGTGAAATGTAATGAATGTAATGAAATGTAAAAGATTTATGTAATGAGGAAGAGTTTTTATTATACCCTCCACTCCAGTGTGCAGAGGGTATATATAAGTTTGTCATTCCGTTTGTAATAATTAGAAGAAAAAAAATTTGGACCCCATAAAATATATATATATTTGTGATCCTTATAACAACCGGAGTTGATATAGCGATGTCCGTCTGTCCGTCTGTCCGTCTGTGGAAATCACGATGACGGCATCAATCGGGCAGCTAGGGTGCTCGTTGATATAAAAAATGATTCACTAACATCCTGAAAAGTTTGCTATTTAAAATCGTCCAAATCGGCCGATTAGGGCCCGAGATTTGAATGAAGAACTAAAAAAAGTCTTGAAAAAAATATAATTTTCTATGTTGTTCTTGTCACGATCACGCCCTCCATAGTGCAGCTACAGTGATAATTTTTAATGAAAATGATTCATCAAATTCATGGGAAGATTTCTATTTCAAAAATCATTAAAATCGGTGGAACAGGTCCAGGGAAATCTCTGAAAAATTAAAAAAAAAATGAAAAATATGATGTTTCTATATTGTTCTTGTTGTTATTCTAAATGTTGTGTTGTTGTCATATCTGGACTTGTTGTTTTTGTGGTCGTTGTGGTAATAGTATAATAAAAACTAACAATTTGTAAATTTTTTTTATTAACTCTGGTAGAAAAATTTAAAAGTTTCCATTGTTTTGGTATCACTAAAAAAATTTGTTAAATCATTTCTGTTATTACCACGAGCCTGCCTGCAAAATTTCAGATATAATGGGTTACGGGAAAGGGGTTAAAATCGATCCAAAATTTTTTCGACAAGCAGACACTACGAGTTAATATAAAGGGAGTAAAAATTCACCAACATCTAAAGCAAATAATGCTAAAATACCTAGTTGTTAATAAAAAAAAAATGTAACTTTAGCAAAAAAAATTTTATGTATAAATTTATTTAAAAAGAAAAACACAAAAATAACGTTTGATGTTGTATTTTTTGTGTGTAATATTTACATATACATGCATAAACATATTAATTAATACAAATAATATACATATATTATATATATGTATGTATATCCGTAACAACTGCATGTTAGAAATAAATCGGTATATTATTTTATTTACATAATTTTCTGCAATATTTTGTTGTGGGGAAAATACATTTCTTTTGCTTTAACAGAGTGTCACTTCATTTTGCTCAGCTTGACTATGCCGCAGTAGATGGCGCCACAATTTTTGTTCTAATTAGCCTTGCAATAGTTACTTCTATTTTAACATGAATGTCAATATTTTCAACTAGATATCATACAGAACAATGTTAAAGGTGCTATTACATGATGTGTTTTTTACATATGTACTGTCACTTTTTTTATCCATATGAAATTCCTCATGTCTGTCAAAACTGGCTTTTACATACGATTCATAATTTTTGCTATCACACGTACATATATATTTCCGTATGACATAACCTCTAAATGTAAACAACAGCTAATTTAATTTGTGAATTTACAAAAATTTATTGTTAAAAAAAAGTAATATATTTTTTAATTGTTAATTAATATTAAACAATTTATTTTTCTTTCAATATTAATCTCTATAATTTACTCTGTTTTTCTTTCGCCACAAGCAGTGTTGTATTTTAATATGTTTGACATATGAAAATTGTACATGTGACTTCCTCATGTATTGTACATAAACAATGTTTCATATGTATCACACGATGTGTACAACTTTTGTTGTGGGAAAATTTGACAGTACATATGTAAAAAACACATCATGTAATAGCACCTTAAGAGTATACACTCGCTGGTCTTTTATTTCATATATTTTTTCATTATTCTTTTACAAATATGAACATAAGTTTGGCATGTTAACTTTTTGTTGTCTTTATAAAATAGAGTTACCGAGTTCATCAATGAGTTTTTTGCTTTCAAAATAGTTTTACATAGTTATATAGAACTATTATTCTACTTTACCTACAAAATATCTGATTGCGATTACATCTAATTTTTAAAAATTGTTTATAATTACTAAAGCATTATTATTCACATAAATACAAAATTGCACTTTTTAAATTTTCCATTCAAATTTAAGAAAATATCAATTCTAAAAACTGGAATTAAAAGTTTCCAATTTTAAATTACAATTAATTGAATTTCAGAAAATCATATCAAAACGTCGGAAATTATAATTTTAAATTTAGAAGCCATCTATTGCATCTTTAATATATAAATTTTATTCGTTAAACACAAATTGAAATTAAAAAAAAAAAACACCAATACCTACGTATACATTTAAAAAATTTTTACTTTTAAAAAAAATGTTGACATTCAGTAACTTCTTTTAACGATAGTCGAATCGTTAAAAAAAAGAAAATCGCAAAATTATCAGTAAAATTTTTAAACGATATTCGCTATTATATATTTATTCAATCGATAAATACTTAAATTTTTAGGTTGAAATGTCGTCATACATAAATAAAAATCATAAAATAGTGAAAATATTTTGCTTTTATTAAAAAACTTTTTTATATAAATAAAAAAATTAAATAGCATATTCAATTCATTATTTCATTTTCAAATAAATACACAGAAATATTAGTAAAAAAATAAAGATATTAAACATAAACATAAAATCATCCTGTCAAACACGAAGTAATTTGTTTTTTCTATTCTTCTTTGTGTTTTTCGCTTATTTTGACAGAGATGCCACTCGTCTACAATTTAAATAAATAGAAAAATAGATTTGTCGACTGTCGTTAAGATGTATGTACTTAGTGCATTACTTAATCCTTAGTGCAAACAACAATAGCTGTCGATATATTTTGCGATTTCCGGATCGTTTAAATTTACAAAATCGGACTACAGAAAACATTGATTTAAATTCAATGAATTTTAGAAATCGTCAAATGCTATTTAAGAATTGCGAACATAAAAACTGTTGCAATACATATATGTATATTCATATCTTATATATTAATTACAAACTTAAATTATACACTTATTTACAAAAAAAAAAAACATAAATATATATATATAGATATATATATATACATATATTTATGTTTTTTTTTTTTGTAAATAAGTATATAATTTAAGTTATTTAAGTTATAATTATAATAACATTTCATATTGCTTTCAAATTTTTGTTTATAAATTTGAAAAATATTATATACTCTTCAAATATTTATAAAATGTAATATTTTCATATGAAAAAAAAAACAAAAAGAATTTCTAAAATAAATTTGTATAGTTAATTATAGTTAAAATACTTTTATTAAAATTGTGAAAATTTCATGCATATCATTACATAATAAAATCAAATGAATTATTTCAATTTTGTACAAAAACAAAAAATATAACATTAATGTTTCTTTTTTTGGTTCAAAAAACATATTAATATTGTAATTGTAGAAATATTACACGGTGTAGAAATGATATAAATAAACATATCATTTTAAAATTAACATACAATCCTGTCCACTTAAATAGCGCGTGCTTTAAGCTTTTGATATATATACATTTAGGTGTGCTATTCAAGTGGATAGGACTGTACATGGATTGTAATTTTCATTTCTCAATTAAATTCACTGCTTGCCAAAATCAGGTCGATTTTGTTACTGTTACTACATGCAAAACATCCCAACAAAGCAAAATAATGTAAAAACTGTTTGTATGAATAACTTTTTCTCCATTTCATTTGCATTTTACTACTGGCATCGTTTGTTGGGATAAAATTTTAAACGTATCAACGTTCTCTCCTCAACGTTCTCACCACAACGTTCTATCCCAACGTTCTCACCACAACGTTCCCACCATAATATTCTCTGTTGAACGTTCTGCCTATGATTTTGTTTAACTAAAGAAACATTTATATGCATAATTGCCGAATAACATATTGGTGGTCGAGTGCGTAGTGCGCTGGCTGTTGATCTTTTTCGCTTATGTTCGAATTCCAATGAAATAAGAAATATTGTATTTTTTTTTTATCATATTTTTTTCCTTCAAACTTATTGAAAACAATAAATTCTTAACATATCAATAAGATCTAATAAAAATAATCATTTATTTATTTAATTTCATATAAAATTCTATAAATATTTTTTTTACGATATTACATTTTCAACATTATTGGTGAATAAAAAAAAATTATATATACATGTTGCCTTTTATTAATCAACAATGTTGCAGTAAATACAGACTTTTGGTTTAACCGTTCCAAAAATTGAAGTTCGATGATAATTCCCAGGTAGTAGTATTTGGAGTCAATAAATGAAAATATATTTTATTAACATAATTTAATTCAAAATCAAAAGTTGGCATCACAGAGTTAGATTTTGTATTGTATGGTATTATTTTGTGTTGCCACAAAATCTAATAGAGAAAACTCCCTTTTAATTGTAAAAAAAATTATTTTCCAAATATGATAATATTTTAACAACAAAAAAAAAATTGAGAGAGCTTTTTCGCAATGAAGGTTAGGGTGAGCTATTTAATTTGCAAAAATTTTAAATTAATCGAGAGGTTATATCAATAACCGGAAACGCATGAATATAGGTTTATAACCTAAATGCATGCCGATCAGCAACAACGATGTCCAAAAAGCAAACACCGAAACGTGTTTTCTTTTATCCGAAATAATAGAAAAGACGAAAACGATCTTTCCTCGTTGGAGTGCGAATTACTAATGTGAGAAAGCTTTTTAGACCAACTCTTGAAATAAACAAAAAACATCTGTTAAGCGGATCAACCCAAAGAATTTGCTGAAATATTTGGTATTAAGTTTAACAAATTGTTTACTTTTTCAAATATATTGTTTACATTTATTATCAATACTCAAACCAAGGTGGAGGGTATCAAAGATTCGGCACAGCCGAATTTTACACTCTTACTTGTTTTTATATATTTTTGGCAGCATTCTGAAGTGAAATATTCGATTTTACCTATAAAATTTCGGTGAATTTGTTGGTAAAGAATAGAAATAGAAATGATAAAAAAAAACTCTCCCTGATTACGTGTTAATTTATGTGTAGAAATAGTGTATAAAATTTCAAAAGGCTTGGTCAAATAGATTCGAGTTATGATTTAGAAATATCTTAAAATCCAAAGCTGGCCTTGGCAAATAATGGGTTAACGTTCTCGGATTTATCCCAAGTTTTAGGAACGGAAGTGCTACGCATTTGTTTATTATATTTTAAGCGTCGCATCTAAAAATTCAACAGCACTTACAAAACATTTGAATTTTTTGATTAATTTGTTTTTAATTAGTTTGGGGTCATGTATGACCCCAATTCCGAAAGGGTTAATGTGGTCATATTATTTTTTCCGAAACCCTAGGCTTTTAAGATAAAAAACAACATTTAAAAGTAGAAAAGTGATGAATTTTTGATACAAAGTATTTAGAAAGAGTACATTTACAGAATATTTTGCAAAAATCTAATTTTTCTCGAAATCCGCAAAAATAAACTCCTTGTCAAAAAAATTCTGGCATAGCGATTTACTTAAAAATTCACACAGTTAATCTGTAACATGTACTTAACAAAACATTAAAGTGCCAGATCTATTTTTTAAATTGTGTTAAGAAAATTTTTTAAAACTTAAAAAAGAAGTTTTCAAAATTTTATCAAAAAAATTTACAATTGTCGGTCTCAATGCGCAATAGATTAACAACGTGGTAATAAAACAATACTTCATGTCTGAGTCCTTACAAGTATAGAGACCAAAAAAAAATTATGGCTTTAATCAATTTCTCAAAGTTGAAAAAAAGGGATCAAATTTCATGACCTAGTTTTTTTTTGGCACAAAAGTGGTCTGGGGCATTTGCTATTTCTTGGCGAGGCTTTATTCGATTTTGAAGTTTTATAGTTTTTGAAAGGATAATTTAATACTGATCCCGAATTATATAACAACTTGGCGGAATAATGAAACTATTGAATGAAATTTTCGTAAAATCTGAAAAAAAAGTCATATTTTCCCCATATATATACATTTGAAATTTTCAACCGTGTTGAGGCACGACTAAATGTTTTTTGATTGGCCTAAAACTTTGTATTTCTCGCTTATTTATAGGGGGTGAGACCGAGAGTTTGAACACTTTTTTCGCGAAGGGCCACCCTCTTTACTTTCACCAAAATTGTGAAAATTGATTTAAATTATTTAAATTCCGGGGACACTATGTCGAATCAATTGAGAAGACAAATGCCGAATCTCTGCGCGCTTTGAGGGTCATTTCCTTTTCAGGGGACTGGAAAAAACTTTAAGGTTTTCATTTGAAGACAGTAGCAATTTGTTATTGTTTGCACACTATTATATGTAGGACATACTTGTTTTTTCACTTATATTTTAGTTAATGTAAACAATATCTCAGAATTATTTTCTGTAAATTGAATATATACATAATTTTTGCTGCTCTTGTTCAGCAGAATATTTTATGTAAAGAAAGAACAAAGTCACATATATCATACAATATTAAAAGGTTAATTGATAACAAATGTATTTTGTTTTCATAACAAGCGGTTTTAGTCTAATTGACACCAATTAGAACGCAAGTTAGTGTCATTGAACCATATATAGTAAATATATAAATTCAAGTGATATTTTTATTTTCTGGAAAGTGTCACAATTTTAAGATATATAATATAAACATTTTGTACTAATGGTAAGTTTCAGGTATACATTTTTCATCTCTATTTTGTTTCCCATCCTAAATCGTCAAACAAACCTTCGTTTATGTTTGTCGTTTTATTTGTTTATACTTATTTTATTATTTTTTTTGTTGATTTTTTATATATTTTTGTGCTGTCGGCCTTGTGTTAACTTTGTTAATTAGTTTTCATAGCAGTTGTCTGTTTTATTATTTTTCAATACTTTACAATTTAATTTTCTTTATTAAAATAAACTTATTTTCCGCTTGTTTGGATTGCAGTAAAAAAAAAAACTGATTCACTTCAATAACTTTGCTTTTACCAGTTTTTTCAAAATTTAGTTTAAAAAATATTGTGTTGTTAATGTATTATTAATGCCTAAAGTTCCGGTTTCCGGTTGCAATAAAGAAGATAGTTTATATTTTGTAGTAAGTTGCCATATTAATGAAACTATTGGATAAAATATATATTTTCTGCAAATGCCTTAAGGTATGCTTTGAATTTTTTTTAAAGTAATACCTTGGTAATTTTATTGTAGCAGATGATTTGCAGTTTCCGCTTTATTCATTTGTTTGATTTGTTTGTGTAACAAAGAAAAAATACCATCCCAGCAAAAAAATATCGTTAATAAAATTCAATGAAATTACTCGTATTACAATTCTGAGCTAGTAGTAGTCCTAAGATGGTCGAATCACTAATTAACTTCACTTTGTGCCTAAAACTTTAACCACTGTTTAGCATTTTGTAGATCTCCATACAAAAAAAAGGAAGAACTCTAATCCGTTACATATTTTAATGGTGTTGCTCTGCACTAACCTGAAGAACTTCACTGTTGATCCCTATACCACTATGTGGTAAGGGTACATTGGCTTTGTGCTGATGTATGTAACTACAAAAAATATTTGACTTAGACCAATCTATTTAGCGATGTCCGTCTATCCGTCCTTCTGTCTGTCCGTCCATATGTATGTCCATATAAACCCTGTAATCAAACCGTAATATGAATATATTTTGATGAAATTTAGTGTATAAGCTTTTATCGGCCATGGATAATCGCTATTGAAATTAGGTGAAAATCGGTTTATGTTCAGACCTAGTCCCCATACAAATGACCCCTATGAAATCGACATAAATTGCCATAAGATCCAAACTATCGCATAGATCTTAGTCAAATTGGGTTTGTATGTGTTTATTGTATCCATTAATCAGTAGTCCAAAAATAATCCCTATAAGACAATTCTTAGTCATAGGCCCCATAGAGAGCTGCTTCCCGATCTTCACCTAAATCTATCAAAAAACAAAAACATTACACAGATTTTTCTCAAATTTGGTTTGTGTATATTTTTTCAAAGTATAAGTGACTTTACGAAATATGATCAGGATCGGTCCATTTTTCGACCTAGTCCCCATATAAATATAGCACCCGATATGAACTTTTTCATATCTGCAGCCAAAAAAATTAATAACAATGGCACTCAAATTTGGTGTATGCTTATTTTCTATATCCAGTTAGTCGGACCGAAGAGATAGAGTCTCTAAACCATGGTATAGGGTATCATAAAGTCGGTCTAGACCGACAAATTTGGTTTATGCTCATTTTTATGTATTTAATTTTATTTTCTATATCTAATTACTTGGACCTAAGAGATAGGGACTTTAGGCGCCTGGTATAGGGTAAAACAAAAATTTTGGAACAACTGCAGATAATTGAATTAGGAGTGAGATCGAAAAAATCTAAACATACATAAAATTTAATAATAATGAAACCATTAAACTTAGAATTAAGACTTTTTTTACTTAATTGAAATTATATTAAATCTTACAAACAAAAAAGATAATTTTTATAGTTCTGATGAATACATATGAACTTATGAATCTTTTCCGGGAATCCTTCCATTAGGGCTTTCATAGTGGTTTCTCTCACTTTTTTGGAACAGGTAGTCCATCTTCGTTTAAAATCTTCCACATTTAGGGACACCTTTTTGTACTCTTCTACTCCCTTTTCACAAGATCCCCGTATCTCTCCACTGGCCGAAATTTCGACGATTTACCTCCCTTGGTGCAAAAAAAAAATATATCGACACATTGTGTTGGCTTATGAAAGAAAAGAGTCTTTTATATAAATTTCGGTATTTATAAAACCCATTGTAACAATGGGCTTTAAGTTTGAGGAGTCGTGCTTAAAATTGGCGGGACAGGACCCGTTGATGTGGTACCTATCATAAAAACTAAATATTTATTTTCATATGTTTAGAATATGTGCTAGCAAAAGATTATGAACTTTGTGAGAATATTAAAATGAGTAGGAATGCCAAAAATGAGCATGATCGGATCAGTGGACGTGGCACTTGCTTTACGAAATGAAACATTTGGACTACTTAGAAATCTAGAGTCTTTATCCTTTGTATAGATCCATAAATTATTGATGTGAGTGCATAAATTATTGTGGGTGTGGCATTTCTACACAAACTAAACTATCTGAAGTGCATTGAACATATAGCCTTGAAATTTCCTGTGAATTTTTATTGTGTGATTAGTTATTATGTAAGTAGTCGAACCAAAAGTGGACGGCTCATGCAAAGCAATTGTAAAGTAAATATGCGTCTGGAATTCTAGGGTAGAAAGAGTCTTGTTTAGAACCAAAGTTGCTAATGTTGTAATAGCTCATGGCGGGGTTTGTTAGTTATCTACACACATAAAATGAATACTTTGCGGCAACCGAATTTGTGGCCAACCGAATTTGTGGCTAACCGAATTTTGGCAGTCCTATGCACTGCATTACTCTGTTGTGATTACTGAATTATGTTGTCTAAATAAACATAGATTGCTTTGTATGCATTGTCTTATTTTCTTGATATTGTGGAATTCAGAATTTTTTTTCTTGATTGTAAAAATAATTTATTGTATAAAACATAAACAAAAAAAATAAATAAATAAAAATTATCTTATTTATAATTAAGAATTTACATAATAAAAACAAATTTTCATGATAAAAATAATAAATAAAAATAATTTGATATTGATTAAAATTTAATATTTGTTTTGATTTTTTTTTTTTACATTTAAAGAATTTAGAAATACAAATATCTTATAAAAATACGCATACAGGTAAATCAGTTAAAAATTATGGTTAGTCCGCGTAGTTCTTCCGTATTAATTGTTGTCGTTTTTTAAGTATGCTACTTAAAAAAATATATATTTGTAATTTTATACAACACGTACTGTGTCAGAAATGGCAAATCTGATTCTTGGATTTGCCGGTGAATTTTTGAGCGGTCCTCTTGGGTGTCGACTTGGAAATGACTTTAATGACAGCCAGTAAAGCCTTCTTTTAAACAAGCTTATAACTTTGATGGGTTGGACGACCATTTCACATTGGCCCTTCAAAGTGCTGACGTTCTTTTGTTCTTCAATGACAAAAGCAAAGTCGATACTTTCGCAAAAACAACTGTGAAAGAAACCACCACTCAGGTATGGACAACACTGTTTTGACGATTGAATAATTGGCTGCTTTTGGTAGCCGAGTGTGGTGTATTACTTTTAATTCATCTTTACATTGTAAGCATAACATTGTCTACAAAGATTAAATACTAAAAAGTAAATCCTATTATATTAACATTGATTGAAACTTGAATATTTGCGACAATATTTGTTAACAATGTAACTTTTCTGGTACTACTTAGAAAATGCAAAAACAAAATTGGAGAAGCTGCATTCGTATGGAATGGAAGTAACATTGCTTTAAGTAAGCGGATTACGTCTCATAAACCATTATTAGAAAACGCTATTGATAAACATGTAATGACAGATAATTAGCTATTAAATGTTTAATTTGTTTTATACTTTTGTGGTGGCAATACTAGTCCTCTTTAGTTGTCAGTTTGTTGGTAGTGATGAATAAAGTAAATAAATGATCTACTCGGTAATTGAAAAATATTTTATTGATTTTCTTTTATATTAGCAATTATTTTATTTTTTAATTTTAATTTTAATTTTAAGATCACTCCAACAAAATTTCCATCTAGAATAGTTTAATGTCTTTCCTTTATAGACTTTTTTATTACGTCTCTATCTATAGGCATTTACTTTCATACTGATTTCAATACTAAATAAAGAACTTTAGATGTTGCATCTGATCATTTTGCCTTTGAACTTTTAATTCTTTTAAACAATGTCAGTTTACGGCAACCAGTCAAAATTTTAAATTATAGTATAATAAAAAAAAAAGAAATTAATAGTCAAACTTGAGGTCCAATTTTTGTTTAAAATTCTTTATTGCCGTTAATTTTAAATTATAATTAAATTATAATTAAAATTCTTTATTGCCGTTATTTCGCTACTCTTTGAGTAGCGACACCAGGAGTAGAAAGATATGCTTAAACAAAAAACATGTTTTTCTTACATGGTGACTCGACTAGCCATAATTCATGACAATGTTCAAGTCAATGGCTAGTCGATACCGCTAATGTTCATGTGATGACTAAAAAATCAAACTTTTTGCCATGACAGAAAGTCTGACTAAAACTTAGCCATTAATTTGAAGTTTCATTCGATTTTGACGTTTAAGTATATTAAAATGGCACAACTTAAATTAAATAAAAGCGAAATTATTAATTTCATTTTAAAAAATTATTCACCCAAAAATCTCGTGCTTTTTCTTTCATATTTGCTTCTTCAATTTTTATTTTTATTTTTTAATTCTTTTAAAGCATTGAGTACAAGAACGCATTTTTGTTGTTTACGGTTCAAAGACATTTTGGAAATGAAATGTCTAAACAACATTTGTCCACTTCACGTTTCGTCTCGTTTTGTTTCTCTGACTTGAACATGAACATTACCATTATAGCTAGTCGAGACACCGTGTTATAAGCTAAGCACTTATGCTTCCGTAGTCTATTATTGCACTCAAATATTAACATGTATTTATAGTAAAATTAATATCAATACCTTCAATAATGTAAAATTAACTGGGATACAATTTTCCGGTTAAGAGAAATTGCTCTTTTACTGAGATTGATAATAATATTTTTGTTTTAAATAATGCTATTAATTCTGCTACTGAAGCTTCTGTTCCAAGAAAAAAAATTCGCAATAAAGGTCAAAGGTCAAATAAATTAATCCCCACATATTTTAGATTTTTTTAATGAGAAAACAATTTAAATAGAACTTTGTTTCGTTGTGTTGATCATGACAGAAAAAATTTACTTAAGGTGATAAGTAGGAACTTTGATAAAATTATTAGAGACTTAATAATACGATATGAGCACTATTGCCAGATTTGACGATTTATCGTCATTTTGACGATTTTTAATGTCAAAAACAGCCAAATGACGATTGGAAGATTTTTGCTCTGAAAATGACGATTTTTACATATATCGAAAATTGACAACATTTTATCTGTAAACTATGTTATATTATGACAATCTTATAATTTTCAGTTAATAAAAAAAGACAACTATTTTTTTCTTCATACAGCAGTACATATCGCTCATTTGCGAGAAGACAGGCATAACTCAAACAACGGGACTTTTGAGTTAATGATGCAGAAATATGGGTCACACCATAATTTACAACATATCAAAAAGTGGTATTGATATCTCTTTTACTCATTGAGTGGCGACCAAAATGCGTTTCAAATGCGTTTATCTCGGAATCGCTTTTTTTTGAGTTATGCCTGACTTCTCGCAAATGAGCGATATGTAGAACTATGTGATCAAATTTTAAAAAAATTTGATTTTGAAAATTTTCCGAATTTAGAGAGTTAAAATTTTTGAATTTTAACAATTATTTTTAAGATGGCCTCTTAGATTTTTGTAAGAAAATTTCTTAAATTAAACGTGCAGATTCTAGATACTTATTTCCTACTTTAACAAAATTGTTCAAAAAATATTAATTTTGCCACATCCTTTAGGTAAATCTGAATAAAACAAAATTTAGAAATCGGTTAGGAAAAGATTCTATGGAAAAGATTCTTTCAAAAAATATTATTTAAAATTAAAAATAATTGCTATGACATTGCAATAAAAACAGATTTCATAAATATGTTAAATTCTGAAATTTATATATAAACTGTGAATATAAACAGAATGATTTAATTTTGAATTAGTTTATTTTCAAAAGAGTTTTAAAATTAAAATTACAAATTTAATGATATGTGATTGTTATTTATGACATTTTCATACATAAATATTAAATATGTCTGTAAAAATGTTTTACTTTGCATTGTTATGTTTTTTATTTAATAATTTACTTGTTTTTAAAAAATTATAAGAATTATATCTTCTTTACTATTTTTGGTTTTCTTTGTTAAATAAAACAAATACATACATACATATGTATATGAAAAATTTGTTTTTTTTTATTTTTACGATTTTTTTTGAACATTTTACAAAATTGAATGATGATTTTTCCCCCAAAATTTGACGATTTTACACCTAGATAATCTGGCAACTTTGGATATGAGGAATAATATTTGAATAGCTATTTTATTAAATTAAAAATGAAAAGCATGACTTATTGGCTGATTTAGTAACCCCAAATGGTGATATGATTTCGGATAGTGTTGGTAAAGTAAATATATTGGCTGATCATTTTTTGAAGTGGTCATAAGCAAAATCATGATATAAAATGCAGTCATTTTCCAATTCCGTTAGAACTGAAATCTCTACTTTACAAAATAATTTCCCTATAATAAGTTTTAATGAACTCTTTACTGCAGATGGGAAATCTACATCCAATGGAAGCGTAAACTATAAAGAATTTATTGGCAGTGTTAAAATAATAAGAAAATTTCTGGATTTGTAGGTGTTTCAAATTTCGTTTTAAGAAAAACATATTAATTTTTTTTAAGTTTCTAGCTATTTTGTTTAATCTCGCAAATTATATATATAAGTTATTCTCTCTCAATTTGGAAGTGTGCAAAATCTATTCCTGTTCTCAATAAAAATTCTGCTCCATCTTTCGAGAGAAGTTATAGGCTAATATCTTTACTTTCTAACATTAACAAAGTTTTCGAGTATATTATTTTGAAGAAGATTAATAGCCATATTTTAGATAATCCTGTACTTAAGAACTACTAGTTTGGATTCAGACAGAGACATTCCACTGTCCATGGTCTCAGAAAGCTCAGACTTAATTTCTACCAATAGTAAAAGTAATAGAGCTTCAATAAGTCTTAGTTTAGGTTTTGAAAAAAACTTTTGATAAGGCGTGGCAGAAGGAAATTTTTTATAAGATATTTAAAACTTTTATGTTTAATAAAAATGTTGGCATGTTTATTTTTCATTATTTATCTAGTAGAAATTTTTATGTTAATTTCGACAACTTTAATTCTGTTAATAGAGATGTGTTGGCTGGAGTTCCTGAGGGTTCTTTTTTAGGGCAAATTTTACATATTATTTATTTAGAAGATATCCCTGATCCTCTAGAGGAAGAAAATATTATATTTTTACCATAAGCGGGTGACATTTTAATTGCAGAAATGGGTGAATATATTGATAAATTCGTACACTGTTGAATTAGCACAATTTTTTTGACAAATAGAAAAATAAAGTTAAATATCAATAAGTGCTTATGTTCAATTATCAAAGGTAAAAAAATATTTGTTTTCAAATGCTAGAAAATTCATTCCGTGTATTGTAATCAAAAATTAATTAGTTTCTTATTTTGATAAATTTAAATATCTAGGAGTAATTTTTCAGGAATCCTTTAATTTTTATAGACGACATATTGGCCACATTTTGGATAAAGCACAAAAAGCTTTTTTCTTATTATAATTTTCTTAGGCGGAATAGAATGGTTATCCAATTTGGTTCTAAGTTTCGTCTCACCAAATGAAAACATTATGAAATTTTGAACGTGAAATTTAAAAAATATTTTCTGGATTAAAAAAAATATATAAAGCTTAATGATGGTTCCATTAAAAAAGTTTCAAATAGAAACATTTATAAACAACTAAGAAAATTATAGTCGGTCTAGACTTACTGTATGATACCCTATACCATGCGTTTAAAGACCCTATCTCTAAGGTCCAACAAAGTTGATATAGTAAATAAGCATAAACCAAATTTGAGTGGCATTTTTATAATTTTTTTTTTGTCTTCGAATATGAAAAAGTTTACATCGGGTGATGTACTTATATTGGTACTAGGTCGAAAAATCGGCCAATCCTGACCATATATGGTAAGACACTTATTTTTGTAAAAACATATATGAACCAAATTTGAGAAAAATTTGTGCAATATTTTTGTTTTTGATAGGTTTAAGTGAAGATTGTAAATCAGCTTTATATGCGGGCTATGACTAAGAATTGTCCTATAGGGTTTATTTTTGGATTACTGATTACTGGGTATAATAAACATACACAAACCCAATTTGACCGAGATATATATGATCATTTGGATATTATGGCAATTTAAGTCGATCTCATAGGGTCCATTTGTATGGGAACCAATTTCAATAGCATTCATCCTATGGCCGATAGTTGCTTATATACCAAACTTCATCAAAACATAGTCATATTTGCGACCTGTAGTTTGATTACAAGGTTTTATGGACACACAGACGGACTGATGGACGGACATCTCGAAATAGACTCAGAAAGTGATTCTGAGTCGATCGGTATAATTAAAGATGGGTCTAGGTCAAATATTTTTGGTATTTACAAACATCAGCGCAAAGTCACATGGTAGTATAGGATATAAAAATGCAAAATGAAGAGGATTGACAACTTTTTGATTAATTTTGGCCTTAAATTTTTGGATGATTGTAATAATATTGAGAATGTTCTTATTTCAAACTATATGGAAGAGATTAATACTTTAATTAAAGCTTCTTTTGTTGCCCTATAATTAAATTTTGTTTAATATTATATTTTATGCAATCTGTTCTTATATATCCAAATATTTTATGCAAAAACACCAACTTTTTGCTATTATTAAGATGATATAAGAATTAAATATTTCGATATTCTTGAATATAATATATGTATATTGTTTAAAACAATCGCTGAAGATGATATTCAAAGAATATCGAAATATTGGATTTTAATAAATAACTTTTACCAAAATCATACCTCGAACTCAAATATTTAATTATTATTTACAATTTGAAAGGTCGCATAAAACATCATTAAATTAAGATGATATTTTAAGCTAATGCTAGAAAAATTGGAGCGTTAAAATTGCCACTTAAGTGATAAAAAAAAAAGTTAGCGCTGTGTTTTATAAATTTTACTTTTTATACCCCCCACACGTCAGTGGCAGAGGGTACATATAGATTTGTCATTCCGTTTGTAACGCATCGAAAAACTAATTTCCGACCCCATAAAGTATATATATTCTTGATCCTTATCACAGCTCGAGCCGATATAGCGATGGCCGTCTGTCCGTCTGTCTGTTGAAATCACGCTCATTCACAAAAAAAAAACCCCCATCTAACTGGATAAGGTTACAATAATATCACTTGCCATAATTCCCAGCAGGTTGCTATTGAAAATGGGCTAAATCGGGCATCATTGTGATTAGATACGAGCAAAAATATGTAGATACCTCTAAAATAAACATTAAACATTGTTGTAACAGTTTAGTGGTTGAACATAATAATTGTACAACAACATAAAAAAATTCCACAAAAACTTATGCATATACTTATATTAACAATACCAACAACACAATAACATAGCTTATGTTAATAGTACTGCCAGATATTTTTTTATCGTTATCACGTTATAATAAAAAAAATCTTCATATTGGCGAAAAATGAAAAATGGAAAATGAAAATGAAAAATGGAAAATGAAAATTGCAAAATGGAAAATGAAAATTGAAAAATGAAAAATGAGAAATGGAAAATGGGAAATTGGAAATGGGAAATGGGAAATGGAAAATGAAAATTGGAAAAATGAAAATGGAAAATGGAAAACGGAGAATGGAAAATGAAAATTGAAAAATTAAAAAGGGAAAACGGAAAATGGAAAATTAAAAATGAAAAATGGAAAATGAAAATTGAAAATTGAAAATTGAAAATTGAAAGTTGAAAAATGGAAGATGGAAAATGAAAATTGAAAAATGAAAAATGGAAAATGGAAAATAAAATTGAAAAATGAAAAACGGAAAATGGAAAGTGAATAATGAGAAATGAAAAATGGAAAATGAAAACTGAAAAATGAAAAATGGAAAATGAAAATTGAAAAATGAAAAATGGCAAATTGAAAAGGAAAATTGAAAAATGAAAAATGAAAATGGAAAATGAAAATTGAAAAATGAGAAATTAAAAATGGATAATGAAAAATGGAAAATGAAATATGAAAAATGGAAAATGAAAAATGAAAAATGGAAAATGAACATTAAAAAATGAAAAATTAAAATGAAAATTGAAAACTGAAAAATGGAAAATGAAAAATTAAGATTGAAAAATGAGTAATGAGAGATGAAAAATGAATAATGAAAAATTAGAAATTAATAATTAAAACTTAAAAATTAAAAATTAAAAATTAAAAATTAAAAATTAAAAATTAAAAATTAAAAATTAAAAATTAAAAATTGAAAATTAAGAATTAAAAATTAAAAATTAAAAATTAAAAATTAAAAATTAAAAATTAAAAATTAAAAATTAAAAATTAAAAATTAAAAATTAAAAATTAAAAATTAAAAATTAAAAATTAAAAATTAAAAATTAAAAATTAAAAATTAAAAATTAAAAATTAAAAATTAAAAATTAAAAATTAAAAATTAAAAATTAAATATTAAAAATAAAAATTAAAAATTAAAAATTAAAAATTAAAAATAAAAATTAAAAATTAAAAATTAAAAATTAAAAATTAAAAATTAAAAATTAAAAATTAAAAATTAAAAATTAAAAATTAAAAATTAAAAATTAAAAATTAAAAATTAAAAATTAAAAATTAAAAATTAAAAATTAAAAATTAAAAATTAAAAATTAAAAATTAAAAATTAAAAATTAAAAATTAAAAATTAAAAATTAAAAATTAAAAATTAAAAATTAAAAATTAAAAATTAAAAATTAAAAATTAAAAATTAAAAATTAAAAATTAAAAATTAAAAATTAAAAATTAAAAATTAAAAATTAAAAATTAAAAATTAAAAATTAAAAATTAAAAATTAAAAATTAAAAATTAAAAATTAAAAATTAAAAAATTAAAAATTAAAAATTAAAAATTAAAAATTAAAAATTAAAAATTAGAAATTAAAAATTAAAAATTAAATATTAAAAATTAAAAATTAAAATAAAAAATTAAAAAATTAAAAATTAAAAATTAAAAGTTCAAAATTAAAAATAACTCAGATAAAAATGTTTTAAAGTTAGCTTATTTTTAATAATTATAATTTTTAGCCAAGAATTATTTGAATTTTGGTAATCGGAATTAAAGTTTCAGTATCGGCAAAAATTTAAAAGTGGTAGCCGTACTCAACATTGGGTATAATACAGAGTTTAGGACTCAGGTGGAGGGTATCAAAAAATTCGGCAGAGCCGAATTTAACACTCTTACTTGTTACAACATTTGATTTGAAAATAACGCAATCTGTTGCAACGCGAGGAGTCACTTGTATAAGTACAGCGATTTATAAAGTACAAATTTTGTCAACGGAAAGTGAAGTAAGGCGTTGCGAATTACAAAATTATGGTAATAATCTCAATAAGAAACCGCTGTAAAATTATGCTAGAGAAATTTACTAGGTATGTTTGTTAAAATTAATAAAACAATAGATGTTTCACTTTTCTTTTATAATAAAAAAATGTTGATTTTATTGTTTTTTTTTTTTTTTTATTTCATGTTTTTCGTTTATTTTTAAATATTTTAAATAGTAAAGCATTTTTTGTTGTTCGTCTAATGGAATTCATTCATAATTACATACAAATTAATAAAAAATGTTAAGCTTAAATTTATACAAAATTGGTTTGTTTATTGTTATTTTCAATGTTATTTGAAAGAGATTTTCATAGAAAAATAAATAACGTAATAGCGAGACGAGTAAAAATACTAAAAAGGAAATTAATATACATACGCTACTACTACAGCTGCACTAAGTATTTAGCAATACTACTTACTATTTACTATAACTACTACATACATATATACTTACATACATACATACATACATACATATATATATATACTTAATAATACAAATATATTTATTAATATTTATGTTATGATGCAAGTAATAATTTACAAAATTTTCTTGATTTTTTTTTTTTGGATTTTTCGTTTAAGATTTTAGTTCTTCTTTTTAAAAATTTACAAATTGCACAGAATTTATTTATTCGTTAATAAATTATTTAATTGAATTTCTGGTTATTGTGTTTAAAAAACTTTAACTGAAGTTTAAAAGAGTTTTTAACAAATATTTAACTGATTTTTTATTATTTCTTTTTGTATTATTTTTTAAATAAAATGATTTGTAATTTAAATCAAAGTGTTTGTTTTTTGCAATTTCTTAGTGCACAGTTCAGTGAATTTGTTTGTGTATTGATGTATTACGTATAATAACAGATTCTTCTTAATTTTTTGTTGTTCAATTTCGTTTCACTAGTATTTATTTGTGGTTTTTGTGTGTTTTGGCACTCGTGGAGTTTTTGTTTTAAATTATTAGTTATATTAGTTTTTATACATTTTATTTTAAAATAATATTTATATACAATATAATTTTAATAAATATTTATTAATGAAAGAAAAAAAAAGACATAAAAACATAAAAAGAAACTTATCATTTAAAAATTTGGTTGTTTACAATATATACGAGTAGCAGTAAATCTTTAAATCTTTTTTTAGGATGAGACTCAATTGGCGCTCAGTCATAAAAATGTTAAATTAGTAAAAATTATTTTAATCTTAACAATATTTTGAACCTGTTCAAAATTTTCATTTAATATATTTTTTTTTTCGTTTTCTACATATTTCTATACTGAAATTTTTTTCTGTTCTTAAAAATTTAACTTAACACTTAACGAATGTCTATGACAACAAAGAAGTAGAAGTAGAACCTTGAAAATGAAATTAATCATTTACCATACAATATCCGGAATATGTGTGTATATTGTCTTCCAAAAATGTTTCACCAGCTAGAACACCCGATTGTGTATGATGACTGGGACAGTGATGACCCTTAGGACATTGACACAGTGCATTGATATTAACTTCATCGATGAATTCTTGACGTTTCCTAACTGTAAATAACTTACAGGGTTGCTTACGTTGACATCTTAAGCGCTGTAATGAAAAAAAGAATACAAAAATAAATAAATAGGGGTGGACCAAATGAGAATTATATAAATTTTTTGTTGTAAGAAGAAGACATTCAATTATTTCTTATCATCCATTTACACTAGCAGTTCAATCTACTAGGTCTTGATTCAAATCTTCACCGTTTACACTGGCATTTTCGCTACAGAAACAGTCCCCATACGAGATCGACTTAAATTGCCATAAGATCCAAATTATCAAATAGATCTCGTTCAAATTGGGGTTGTGTGTGTTTTTTACATCCAAGAATTAGTATTAACAAAATAAACCCTATAAGACAATTCTTATCCATGGCCCCCATATGAAGCTAATCCCCGATCTTCACTTAAAAATTTAAAATTAAATTAAAAATAAAAATTAAAACATGGAAACATGCAGGTTTGGCTTTAAATTCAGAGCTTATTATATTAAAACTCGCAAAATGAGTGCAATTTGAAAAGCAATAGAATAACTCGTAACAATTTTAACATGTGTTAGTTTCTAAACTATTAACTATGGACCATAACTCGTTAGCTGTGACAGAGTAAAATGAGTCTTAGTATTTTATTTTGGAAAATAAAAAAATAATTACGATCGAAAAATTTCGATAACGAATGCGACGATTCGACTCCAGGTAATAATGGGTCAACATCAGTACAAAAGCATTTTGTAAACTGTAATGAAACCGTATTCCATTACATTTTCCAGCAAGAAACTGACCCAAAGCTCATTATACCCTATACCACTATGTGGTTTGGGTATAATGACTTTGTGCTGCTGTTTGTAACAACCAAAAATATTTGACCTAGACCCATCTTTAATTATACCGATCGAATCAGAATCACTTTTTGAGTTGATTTAACAATGTCCGTCCGTCCGTCCGTCCGTCCGTCTGTGTGTCCATGTAAACTTTGTAATCAAACTGCAGGTCGCAAATATGAACATATTTTGATGAAATTTGGTATATAAGCCTTTATCGGCCATGGGATGAACGCTATTGAAATTGGTGAGAATCGGTCCATGTTCAGACCTAGCCCCCATACAAATTACCCCTATGAAATCGACATAAATTGCCATAAGATCCAGATTGTCATATAGATCTTACTCAAATTGGGTTTCTATGCATTCATTACATCCACTATTGAGTAGTCTAAAAATGATCCCTTTGGCCCCATATAGAGCTGCTTCCCGATCTTCACTTAAATCTATTAAAAAACAAAAATATTGCACTGATTCTTCTCAAATTTTGTTTGTATATATTTTTGCAAAATACAAGAGACTATACCAAACATGATCAGGATCGGTCCATTTTTGGACCTAGTCCCCATATAGATATAGCATCCGATATGAACTTTTTCATATCTGCAGCCAAAAAAATTAATAAAAATACCACTCAAATTTGGTTTTTGCTTATTTTCTATGTCCAGTTAGTTGGGCCTAAGAGATAGGGTTTCTAAATGCATGGTATAGGGTATCGTATAGTCAGTCTAGACCGACTATAATTTTCTTACTTGTTTTAGTGTTGTTTTTCGGATCAAAATATTGATGTTCTGGACTGGCCACCCAAAAATCCTGATCAAAAACCAATTGAAAATTTGTGGGAATTGTAAAAAGAGATATCAAGGACAAAAATCCAGGAAATAATAATGAATTGTTTCAGTTGGTGCAGCAGAGGTGGGAAAACATATCTCTGTAAACATGCCAACGTTTAATACAAAATTTACCGAAAAGACTGGCGAATTTGGTCAAAGATAAGGGATATCCAATAAAATATTAAAGGATATATCCATTTTGTTTAACTTTACGAAGATATCTTTAAATTGTACGTAAATATTTTTTGTTATTTCTAATTATGTGACCTGATTTTTTTTCTGTTTAGTTCATCTTCTTAAAATTGTTTTTTTTATTTTAAACTCAATGATGATTTATTAGTTTTTATGTGGCGAACTAAATATGTAAAATATGTAACCAAATATATATGCTGGAAAGTCGTTTCTAATTATAAGGCCACCACTATATATTTTTGTAAATAAATAAAATCACCGTTTATGAAATTTTAATGCTTCAGTTTTTTGTTTCTCGACTTTTTAATTCGGTTTTTTCATTGTGTTATTAAGAAATGTAGGTTTTTAATAAACATAGATGTAAAAAGTTCAACTTTTTAAAATTAAATTAAAAAAAATGTTTTATTTTATTGCTGGCAACTTCAAATTAATAATAAAAAAAAAAAAAAATTAAAAAAACGTATTGAGTGTTCGCTTGTGTTCCTCTCTACTATTCTTTTTTTTTTTTTTTTTGATTTTTTACAACACCTATAAAACACTATTTTTATACCCTTAACATGATTACGCCAAGTAATAAAAATCGATTCATAACGAATGTCCTCTTATATTTTCATCCTCGAATTTCATGGAAGATTTCCAATAAAAAAATATTGGTTGAGGCTATAACTTGCAATTAAACAATTATGAATTTTTTTTTTATTATTCTTTTATTTATTGGATCTGCTCTGTGGTGAACCTAACAATAAGTATATAAATCTTAAAAACTAAATAATTTGAACTTAAATAAATAGGTTTCGATCGCGAGTGGATAATGTTTTAATTTTTAGATGTACGTGTTCAAGAATATTTTCTGTTTTTTTTAGCAGTACACGTGCAAGAACACGAACTTAAAATAAAGCTACACTCGAATCTATATGGTTTGTGTGTGTTCGAAACAAAAAATACATGATAGAAACATGTTCGTGTACATAACGAAATATTAAAACGAAACACAGTCATAATTGTGTTCGGCACCGTACAAAATTTAGAAACACACATAATTGGTATCAAAATGTTATTCAAAATCCTGGCGGACAATAGATAGCTGATAAGGAGATATTGCTACTATGAAAAGCATCTCATACTGAAGTTGCCTGCAAGTAGTTTTTCGAACATTCTTCTCGGGCATAATGTCGTATACGAGACCTAATTAAGACACCAGTTCCTCCATTAGTCTTACCATCAGGGTGGTTAGTTTTTTAAAAAGTATATCCTGGTATACAGAAATTGGCATTCCAATTATGAATTTAACATCCATTTATTTAATCCGGCATTCTGTACAACAAGATATAAAATCTTATAATTAAAGTACAGGATTGGTGCGAAGTACATAGCATTAACAAAACTTAATTGATTATAATGACAATATATATTAATAATAATAAAACATAAAAAATATGTGAGATATAATATAAAATTATACAAAATTATTACCTTAGAAATGGATTATATCAAAGAAAAACATTAAGTTATAAAAAAAAAACAAGTAAGAAAATTATAGTCGGTCTAGGCCGACTACAAACCAAACCATAAACCAAATCTGAGTAGAATTGTTATTAAAATTTTTTTTTGCTGCAGATCTGAAAAAGTTCATATTGGATACGTTATTTATATGGGGACTATGTCGAAAAATGGACCAATCCTAAGCATATTTGGTAAAGGCACTTATTTTTTGCAAAAACATATATAAACCAAAGTTTAGAAAAATCTGTTTTTAATAGGTTTAAGTGAAGATCGGGAAACAGCTTTATATGGAGGCTATGACTAAGAATTGTTCTATAGGGTTTATTTTTGGACAGCTGATTAATGAATTTAATAAACACACACAAATCCAATTTCATCGAAATCTATAAGATAATTTGCATCTTACAGCAATTTGAGTCAAAATCATATGGGTCATTTTTATGGGGAGTAGGTCTGAACATGAACCGATTTTCACAAATTTTTCTCAAATTTGGTATTTATATATTTTTGTAAAAAATAAGTGTCCTTACCAAATAAGGCCAGGATTGGTCCATTTTTCGACCTAGTCCACATATAAATATTGGAGCCGACATGAACTTTTTCATATTCGAAGGCAAAAAAAAAAATAATAACAATGCCACTCAAATTTGGATTATGCTTATTTTCTATATCCAATTAGTTCGGCCTTAAAGATAGGGTCTCTAAATGCATGTTTTATTGTAATTACGTATATATTATTGAACATCACTACTGTATAATAGTAGAGGAGCAAGAATCAATCATTTAAGCACATCTTTTGTTATTGGCAATGGTCATTTTATTATTAACAAAAACTGACTGATCCGATAAATATGACGTATTTAAACGAGTGGTCGACGAAGAAAAATTAAATAATGTTTGCAGCTTCAGAGTGATCTAGTGATCAATACTTCTACGCATTTCCTCCGAGACATCAATAAGTGCAGTTAAACACCTATGCTTAGCCGGAAACCTAACTGTCTACTTGTAAATAATCTATTATTATTTATGTAATCACACATTTGTTTATGTAATAGCTTCTCAAATACTTTAGATGAATAAGGTAATATATAGATCGGTATATAAATTCTTTAAGCATACTTCCAGTTAACAGGAAAAGTACTTTTCGTTATCATAGTATTAAAAGTGAGGGTATTGCCCGTATATGGTAATATTACAGGAAGAATACCATTTAAACAATCCTTTTGAGTTTTCACCACAACATAACTCTATTTTATTATTATTAATATGTCGCCATCCAACAAACACGCAATTTTTAGCACTTGAAACTGAAATAATTTTTAATAATGCTATATACTATTCACTATCTACTTGTCCAATTTTAGAAAACTCCAATAAGTTTTACTGGGAGCTGAATGAGTCCTTGCTGTGATTGAAATGGAAATTTCTACACAATCTAGATGTTTTTAACCAAATTTCATTGTTTATTGGGTGACCAATTTAATCGGATTTTATAAAAAAAGATATACGAGTGGATGTCCTTCCACCAATTTGATAAAAAAAAAAAATTTAATTGAATTCAAAAAATCTAATTTTTTTTTTTTTCAGAACTTGATTAAATGCAATAAGATTGCCAATTGTCTACAATAACGCCTATTTTTGTCCAGTTTTGTATAGGGAAAAAGCACAGTATTTCGTTTTCTTTTAAGCCATTTAAATAAATTAAATTTAGGTTACAGTATTAAAAATTATGTAAACTTTTTTTATAAAAAGAAAATTATTATCTCATATTTCTTTATTTTAAACGGACAATTTTTATTGCAATTAAATAAAGAAGAATTTTAGGGTCTTTGATTCTGCTTAATTTATCATAGAAAAAATCACTTAAATTTGGAGTAGTCTGTCAGATAAAAATCGATAAGATTTTATGAATTCTAAGACACAGAATCAACCTTAGATTTTGGAAGTTATTTGTATAAATATTTTCCTACAAAAATTCCCTTAATACAAAAGAAACTCTCAACTGGCGATGGTGGCATATAGAAAACCCTTTATATTCTAAATTCTACAATAAACCTTTTAATTCATGGACTTTTTTATTATGGAAGAACCTTTAAATTTTAACGCTCTTTTATAATGAAAATTCCCGAAAGGCGCGGAAAACATTTCATATTAATGATCAACTATTTCGATCATCTTTCAACTCTTAATTTTTTTAAAAAACATCTCTACTTACCGTTAAAGGAGAACACGCAAATAAATATTTATAGCCAGCATTGCCATCATCAGATGGCTCCCGTTTGGTTAAGTATGTCACCGAATTTTTAGGACAACGACAATGAACAATTTGTTCCGTTGAATTCATTTCCGCCGAAGTCGTTAAAGTCCAAGTATAGTCACGGAAATATCTGCAAAAAGAGAAAACAACTTTTGTGAAAATCTAATTTATGGACAATAGGAAATAGCACTAAAACTAACCTACAAACTGGAAGTCTATGAACAGGTTGACATAATTTATAATGTCTAGTTTTATCCGCTATAGTATGACCATCTTCTACGCCCAATCCACTGGGACAACCACCGATATATGTTAATTTCTCCCCATGACCGATATGACCCGAATGTCTCATGTGAGCAGAATTCGTATATAAATGTTGTCTCTTTATTGTAACATGAGGAAATTCATTATCATTAAACTCGTCAGGATACAAAAGTGTATCATCGTTATTCGACAAAGCTGAATTGTCATCATGTAGGATATAGTCCGGGGGTAAATTAATGTCATCCTCATAGGCAGCACCCAATTTATGCATTAATTTTTTTAAATGTAAATTTTCATATTTTTTATCCGTATTGTAGCCGGCCTTCAATAGCAGATGTTTATTTTGATGGACAATTTTGGAATGTTCATAATAACTGTGATATTTTTCCGAATTATGATTGTTGTGTGTGGCCGAAGAGTCCTTTTGATGGTGATGAATTATTACTTCAGGTGCACGATTTATGGAGGGACAACGACATTGTCTCTCTATCCACGGTGTTTCATATAAATCGATTTTTGAACATACGGCATTCGGAGCACATATCGGCAAATCATCTTCAGAGTCCTACAAAGAAAAATTAAAAGAATATTTTTTATTTTGGTATTGATAATTTAAGAATGTCTAGTTTAGTGAGTTTAATGTTTATAGTTTATTAGTTTTTAAATGTCTCAATTAAAAAAAAAAATAAAAATAAATATAAAAAAATAATAATAAATTAATAAATAAGTTTTTGTGGAAATTAAAAAAAAAAAATGTAAACATTGCGTCCCTTGACCGTTTCCCACCATATAAACAATGGAAGTGATACTTAAATGACATCATAGTTTGAACTGTTTTGCTGGCGAAATATTAATTTTGACATCCTTTAGAATCGAAGGTTGTCATTTAAGATGTCTAAAGTATTTCAAATTCAGTTAAAAAAATTCAGTTAAAAAAGATAAAATATCATGGAACTAGTTTTCATTATAACATCTTTAGTGAATGTTTCTTACACCACCAATTCCGAAAAATATACATAGAGACTCAGAACTGGTTATAGAATTGGTTCTAACGGATCCACTACTATCGTTTGTAGATCGTGTTGAGGAGAATAGAACATTAACTTCTTTAGAACAGAAAATTTGTAGGTAAATTTAAAAAAAACAAGTAAGAAAATTATAGTCGGTCTGGACCGACTATACGATACCCTATACCATGCGTTTAGAAACCCTATCTCTTAGGCCCAAATAACTGGACATAGAAAATAAGCAAAAACCAAATTTGAGTGGGATTTTTATTAATTTTTTTGGCTGCAGATATGAAAAAGTTCATATCGGATTCTATATCTATATGGGTACTAGGTCTAAAAATGGACCGATCCTGATCATGTTTGGTAAAGTATTTTGTATTTTGCAAATATATATATACAAACAAAATTTGAGAAGAATTAGTGCAATATTTTTGTTTTTTAATAGATTTAAGTGAAGATCGGGAAGCAGCCCTATATGGGGCCAAAGGGATCATTTTTGGACTACTCATTAGTGGATGTAATGAACGCATACAAACCCAATTTGAGTAAGATCTATATGACAATTTGGATCTTATGGCAATTTATGTCGATTTCATAGGGGTAATTTGTATGGGGGCTAGGTCTGAACATGGACCGATTCTCACCAATTTCAATAGCGTTCATCCCATGGCCGATGAAAGCTTACATACCAAATTTCATCAAAATATATTCATATTTGCGACCTGCAGTTTGATTACAAGCTTTACATGGACACACAGACGGACGGACGGACGGACGGACGGACGGACATTGTTAAATCAACTCAAAAAGTGATTCTGATTCGATCGGTATAATTATCGATGGGTCTAGGTCAAATATTTTTGGTTGTTACAAACAGCAGCACAAAGTCATTATACCCAAACCACATAGTGGTATAGGGTATAAAAATAAGAAAATTACAGCCATATACCATACCTATAATATTAATAGGCAAGGAAATTTTTTGTTACCGATGTTTTGTTCTATCGTTTTATCCCGACTTTGACCAAGCGTATATTATTTGAAAGGTATTTCTTTATAGCCGTTCACCAGATTTACAGATTTTTAAATTTTATCCTTTATTTTGAGTAAATTGCATTTAAAGTTGCTACTAACACTTACATAAAATTATACATATGCTATTGTTAATGAGTTTGTTATCTTCATTCACAATAATAATAAACCAAAAAAGTGTTGGTTTGTGAATTGGCTAAGTTCAAAAATAAAGTTGCCTAGTAATTGCATTCGAATTTCGAGCGCTGGAATCAGATACTATATATGTATATATACCATGCGTTTCGAGAGAGAGTCCTGCATTCAACTTTGCTGAATCAATAACTGCTTATAGAAAATAAGTATAAATCAAATTTTAGCGTATTGTTATTAATTTGTGGCGTGGAGATATGAAAAATTTCATATCTGATTTTATTTTTATATGGGGACTAGGTCCAAAATAGACTTATCATGACCGTATTTACTTTTCTCAAAAACATATATAGACCAACATTTTAAAAAAATTATGTAAAATATATATTTTTTATATATAGATAGCAGCTTTATATGGGTATTATGACAAAAAATGGTGCTATAGGGCTTATTTTAATCTTATTCGGTCCGATAAGGGTGATTTGTGTGGGAGGGAACTGGGTCTAAACATGCACCGAGATTCACCAATTTCAGTGGCTTCGTCATATCGCCAGCAAAAGCTTATACCCCATTTCATCAAATTATATACATAATTGCGACCTGTAGACTACAAGGTTCAGACGCACAGACAGATGGGCATTAGTAAATCGTCTCAGAAACTGATTCTGAGTCAATCGGTATAACAATTACACCATGACCACATTCGACAGAAAAAGAATGAGTAAAGTTCTTTAATACTATGAGGTTTTTCCTCATTTTTATTTGTTTCCACATAGAAGTAATACTTTAAAACAGAGTAAAGCTTCCAGAATCTAAGTTCAAAAAAACGTAAAAGTAGCTCAAAATTCCAATCTTGGAAAACTCTTGCAGCTCTCTCCCTCTCTAACCTAAAGCCCTTTGTATCTAAAACTTTTTAAAGAATACTTCAAATATTCTCTTTTGTCTCACTAAGCTTAATGAAATTTTTGTACAAAGAGACAGCAGACACATTGTGCCTACGGAATTTATTGCCAAATGAATTTCAGTGAAATTGATAACCGAATTTCGAGTTGGTTATGATCAGAATTCTATTGTCTTAACAGTTAATATTTTATCACAATAGAAGAACATTAAGTGGTGTAGTGTTTTTGTTGATACGATCTAAAATACAGTTGTTAAACTTTAGAACAATTCGGTTATCAATTTTTTTTCTGTGTGTATTAGGAGTGAGATCGAAAACATCTTAACATACATAAAATGTAATAATGAGCAAACGATTAAACCTAAGGTCTGGATTTTCTTTTATTTAATTGAAATTATATTAAAGCTTAAAAAAAGATAATTTTTATAGTTCTAATCACTCTTTATTGAACTTATGGTCCATTTCTGGAAGCCCTCCATTAGGGATTTTATAGTGGTTTTTGTCACTTTTTGGGAATTACTCCATTTAAAATCTTCCACATTTTGGCACAACTTTTTGTGCTCTTCAACTCCCTTTTCACAAGAGCCCAATATCTATCCACTGGCCCAAGCTCCAGACAGTTTGGAGTATTTGCCTCCCTTGATACAAAAACTACGTTCTTGTTCTTGTACCACTCAAAAGATTTCTTAGCATAGTGAGATGATGTCAAATCGGGTCAAAAATATGTGGATACATTGTGTTGGCTTATGCAAAGAAGTTGTTTTCTTTGCAAACACTCCTTAATATAAATTCCGTTATTTATAAGCATGTTGGCACAAATGACTTGCTTTCTTTTTTGTCGCAACTGCATATTGTTTGTAGTACCAGAAACTTTTTTTTGGAAATTTCGCCCTAAAAAATTTTGACCCGGAAGTTACGAAAAATCTGCCAGTACATATGTTTCGTCATCCATTATGCAGCAGTAGTATGTTTTTATGATTTAAATTTCCGTGTTCATATTTACTGGTCTCTAAATTTGTTGCAGGGTTCCTATGTCGAACTTTTTTGAATTTGTATGTCGCACCTAATAGTTCGAGAACTCAGCTAACCGGTCTGCTTTTTTACTGCCCTTAAAAAGATCATGCGGACCTTTCTTTCTTCCCGAACCAGGTTTCCTATCAATGGTCAAATGCTCCTGTTTCTTTCTAATAACATTGGAAATAGTTAAACGGCAGACCTTTGATATTTTGGCCAACTTTTAATAGAACCAAGATGGATTTTCTTGAAAATGCTTTTATTTCCTTACCTCATTTTAATCAATCTAACAACAAATGAACGGTGTTGTCATTAAGCATAACAACTGACACATTTTTCAATGATAAGTGGATCAAAAAGTAATTCAAGTAATGCTTGCGAAAAAACATAAGAGGAAAACAGTGTGTTAAGATTTTTTCGATATCACTCCTTAAAAAAATTCGACAGAAAGCATTTAAATTTAAATTTCAATACGACTAGTTACCAAAATCATTGGACTAAGGTTCAACATGTTAAGCGAGAACTTTGCTAACAACTCATTAAATTAAAGGTAGCAAACAACAACAAAAAAAAAAAAGAAGAAAAAACGTACAGAAATTTAATAACTTGAAAATTTATTCAAGTAGTATTTAGAAGACACAAATTTTCTTTAAACAGACATTTCAAGTATCGTTTTAGCTTCTTCAAAATATCGAAAGGAAAAATGTAAAAAGAAATAATATTAAGAAAACTATTCATACATAAAGATTAAGTGTTGATGCCTGTATATTGATGTGCATTTAAATTGAAAATTGTCTGGTGTTTTATTTTGTTTTGTTTTTATTGTTGTGTTTCATTTTTATGACCAAAAATCGATTGAAACAAACAAAATTAAATCGACGGCCACAACACCATTATGAACATAATTTTATAATCATGTTATATCGTTGAAAAAGAAATCATATATTTAATATATATATATATACATATATATATACATATATATCTACATATTTATATATACATATATATATATATATATATATATTATGATTTTTGTTTTTATTTTTTTTCGAGGGCATATGTTAATGATGGTCATTATATGGTCTGAGACGTAACACTGGTAGCCACTGTTGTCTTCAGCAGCTAAAGTTAAGAATAACAACAACAAAAACAACATAAAAATTATATGATATTGTATTCTACTACTGGTGTTTGCATCAATGCCATTAATGGCTCTTAAGTTGGTCAGAAAGCCAGCAAATGAAATGAAGAAAAAAGTAAACCTCCATCATCATCACGTTCCAGACAGTTCCAGTTTTATTATATGAATCAAACGAGACAGGAATCGACAAAAATCTTAATGCTTTTTATTCAAGAAGAAATTATAAAAGAAAATGGTGCTGACCGAATACAAAAAACACTACAAATATTAAAATGTTTTGTTGTCATTGATAATTTGAAACTTTGAATGGTTTTCATTTTAGATTGTGATTATACGATACCCTATATTCGAGAAGGGGTAAAGGACATATAGAATAAGTTTAAAAAAATGTTGTGCGGACTTGTTAGGGTTTTGTTTCCTGCAGCTATGAAATACATAGTTCATATAGGGACTAGGTTGAAAAATTTACAACTTGTGACTCAAAGTGACTTTTATTTTTTAAAGCATATGGAAACATACTCATATGAAACATTTGTATGGGAGATAGCTTAACATCCACCGATTTTGACCAATTTTAATAGCGTTTGTCCGCTATCAGCTTATGTATATACCGCAATTATTCTATAATCAAATAAAGAAGAACTTAAAAATTTTGATTTCGAATTACAAATAATTGGATCAATTTGTGTCGATTAGTTGGTTAAATCGAATAATTTTTAAAAACGTTTAAAAGCAAAAAAAAAAATGTTTTATTTCTGAAAAATTATAAATTTATAAAAAATCCAAAAAAGATAGATGGTATCACTTATCACATAAATTTGAATGATAATGGATTTGTGCTTAGTAGAAAAAATCGGTTAAAAACAACAAAAAAAAAAAATTAATTAATTTTTATTTTCATAAGAATATTTCACAAAGTAAAACGAATTTCTATCTTTTTAATTTTTATTTCTACTTTTTATGATTCTCATATACGCCTTAAATGCATAAGCTCTTCTTTTCAAAAAACCTTTGTATATTATTACTTAAAATTCCCCAGCGAAACCCACAATTTTTAATAAAGGGTCCGCCAAATAACTTTTTTTTTTTTGAAAATGCTATAAAAAAAACTACTGAATACTATCTCAAATTTCTTTTTTTATTTGAAAGTACAATCCTTCCGGTTAATAATGGAAAATAATTTCATTCAAATGGCTGCCTCGGCTGGCCATGCACTAGCCTACACGATCGGTCCAATTTTTAAGCACATTATCGATTGTGTGCAGCTGTACTTCACCAATGGCTTCACGAATATTGTCCTTTAAAGCGTCAATTGTCTCTGGCTTGTTGGTAACACTTATCTTTGAGGGCACCCCACAAATAATAGTCCAACGGTGTCAAATCGCAGCTCCGAGGTGGCCAAACGACATCAGCTCTGCGGCTGATAATGCGATCTTCAAAAACAGGGCGCAAAACATCGATTGTATCTTCGGCTGTGTGGCACGTAGCGCCCTCCTGTTGAAACCAGATGTTGCCAATATCCTCCTCTTCAATTTTTGTGAACAAAAATTCGTTCAACATGGCCCGATAACGATCGCCATTGACTGTAACGGCCACTCCTTGCTCATTTTCGAAGAAAAATGGCCCACTTATGCCTCTGGACCAAAATCCGCACCAAACAGTGACTCGTTTTGGGTGTATCGGCTTTTCAATGTATTCGTGCCCCAAATGCGACAATTTTGCTTATTTACATACACGCCAAGATCAATATGAGCTTCATCTGAAAAGATGATTTTTTTTTTTTTTTGGCAAAATCGGCATCTTCTGTAAGTCGATCGCAGGCCCACTTAGCGAATCGAAAACGCATTGGATGGTCAGTTAGCTTCAACTCCTGAACCAATTGGACTTTGTATGGCGTCATACCAAGGTCTTTATGCAAAATTCGTCTCAATGATGCCTCCGAAATGTTCAATTCTTGAGAACGACGGTGAATTGATGTTGATGGCGCTTCACGCACACTTTCTGCCACAGCAGCAATATTCTCGGGTGTACGCACTGTTTATCACGCTTTGGTTTATCGATGAGGATGCCAGTTTCTTTCACTTTTTTCACAAGATAACGAACATACGGAGCTGACGGTGCTTTTCTTCTTCCAAAATCCGTACGCAATTTTCGCACACATTCTGCAACATTACCATGATTTTCAAAGTAATGTCGCAATATTTCCCAGCGTTGTTCAAGCGTATACACAACCATATTCGTTCAGCGAAAGGATAAAACTAATTATCTGTCAAATCAGACATGAGCTAAGTGTTACCATTCACGAAATAAGCACTAGTTGAAAAAAAAACGTTAGATGGCGAACCCTTTATAAAAAAAATTTAAGGTTTTTTGTCAAATGGCTATTTTATGGTTTATTTACTTCTTTTTACATTTTCATCACTTATTTATTAAAATTAATTTTACATACCTTATTTCAATGTAAAATTAAATAAAACTGGAGGAATGACAATTTCGAATCATATGAGTCCGATCACAGGGGAGATGTGTAAACAACTAGTAATTAAAGATTTTTTTATGGCTTTTTTAAATCAAACAGAAAGCGTCATCTATGTATCATTTATAGCAATCAACTGCAGGGGCTCTGCTAATATAAAAATATTTCTTATTATTTATTATTTCAACCGGTTCATTTTTAATTTTTCGTTTTTTATTTTTAATTTTTTTAGCGATTATCTTGTTTATCATGCTTAGAAGTGTAATTCCTCTACAGTTTCTGCATTCTGTAAGATCACCTTTCTTCGGTAAGTTGATGATCAAGCCCTCTTTCAATTCGTCGGAAAGCTCATTATTGTCCCACAATCTTTATACCACATTGTGGAGCAGGAAGACACTTTTTTGGGGGGTCTGCTTTTAATAGCTCAGGATTGTTGTCAGGTCCTGAAGCCTTTGATTTTTTTGGGCGCGTATAGCGTCAACTATTTCTGCTATTGTAGGAGTGCTTACTTTTATATCGATCCTCTCGGTATGGATAGTGCAATTGCATATGGGGTGGGGTATGTGCATGCCCACTGATAGCATGTTGGCGTAGTGATGTGTCCAAATTTGAAGCTGTATATTTTTTGAAGTGATGAGATAGTCGTTGCTTGTTTATATAAGTCGTTGATTGTTTTATATACATAAGTCGCGTGTTCTGCCTGACTCGACTGCAGTTTGTGCTTCTGTGGCAAGGTCTTTCGCCCATTTACATATGTCTCTACGTTCATTCACATGTTTGTTTGATTGTTGGACATGTGAAAAAAAACAACAACAAAATTGTGTATGCCAAGCTATAGAAATTCCATAATATTTTCATACATCTTCTTAAAATTTTCTGCGAATTTCCGAATAGAGAACCGCTGATTTCAATTTTTTGTGCGATATTTCACCAGCCATAACATTTTTCTTAAATATTTTTCTGTATTTTTGTAATTACATAATTATGTATTATGTAAAGCCAAATTATAACTAAAAATTGTCATGCCTTTTGCATAATTATGCCTGTACTCAAATTAGAAGATTTATTCTTGTTGTACAGTAAAGCAAAAAAAATAAATAAATAAATCTGAGCCAACATTGATGCTGTATGTTGAGATTATCAATTCTGATTTCAAAACCATATTCCAGGCAGACCAAAACCATCAACTACAAAATTTACCATAATTAATGTTTTAATTAAATTTATTAGAAAAGATCACTCTAAACAAGTTAAAAATTGTGTGGAATGTCATTGTTTTTGGGCGATTAATATAGGTGTTATCAACTTTTATTTAAAAGTGTATGGCAGCTGAGGATGTGCTTGTACGGATTTCGTTAAGAAATCAAATTGCTTCCTGGCTATTTGTGTTTGTCTACGATAAGTCTTTTCATTTTTTCTACAAATTACTGGGTGTGTTAAATTGATAAATATTTATTTTTTTAATAGCCAACAACTATTTCATTGTTTTTCAACCAGTACGCACATTTCTATTGTCAATAAATTTAACATCTGGAATTTTTATTATCCATATAATATATATTCAAATCTCATAAAATTTAAATTTACGATAAGTGCTTAGCGAAAAACAATTTATAGTTTTATAAAATTTTATATTACATAATTTACCTTTTAATTTGACCAACTCTTTTTTATAATACAAAAAATTATAAAAAAAACCGTTGGGTTTTTCAATGAAAAAAAAATTTAAATATTTGTAAACATTTTGTACAAAAAAAAAAAAAAAAAAAAAACAAGAGAAGAACAACAAATAAAAAAAACAAAACAAACAACTATAAAAATTAAGGGGCACATTCCAAAGTTATTAGCTCATCATTAACATCATTATGATACACCGCTTTTTCGTTTTTGTTTTTTTTTTTCTTTTTCGATTTCAATATAAGAAAATTTGTTATTTCCTTTTTTCTTCGTAAATAATTATGCTAAAAGAAATGAAGTGCTTACATAGTAGTAACAGCATACGATATGGCAAAATATATTAACCCATTGGTAACAATAACCTTAAATACAGTCAGCGTCAAAACAAAGTGTACACGGAACAGTTCTACATTTATAAGTTCATAGATCCTGTAGTAGAATAAAACTGTTTTTATTCCTTTTTTTGATGTACAATTTATTTTTTCTTCATTTAAAAAAAAAAAAAAAAAACAATTATAAAAAAAGTATACTCCAAAAACGTATGCCGTTTTCTTTTCTGACAAAAAATGTCGCATTTTATTTGCACTTTTTTATATATCCTAAATTATATAAATTATATATCCTAAATTAATTAAGAGCAACCTTATTTTATACGTCAATCGAAATGTCTCAAAGTCGAGCGCTCGTAAATTGCAAAAAATTGTAGCCATTGACTTCTTTCAGGTCATAGTGTGAGACTATTTCCACATTGTTCCCCTTTTTTGAATATTTTAACCCCATGACTTCAAAGAGGATAATAATCAAAATTTGTTGCATTTTATAAACACAGAACTTTGAGACCTTTCGATTGATGTATAAAATTTGGTTACTATTAATTTAGAATATATAAAAAAATACACTTTTCGATAAAAGTGCAAATAAAATGCGACATTTTTGTCAGAAAAGAAAACGGCATTATTTTCAAAACCAAAATTTTCTACAAAGCTAATATTTTTTCTTGTCTTTTGGTTTATTGCAGCAAGTTGTCTGAGCACTGAAACAACTAGATTTTGGGTTAGTTATGAAGGAATACTATTGCTTTGTGTTTTAGGGACTCTTTGGCGGATGTGCCGGTCTAGATGTTCCCATAAACTCTCGATGCGATTCAAGTCTGGTGATAGGGGGAGATTATCATGGTGTTTTTGAGTTCTGTAAAGCAACCATTCCTTGACATTTCGAGCAGTATGCTTAGGATCGTTGGCTTGCTGGAAGACTCAAGTCGATCCTGAGTCGTTTTAGCGAAGTCCGTCCGTCTGTCAGTCCTTCTGTGTTTCCATCTAAACCTTTTAATCAAGCTGCAGGTCGCAATAGGAATATGTTCTGATGAAAGTTAATACATAAGCTTCTATCGGCCATAGGACAAACACTATTGAAATTGGCGGAAATCGGTGCTTTTTCAAACCTAGTCCCATATATATGATCCTTATGAGATCTACCTAAATTGTCATAAGATCCACATTATCATATAGATCTCGGTCACATTTGCTTTGTGTGTATTTATTGTACTCATTAATCCAAAGTCCAAACATAAATTTTTAATAGCCCCCATACGAAGCTGCTTCCCGATCTTCACCTAAATCTAACAGAAAACGAAATAAAATGCATAAATTTTTCTGAAATTTAATTGGTATATGTGTTTGCAGAAGAACAGTGACTTTTATGGTCAGGATTTGTCCATTTTTCGACCCAGTTCTCATATAAATATTGCATCTGATATCAACTTTTTCTTATTTGCAGGCAAAAAATTAATAACAATGCCACTCAAATTTAGTTTATGCATATTTTCTATATCCATTAGTTGGACTTAACACCCTTTCTCTAAAAGCATGGTATAAGGTATTCTATAGTCGATATAAATCGACTATGGTATTTTTACTTTTTTTTATTGTCATGTTGGTGTCATGTTTTATTTACTTATTTTTTTTTGTTCGAGCTCGTGTAGATACTTATAGTTTCCAGAAATAAAAAAGATATATTTTTTATAATATACCAGCTGTAACCTGGTGCGCTTCGCTATACCCATCGTAGCGAAATAAAAAACTAGGAATACATTTTGTAGAAAACTATTTTATTTTCATATGGCGATTTTTGATTTTTGTTGATTTTTGCTTTTTTCGGTTTTTGATTTTGGCGATTTTTGTTATTTGCGATCTTTGATTTTTGTTATTCGCGATTTCCGGTTTTGGCGATTTTTGATTTTGGCGATTTTTGATTTTGGCGATTTTTGATTTTGGCGATTTTTGATTTGGCGATACCGCCCATATTTTCCACGACTACTCTTATTTTCATAGTACTTCATATTTTTTATAAAGGAGGTGCCACCCCCATTAGTCCGATTACTCACATTAATAACTTATGGATTCAGACGAAGTCCCAAAGCTTTTTCTACTACAGTACTCGAGTTATATGATATTAAATATTTACTTTGTACGGTGGTGACACCCATTTTTGTCCGACTACTCATATTAATATCTCATGAACTCAGACAAAGGTCCAAGGCCTATTACAGTACTCCAGATATCTATAATATTAATAGGCTAGGCGATTTCTTGTGACCGATATTTTGTTCCACAGTTCTCTCCCGATTTTGACCAAACGTATATTATTTGAAAGGTATTTCTTTTTAGCCGTTTTGCAGATTTACAGATTTTTAAATTTTTTCCTTTATTTTGAGTAAATTGCATTTAAAGTTGCTACTAACACATACATAAAGTTATATATATGCTAAGTGTGTTTTATTAAATTTGTTAATGTGTTTGTTAATGAGTTTGTTATCTTCATTCACAATAATAATAAACGATAAGAGTTGGTTTGTGAATTGGCTAAGTTGAAATATAAAGGTGCCTAGAAATTGCACTCGAATTTCGAGCGCTGAAATCTGCTAGTATATTTATATATATATATATATATATATATATATATATATATATATATCACGTCCTATGGTTCCTATAAGGAACAAAGGGCCGCCAGATATATGACATAATATATTTACTTTGTCCACTGATCGGATCCCGCCCATTTTTTTCCGAGTACCAACATTGATAGCTTATGAAAAAGTCCCAAGACTTAATCTATTACAGTACTCTAAACATACAAAACTCCACTTTTATATAAAAGATGGAAGCATATGGAACAATTCCGTTAGAGGGCACCTTAAAAAGAGAAAAATTAAAATCTCGTTGCCAAGTTATTACTCAATTTCCATCAGTTTAGGGCTAAAAAAGATGAGAGAATGGCTTAAAATGGGTTAACAGTAAAATATTTACATTATAAAATGACAACAATAATAAAAAAAAAAGCTGGAAACTAAATAGTAGAATTGTATTATATTTTTCAACACGCACATGCAGAAAAACAAAAACGCATGATTACACGAGGTCTTCTTATATAAATCTCTTCCTGCAGCACTACGTACGTACGTACCATCTTTCAAAAACAAACAATAAAAAAAAAAAAAAAAAACAATAATCAAACATTCTTCCAAGCAACCAACCATCATCATGAGAATCACAACGAACGGACAAGACGGACAATGTTAATGAAAATGTTGTAAACATTGAAGATGATTATTGGTTAGTTTGTTCTTTGGTTAAGAGACGCTGCTGTATCAATAAGTAAAAATGCCGGATATCCGTTTAAACAAACCAACAAATAAATATTCAATGAAATACAGGCAAAAAAAAACGATAAAGAAAACATGAAAGTTTAGCTGAAGTTGTAATGAAAGCTGAAAAATGTTTGTACTTGTAGAATAAGAATCGAGATATCTATAGATAAAAGTATAATTAATTCTATTCTAAGATACGAATCATAAATCCCTCTTGGAAATATTGTTTCCAGCATATAAAGGAGTTGTGTTTTTCGACGCTGTTATAAAGTGAAATTAAATTAATTATCTCTTCCAGCAGTTTCTCAGATTTATATGTACATTATTTGCTAACATCTCTGAAATCATTATCCATAATATACGTTCCTTATATTTGGGTATTTTTCTTCAATGCATTCTTCAAATTCTGGCAACATCTTCGGTTCTGGAAATTTTTTTCTTTGTTTTGTTTAATTGGACAGCCAGCTAATCGAACAAATTGTTACACAATCACATGTTATAAGTTCAATAACTTTGATATTTTCAAGTTACTTAAAATTTATGTTGTCATGCTGAAATTCCTCGTCAGTATCTCATATTTCAATCAAAGTTTTACGAAAATTATGTCCTAACATTTGTAGTGAACATGATACAAGGCAAAAAAAAAATAAGAAAAAAAAGTAAAGCTAAGTAAAGCAAACGTATACGAGTAGTACGAGTATATCACAAGAATTTGATATGTTTAGACATAAACTTCAAAAGAAAATAAAGTTTAAATAACAACAACGATATATTCTTGTGATTACTTATACGTCGTCTAACAATATGTACAAAATATAGTATATGGGGGGGGGGGGGGCATACACAAACAACAAAAAAATACAATGTTTGATGTTTTACATGACATGACAACAAGACAAGAGCGAGTGAGTGGGTCATTCGTAAAACAAAAGATCGACAAGAATTTCTTTGGACAAGTTTTAAAGCTTAAATAACCTAATAAAGCTCAAATTACACATGAATTCCCACTAAAACAATAACACAAAACAAAGCCAAGACACAAAAAAGCTGAGACCTTTAAAAAAAAAAGCAAAAGTAAACTTGAACTTAACACGTTCAAACATAGGCAGAGCCTTGAAAGAAATTATTTTCGGCATTTTGAAATCTAAACTCGATTTTGGAAAGTTATAAAATTCTTCAAAATTAAGTTAAAACTTTAATTCTCTGTAATTTTTTTTTTGGGAAAATAGTATTAAATCTCATTAACACAAAGAAGGTTTTTTTTCTTCCGATTTTAATTTTTGTAAAAATATAAATCAATCGGAGCACATCTGCAGGTTGGAGCAGCCACAAATATTTTGAGAAAAGCATATATATAAAGCATATATTCTTGATCCATATAACATCTCGTGTCGATATATCGATATCCATCTGTCTGTCTGATGAAATCACGCTCATTCAAAAAATAAACCTGGGTAAACTGAGGATAATATTGTTTGCCATTATTTCGAGCGGGTTGATATTTAAAATGGAGTTAATAATTTTTTTTTTTAATTGTTCGCATTTCATTTACACACATGTGAAGTAATTTTTATTTTTATTTATTTATTTATTTATTTATTTATTTGGTTTCCTGCACAACAAGACTAAGAGTCTTATAATTAAAGTACAGGATCGGTATAATGTGATACAGTATTTAATGAAAATATAACATAGTTTATAATTTGTATAAAAATAAGATAACAAAAATTATTTTACATACATACATATATTCAAAACAAAGCAAAGCTTAAACCATATTTAAATGGTGTTGAAAAATTGGAAAACTTGTTTCCTAAAATGTCCTGCGTTGCTTAAATATTGTAATGTTGGCGGTAGCAAGTTCCAAAGATGTATGCATTGTATATATAACTGCCATTCAGAGACCAAACACTTTTGCCTTATTTGAATTATAGAATTATTTCTTCTTGAATTAGAAAAGGATATTCGATTAAAAAGATATGTAGGCTCACGTGTAAATATAATCTTATGCATCAGTATCAATGATCGTATCTTCAAGAGATTGCAAAAATTCACACCGTAAAGTTTTCGTGCATACGGTGTTATGTGGGATGATCTTTTCAAATTGTAGACGTATCTTAATATAGAATAAAACGTAGTTGTTAATTTCCTAGAGCTAATAGAATCACAGCTAGCAAATAGTTCGCATCCGTACAACAAAGTTGGAATTAGATAGGTTTTTGCAAGTAGAACTCGTACATGGACTGGTGTAAGATGTTGAGTTTTCCACAGGGATCGAAGCGTTGAATACGTTTTTCCCGAAGCGACATTTATATGATCAGACCAAGTGAGAGTTTCATTGAAAATAATTCCAAGATTTTTGGTTTTTTGTGTAATTTCAATAATTTGACGGTTAAGCATAATATCTGGTATAGCAAGGGAAGGCACTGATCTTCTAGTAATAACGATGCATTTAGACTTTGAAGGATTGAGACATAGCCCATTTGCCAGAGCTCATAAGTGAATTCGATTAAGATCCACATTTGGGTTCGCAACACAGTTATTTAGTTCATCGAAACGACTACAAACATAAAGTTGCACATCATCAGCATACATATGAACTTTACAATACGAAAGTTGCCTAGGCAAATCATTTATATATATAGTGAAAAGAAGTGGTCCTAGAATCGAACCTTGCGGAACGCCCTTTTTTACTGGAAGCACATTTGATATTTTATTATTGGCATTAACGTATTGTTGTCGATTTTCTAAATAAGACTATATAAGACGAGTTGCGGAAGGAGAGAAACCAAAAAAAGTTCTTAGCTTCATGAAGAGTATTTCATGACTCACAGTATCAAATGCCTTTGAATGATCTAAGAGCACTAGAAATGCAATGTTACCACTATCAATATACCCACGAATATCTTCAGACACATCAATGAGTGCAGTTATGCAGCTATGTTTAGGACGAAAGCCTGATTGTCTGTCTGAGAGTAGGCCCATATTATTGACATGTTTTCCAATTTGCTGATGTAATAACCCTTCAAGCACTTTAGACAAGTATGGTAGGATAGCAATGGGACGATATTCTTTATTTGATTCAGGAATAGGTAAAATTTTAGCATTTTTCCAACTTTGAGGAAATACACTTTTTGTGATAATAGTGTTAAAAATATGGGTAATTTGAGTAAATTTGGTAAATTGAAGAAACAATTTTTATATCTTGTTTTATTAATAACTAAAAAGCTAAAAATTTCATATCTCATAGTGACAACATTCTTAAAATAGTCTTAAAATATAAAACAAAAATTGAAGCTTTCAAGGGCAACCTTAAAAAATCCTCATTTTGGTATTTATAGCATAATACCTAAATATGCAATCTATTAGCTATTAAAAAGCTTTTTCCCATGATATTAACATTTTTTAAGTTGTGGCTACTTTAGCTGTGTTATAAAGTAGTTGTTGCACTTGTACCTAAAATTACTAAATAGATCTCAAATAGGGCAGATTTCACTTTATTAGCTTGAAGTTGTCGTTAAATCAAGCTCCTTACAAATTTGTTCACTTTTTATACCCTCCACACCACTGTGCAGAGGGTATACATATATCAGTTTGTCATTCAGTTTATAACGCATCGAAAAATGCATATGCGACCTTTTAAGTGTATATTCCAATGTCCGTCCGTCCGTCCGTCTGTCCGTCTGCCTGTTGAAATCACGCTCATTCACAAAGTAAAGCTATTAGCTGGGGAAAGTTATACTAATATTGTTTGTCATTACTTCGGGCATTATTAAATCAGTATTATGTTGGACACGTAAAAATTTATTAAAAGTCACGTTTCGTCATCCATTAAAATATATCCTTTATAAATTCTTAATTGCGAACTTAATAATTTCTACGTCAAGTTTAATCCCTTTTTTCGATGTCATCGCTCCGATTTAAGAGTTTTATAAATTTATAGAGTCTTAAGGTGATTTTGTTACATTTTATTCACTGAGATCAAAACCTATAATTATGTTTCCCTCAGCAGCATATTATGGTTTGAAATGAAACCAATTTTGATATTTATTGCCAATTTTTGATTCATAAATCCAAGTTTTCAGCCACATCGAGGTACTCTAGAAGTAGTTTGTAGTTTGAAATTTTTAAGCGGATTTACGTAATTTTTAATGGTCCTCCCTGAAGCACCTACTTTTCTGTCTGTTGCTGTTAATAAAGCCAAAGGATTTTCAAGATAAGTGTGATAATGTTTTCAAAATAAATAATAAAAATATTAAAAAAAAGCAAGAAAATTATAGTTGGTCTAAGCCGACTAATTAGATTTAGATGAGTGGCATTATTATTAATTTGTTTGCTCTCGGATATGCAAAGCTCATATCGGATGCTAATTTATATGGGGACTGGGTCGAGAAATGGGCCGACTCTGACCATATTTAGTTAGGTCACTTATTTTGCGCAAAAACATATACAAAGTAAATTTCAAAAAAAAATCTATGCAATATTTTTGTTTTTGATAGATTTAAGTGAATATCGAGAATCACCTTCATATGGGGCTATGCCTAAGAATTATCCTATAGGGTATATTTTTTGACTGCTGATAAATGGATGTAATAAACACACGCAAACCCAATTTGACGAGATCTATATGATAATTTAGATATTACGGTATTTTAAGTCGCTCTCATATGGATCATTTGTATGGGGGCTAAGTCTGAACATGAACTGATTTTCACCAATTTCAGTAGCGTTCAACCTTATATACTAAGTTTTATTATTTTTCTTTTATTTATTTATTTATTTATTTATTTATTTATTTCGGTTTTCCGTGCTATATGACTTAAAATCTTATTATTATCGCACAGAACCATTACATTGTACACAAATTCATCAAAATATTTTCATATTTGCGACCTGTGGCTTGATTACAAAGTTTACTACATGGACACATAAAGACAGACAGACGGACAGACGGACAGACGGACATCACTAAGTCGACTCAGCAAGTGATTCTGAGCAAATCGGTTGGTTGGTCAAATATTGTTGGTAGTTGGAAACATCAGCACAAAGTCATTATACCCTGACCACATAGTGGCATAGGGTATAAAAATTCGTTGTTAGGATGTCGCTAACGCTAATTCTCTTAAAGAAAAACATCTAATATTTTTTTACATATATTGATACTAGTGTGGCCCAGCACTCGAAATTCGAGTGCAAATTCTAGGAAATATTATTTTTTCATTAAATTTTTGTCTTCCAATGTTTTTTAATCTATATATCGCACCAGTACCTCTAAAGTGAGTCAACTCAAAATTTACAAATTTGCAGTAGAGGCAAAAAACGTTTTTTTTTATATTTACTATAAAATTTAAAAACAGTTGTTTCATTGTAAAGAATTGCTAATAATAAGTATACAACAGTAGTTGTTTTTGTGATTTTTTCAGTATCATCAGAAATAAAAATTTTTTTGGTGCAACTAAAAATATGTCTTTTTAGTGGATTCTAAAGAAGCTACTCTTATAACACAAAGAGAGTTACAACTGTGTTTTTTTTTGCGAAAGACTAGAAAAATCGATGTAAGATTTTTACAGTGGATAGATGTGACCACTGTGTATCGTTTTCTTGCAAAAAGTGAAAATTGAAAAATTTTGAGTTGACTAACTTTAGAGGTACAGGTGCGATATATAAAAAATTTGTGAATATTTAAATGAGCCTAAAGGTATGTTAATCAATTTTAACAATTCACAATTCAACACAGAGCGTATGATATATAATTTAAATCATTCGCATTAACAGGGTGTAACGAATTGTTATAAATATTTTATTTTATTTAATTTGATATATTTTTAAGACAGATTAAACATAAATTTTATCATCCTCAGCTTATCCTCCATATGAACTATAAATATGCCAATTATCACACCCCTACGTGCCCGCATATTGCTTAAAAAGGGAACTAAAAATTTACCTTCACGCATTAATATAGAGATATTGTTCAAGAATTTCAAAACAAAAAATCTAAATTGAAAAAAAATTAAGTAAATTGAATTAAGTATTTTTTTTTAACACTTGAACTATAGTTTACAATTGGTGCAAAAAAATTTAATTTTTGGAGTTTTCTTTGAAAAAATTGTCAATTATTGAAACTTTTAAATTATACAAAATATATGGGTCCCATCATCCTTTGATTTAATTGCGTTAGCGATATCCTAATAAATAAATATTCTGATATCATATAGAATTTTTTTTAATAAAAGATTTTGTAACATTTAAAATTTCTTGTTGTTGATTTTAATAAATCATTTTAAGGCGTAGCAATAATCATATACAAGCTAATAAATGCATCGAATTAAGAAAAAGTGCTGAATCGGTTGTAGGTGTATTGTGGTAATTATTACTAGGTGATCCCATTCTTTATCACAAATAATAATTTTAATTTGAATAGAAGAAATTCGGGTTTAAAGACAGTAAAACTTGGAAAACTTTTAAGCTTTTATTATATTTTTAACTCGTTAATGGCCATTGGGTAAAATTATAACTAAATATAAAAAATCTACCTAGATTTAAGAAAGTGGTGTCGTTTACATCGATTGGTAAAAGAAGGATAGCAATGCGCAATTTAAAGGCGGAAAATTTTTAATTTCTGAAAAATTGCACAGAAATGGCTCTGGAAAAAGAAGGGGCGGGGGGTGCCTAATGGCCTCAAGTGTTCACCAATTTTTTTTTCAAAGACAATTCACATCATTTATACTATATCTCTGATATTCTGACAAAAGTATTTTCGCAGTCATTACACTTTTGTTCCAAAAACACGTGAATGTATTAGTTATTATTTAGAAAATTTTCGAAATGTCGACGGTCAGCCGTCCATGGGTTAAAACAACCCCTTATTTTCAGTAATCGTTTAAATAAAGGGAAATTTAGTTTTTTAAAGCTTGAAGGTATCAACATTTAAATTATAATAATTATTTCGTTTAACAAATCCTGTTTAATCCTTTGAACATGCATCAAATACGCCATTCAGGGGAATTATATTTAAAATTATTTCATTATTTGAAGCTCTGTTTGTAGATTTCTCAAAACAAATGCTCTTTTGGTATGTTTGCAGATTGTTTTTAGTTTTTGCATTGGAATATCTTTCAATCATAACATAGCATTAAATTGCATTGCATTTGGCAACGGTTGGTTTACGGCAAAGAATTTCAAATTCCCTTTTCATTGACTCAGCTTGCAATAATTTCACTTTGCACTACAAAACTTGACTGCATTGTAAAATGCAAAAAAATTTTATATAAAAAAATACTACGACAAATACTTAAAACTTCCGGTGCTCTTAGCAGCATACAACAAAAATCTTTGGAATTTCTAAGATAAAAAAAAATAATAATAATAAAAAGTTGTGCATACAACAATGTAAAACATTTGTTGTGATGAACACAATTGATTGTTTGCACGCACTCAAGAAATGCCAGTTTTTTTTTTTGCTTTTTGCTAGAAATAGGAAGCCTTTTAATCTGTTGAAGCTCTTCCTTTGTATTGTTTAAACACGACTTGTTAACAGAATTTCCGTTTGACAGGGAAAAACATCCCATTACATCATATACGAAGGCAAGTTTGCGCAAAGAAAGAAAAAAAATATATATATATATACCTACATATACATTAGGGGAAAGCTCTTCTATATGCGTTGGTCATAAAGTTATAATTTAAGTGCAGAATCACGCACGTTTCATTTGAAGTTGCTGCTAATTTTTGTTTTTAACTTTTTTCACAATAAAAAGGTGGTTTTTCGTTAAGTTAATATTGTAAATGTTGACGTAAGAAGATGACTTTACGAGATCGTCATATCCAAGCGGTCTGAATTTCTTTTGGAAAATACTGTTTCATCTCCAATCCGTAGCGGTAACAATATCCTAGAAAGGAAATATTTAACACTTCCATATTTATAATTTAATAGAACACAAAAATATTAATAATTGTTGGAATTTTTTTTTAATTTATATTATTCTTATCTCTTTTCAGGTAAGATTTGTTCCATATTTTTAAATATGGCCCCCAATTCAAATTGTTTATAACTTCATGAAACAGCGTCACAAGGTAACTGAAAACTCAGATTTTATTTACATACGTATGTAAATTTAAATGAAAATGTCTTTTTTTCTGTTAGACTACAATTACACTGTGGAACATATGTGAGGTCATTATGTGGTGGGGGGTGGTTGGTTAGAAATTTTAGGTCGGAGTGAGGAATTCCAAGTCGGGATGAGAGTACTAGTAAAACCTCCAAAAGTTTTGGCGTTCACAATATAATATAATTAATAAAGTTATATTAATGAGTAGTATGTTATTTATATTTATAAGAATTAATATAATACATCTAAGTACCAATAGAAGCTTTAGCTACACTTTTGTTGAATAGTGAAATGAGATATCGACCATGTTCCTTGAGTTATAGCTGAGAAACTTATCAAACAGACATTAAGATAAGAAAAAAAAATATAAACGGTCATAAAAAATGTTTGACCTGAGAACGCTAAACCCTTTTGGAGTTTTATTGTACCCACCTAGTACTTTCATCCTCGCTTGGAATTTCGTACCCCCCAGAACGGCTGTGTTATAGGTCATTCTGTTCATTTATAAAGCGGTCTAATTCAATTTTTTTTTATTATTGACAGGGGATGTCCCCTATAGATGCGGTGCATTGTGTTGATCCCAGGAAAATAGGTTATGGGAAGGAGGAAAGAGGGATCAGTGTTTGTGGATATTTGACTTAAATTTTTGTGCGGTCAAATGGACAATAGACTATAAACGGATGTGATCTACTAGAGAAGCGGGTAGAGCGAACGGTATCTCGGACACTTCGAATGAGTTCTCTAATCTCAGAAGAACATTCCCCATGGTACTATCTATAGAACAGCGTTACACAACTCACATTCCGACGGTGTTCCAACGAATCAATAGAGTTGGATACCCTACTGTCATTAAAGAACACCAAAGCCCTCCCTTGTGCATGGTCCAGTAGCTCCAAAATAGACTTTGAAGCTCCTGCCCATATATGGGAGTTGTGTTCCATTAAGTGGTATAGATTTTTAGGAGATCAGAAGGAGTGAAGTAATTTTGGCACCATTTTAGAAAACCAAGGCACTGGAATGCTTCGTCATGCTCGTTCCTATGAACATCTCATTGAATTCTCTGCCCCGAACATCAAGAGTATATGGAATGGGACCCTATCAATAACAACGCGTATTGTGTGGTCTCTGAGAAAACTCGACACAAATCAAGGGAAGTCTATGCCAACCCCAAATGCAATAAGCTTTTATATCAATGCACCGAGCACACCTGATCGAATGCCTTGGAAATATCTAGAGCAACTACTTAACTTTTACCAAAATTGTGAATGGATCGACTCCAGCATTCATAGAACGATTTCTATGGAAGCCATACTGTCGATCATTAAGAAGAGACTTGGCATTTAGATAGTTGATAAGATGGTAATTTATCATACATTCCATCACCATTAAGAGCGCAAAGCAGATTACAATTGGACAGTATTTTTCAGTGTTATTAGTCTCACACTTTTTAGGGATTGGTTGGCAACCTTCCAGCAAGAGAGAAAGACTTCCGCATGGTTCGAAGAGCTGAAAAGGTTGGCCAATGGACTAGCTAGAATCGAAGAGTTCTGTTTCAGTACCAGTGCTGGCATACCATCCTCTCCAGGAGACTTATTTACGTTGATACAAAAATAAAACCTTTTTAGCTGCACTAGCACGGAACAATATTTTAAACATAGTACAAGATACCCTTTCAAGTTCAGGCAATGGTTGATCGCTATCCGGCAAAAACGAGTATATTGCAAAAAGTTCACACCAGGTCAGTGAATATTTGGTCATTCATTATAAGAGTTGGAATAGCAGTTTTAATTTGAAGTAAAAACAAAAAATTAAATTTGCCAACAAACTGAAATTTCTAAAATGAATAAAATGAGAAAATTTAGTATTTTGTTTAAATTTTTCTTGCTTTTAGGAAAATTGCAAACTAAATAAAAAAAATATCTCTGACGCTAGTGGGAAATGAAGTAGCAAAGACGGATTTGTGTATTATAATGCTTACATTACACAATAAACATTTAGCCTAGACAATAAATTATAGGTTGTCTTAGCTAAATTTGTACGTACACACATTTCTACCAACAATAATTTTGTTGATAATATAAGCAACAATATTGACACTTAACTCAAAACTCTCGTTCTATCCAACCAATTTTCAGTTTGCACATCCTCTTATATGTATGATCCTTAGTGAAATGGTGTTTTCTTTTTCTTCATGTTAGTTAAACCCATTTAAGACTTATAACTTTCAAACTATTTGACTAAAACGTTAAATTCTGTGGTTTTCTGGAATAACCATTTTTGTCAGTTTCGCGTTAACGATACCAAATATAATAATTTTTAACGGTCCTTACATGTGTTCAATTAAAAAAAAAAAAAAATATTGACCATTTCTGAGTTTTTTCTTTAAATAACGACGTAACTTAAATGTTTATTAAATTAATTTGCACCACTATCGACGTATGTCAACCTACATTTGATCGCTGACAAACTATTTTCTCAGAAAACGACACATAGCGACATACGTTGTTATTAATAAAAAAAAATTAAAAATAATTTTGGATTATTTTTCAGTTTATAACCACTTATAAAAACTTGTGTGTTTATTTCTGTTATTTTTTGTCACTATTATTCTTGATACGTTGTTATATTCTGATCCTAAGTCCCGTTAACTTTTTGTTGACGAACAAAAAAATCTATTTTTCAAGCAACAACAACTTACGTCTACATGGGTGGTTGCATTGGTAGTTTTCTTTTTCAAAGAAAACGACGTTTGTCCTCATAAACTGTTTTATCTGCACACACTTTAAGTGTTATTTACATATTGTTTTTTCGTCCTTCTCTAGGATCTATTCCTCTGAAGATTTTTATTTTACAGGACTGTTAAATAAAAAGCTCTAAAAACTTTATATCGAGCCCATAATTTCAAATATAACGTTCTTTGGCTCCCCTGAACAATTTGATTTTATGACATACGCGGTTATTCTAGAAAACCACAGAAATATACTCATTTTAATTAATATATGTATGTCGGGCATCCCACAAGTATGATCTTAGCGTTATTTTTATACCCTTTAACATTTGTGATGATGTTTAAAACTTGCAAAAAAAAAAATTTAATGATTTAGCTATGTCCGTCTGTCCGTCCGTCTATGTATTATTGTAATCAAACTACAGGCCGCAACTATTAATAAAATATTTTAATTGCTTCTAGTTGGCTTGAAATTAGTAAAAGTCGATGCATGTTCTTACAAATTATCCCTATCTGACCGAATCAAATTGTCGTATGATCCGGATTATCATGTATAGCATATATTGATACAATTTTTTGATTGTGTGATTATTATACCCACTAATCAGTAGTCCAAAAATAAATCCGTTATTACCTTTTTCACCGTAGTCCTCAATGTAAATCCAATTCCTAAGTTTCACTTATCTATTAAAAATATTTCAGAAAAGTAACTGGCTTTACTTAATAGGGTCATGATCAGTCTATTTTTTTAACTTGTCCCCACATAAAAACAACATCGGATACGAACTTTTTCATATCTGCACGCCACAAATTAATAACAATACCTTTTAAATGTGGTTTATGCCTATTTTCTATATCCAGTTATTGCCTCTGCTAAACTGGATCCAAGACCCTCTCTCGCAACGCGTGTTATAGGGTATTGTATGGTATGTCTCTAGTGACTATAATTTTCGTACTTGTTTGTTTTTTCTGTTACCGGAAACTAACACTTGTTAGATACTTGCACTTAGTATTCTGTGACATCAAACAAAAAAAAAAAAACAATAATTATTAAGACAGAGATTAGTTGAAAATAAAAAACAAATAGAATTTAGCCTTTTTCAGAACAGGATTTTACTGTTTATTTAAACTTCCTTTGGTAAGAAACAATTAATAAGGGGTATTAAGTGATTATGTTCTGTAAAATTATATACATATGTATAGTTATTTCCTTTGCTCGTATATTAAAAACGGAAGTAATTTTTATCTGAAAAAAATGTGCATTTACTTCCGCATTTTTTTTTTCTTTCTCATCTTAAATGCTAAGTTAGTAAAAGGAATAAAATTCCTTATGACCTTTTTTGGTTTGTTTTTCTTTATTTTTATTTATTTTTTTATTTTCTACAACTAAATACTTCCGTTTTTACTTCCGGATTTAAGGAATTTTAAAATTCTTAATTGACAGCTGTATACTAATATACAAAAGATCTATCGGGAAACAAAAAACGGAAGTAATTCGTAGAGTTTGTCATGACAACTCTCTAAGCAGCAATAATAACAACAACAGCAACAACAATGACAACTTCCAAAAAAAAAAAAAAATATTATCTAATTTACACTTGTATGCGATAAAAATAAGGAAGTAAACATTATAATCATGTGGCTTTTAGTGATTTCGAACTACCTGTTGATAACAAAACTAAACTCTATAAAAATCCTGTTCTAAGAGTATTCTTGGGCTATTGTTAACTCTTCCTTTCTTTGTGTTGTGTTGTTCATATATTAGTGTGACCTAAATTAACACAAGAAAAAAGAAATGTACTTTTCAAACCTTTTTTCTGAAATCACAGTACAGTGTTTTTTATTTTTAACACACCTGCCTGAGTGTGTCTGTTTCTTCCCGCTTTATCCTTTTTTTTTTAATCCTTATGTTAAATTATAACCTCCCTATTTTGATTTTTGTTTGGTATATTCCCTTGATGACAAAAATTTTTCTGTCTTTTTTGTTTTTGTACGAGTATTATATGCTGCTTATTATGGAGTCTTACGTTGTATGCTGAAAGTTATAAGAAAATACAGGATATTAACATACTTGTACAACAATATTATCCTGCAGTACTATTTAACGTTATACTATTTATTAAGAAGACTATAAAAAAAGTAATGATAAAAAAAAAACACCAACATTGTTTGTGTTAAGGAACCCAACACACATGTTGAAGAGTAGCGTGGGATTATTTTTTTAAGGCGGAAGATTGAGAATTTCAAATCATTTATTGATTAAAAAAAGGGGTTGAAATTTATTCAATGAATAGTTGATGGAATAAATTATTTCATTCTTTTAAATTGATGAACCATCCCTGTATGATTGAAAAACATATTATATCGGTTGAGAAATAATCATCAGCCAACATACATATTATACACTCAGAAAGAAGACTACCGAATTTTTTGCCGACCAAATTTCGATGTTGATAACCGAATTTCGAATGTTCCAGTGTAGAAACTTAGTTGTTGGTATTAATTGTCAGTCATCCAACTTAAAAATTATTTAGTTGGGGAACTTTTTGTTTTTCTGTGTAAGTAGTTCAACTAACGTACAAATCACCCACCGAATTGTTTTAATTATGAACAACTGTATTTTCGATTGTATCCATAGAAATTTAATAGCAGAAATTCATTTTCTTTTATAATAAGATATTTACTGTTAAGACAACAGTACGACTGACGGTAGCCGAAAAATTGTTTCCTCTATTTCACTTATCACTTTAAAACCACAGTACCAATGTAGCCCATATTTATTAACATACTCTTCCAGATAGTTAAAACTAATTAATAATAACATTGTCAATAAATTGTTTTATGACAGTTTTAAGTTTTAAAAATAATTTGGCAAAACAACATTTTTTAAAATTTTTATATTTGAAGATTTAAAAAAAAAATTTGAACTTTAACTGATAACCTTTAAACTCACAGACTTAATTCAAAACAATTAAAAAAATTATAATTGGTCTAGACCGACTATACGATACCGTATACCATGAGCTTAGAGACCCTATCGTTTTACGTCCAACTAATTAGATATAAAAAATAAGCATAAACCAAATTTGAGTGGCATTGTTATTAATTTTTTTTTTTTGCCTTCGGATATGAGAAAGTTCATATTTTTATGGGGACTAGGTCGAAAAATGGACCGATCCGGACCATAAGGTCACATATTTTTTGCAAAAGCATATACAAACCAAATTTGAGAAAAGCCTCTGCAATATTTTTGTTTTTTTGATAGATTTAAGTGAAGATCGGGGATCAGTTTCATATGAAGGCTATGACTAAGAATTATTCTATATAGTTTATTTTTCGATTACTGATAAATGGATGTAATAAACATACACAAAGCCAATTTGTCCGAGATCTATATGATAATTTTAATAATATGGCAATTTAAGTCGTTCTAATAGGGGTTATTTATATGGGGACTAGGTCTGAACATGAATCGATTTTCTCCAATTTCAATAGCGTTCATCCTATATCCGATAGAAGTTTATGTACCAAATTTTATCAAAATATATTGCTATTTGCGACCTGTATTTGATTCCAAGGTTTAAATTAACGGATAGACAGACAGACGGACGGACGGACATCGCTAAATCGACTCAGAAAGTGATTCTGAGTCGATAGATATAATAAAAGATGGGTGTAGCTCAAATATTTTACAAACATCAGCACAAAGTCATTATACCCTGACCACATAGTGTATAAAAACCTGTTATTAGAGCACTCAAAAATGCAAAAAAAATCTTCGCTAAAAAGAGGGAGCTATTCGATGTGTGAACTGGTGCACTTCCTTTTTCGGTAAATGCGGTTTGTTTTGTTAATTTCATCACTTACATGAGTTAGCATAATACTCGTCGTTGATTGTTTTTCTTTTTTGAAGATAATGAATGTAAATTGTCCCATGCACATCCGAAAATGCAGGCGCCATAACCTTGCCTACAGATGAAACTGTCTATGCCTTCTTTGTATACGATTCTCCCTTTTCAGTCCACTGTTTTGACTGTTCTTTTGTCTCAGGTGTGAAGTGTTGGACTCATGTTAGGAATCAATGCAAAAACTCGGCATTATTGTGGTCAAACATCGCCAAACACACGATTTAAAAACATCTCTACAACGCTGTTTTTAATCTCATAGCCAAATTCTCGGTTAGTATGCAATATAGCATTTTTTGAAATGCATAACATTTCAGCTAGCTCATCAAAAAAAACTTGTTTTGGGGTTATATGGGCTGTGGGAGTGGCATATTTCTGTAAAACTTTGCAAACATCTTTACTTTATATTACTGATAACTCTAGTCAAGTTACAAGGCTTGTAATCAAGAATCAAAAGTTCGGATCCAAAAATTCATATTCGGGTATATGGACTGTGGGCGATGGACGTGACTGATTTCCATGAAACTCTCCAGATATCTCAACTTCATAACACTTCATGACTTTTGGTAACGAAATACAACTTTGGGTCGAAAAAATCTTTTCGGGTTATATGGGCAGGAGGCGATGGGCGATGAGCGTGGTCAATTTTGATAAATCTTTTAATTTTTCTTAATTGAGTTCATAAAAGGCTCAGTGCTAAATTTCAATGTTCCACGAGCTCTTATTATACGTTTTGCCCGGAAATGCATGAAGCAATTCCACTGAGCGTGGCCACCTCAATTGGTCGACCAACACGGTGTTCATTTTGGCAGCTAGTACGACCTAGTTTAAACTGTGCCACCCAATATGTTATAGTCGTAATAGGAGGAACTGACTGCAATAGAGTGTAGTTAATTCAAACTACTGCCGCCATATATACGTCAGGTCGAATAGTTCTGGTACTGCCCTCGTATATTGATAATATCGAATATATAAATATAATTATTTAAAAATAAAAGTCAAAGCCACAAAATTTTTATTATGTCAAAACACTTTCTTAGCAGACTGTATGTAATATTATTTGGATAAAATTTGGCACATAAGCTTAAGAATCTGAGACTCGCCTCTGTGGTTGTCTTTTTTTTACTATTTTTAGTCACTTATATCGTCCTAAATTCTTAAAAATAAGTCAATTGAAAATAACTACATTTATTCTCGGCTCCTTCAAAAATTCTTTAATGCTTTTTTCAATATAAATTTAATATTATATTGTAATATTGTGATTAATTTTCAAAATTACTAAATACTAAATAAAAAAAAAAAAAATACTAAAGTAAACAACTAATCGGCCTTATTGAGTTCAGCCTTCTGTGCTGCTAATGAATGGCCTGTGGCAAACTTGTTAACATATTTAGATTTGTGGTGCCCATTTATTTTATCAATTATTTAAAACATATTTCCTGAATATTCACACGCACTCTCTTAACATAGCATTTAGCTAAAGCTGAAGCTTAAGTTGAAAAAAAAAATATATATATAATAATTTTGTTCACACTTAATTTTTAATACTGGTCTACATATAACAACACTTTACCGAAATTATGACTTCCGATCTTAAAATCCAATTAGAAATAGAAATGTACTTAACAACATCCGCAAGATGATGTTAAGCAACAACACCGCATACTTTAAACATAAGTAAAACAATTCACATACGCACTAAATGTGTTTTACAAAGAAATTCCTGAAAAATGAAAAAAAAAGATGAGAAAAGACATAAATTACTTCACATGAGTTGTAATGGTTGGTTCTCTGTATTAGGAAAAGAACCTTTAAGAACAAACAAACAAATAACAACAAAAACAGTAAAGGGTCAAAGATCTCAATCATAAAAAAAAACCCATAACAATGACAGCCTATACTTCCGCATTACATCCGGATAGACAAAAACCAAGAAATAAGACAAAATACCTTTAAGAAAAATTAATTACTTCAGCAACAAGTGTGCTAAACACATGTAACATGCATTTGAACAAGAGAAAATTTCTTGTATTTAGTTCAGCTTCAACATGTATGTACTCGTATGGTATGACACTAGATAAATCTAAAGCCATATACAACGAAAAACGCTGAGGAATGTACTAAAATCATTGCATTTATAACGTTTTCTTTTTCTTTCTTTTTTTTTTAAGATTAAAAGCAATTATGTGCAACACATTTGACTTCCTCTACTTCCGCTATACCCACTATAAACTAATTCCACATCAACACTTCTATAGGAGATAATGTTTAAGGTTTTTTTTTATTAATTTATATTTAACACAGACTAACATACATACCTTTGTCTGAGTGACTAACAAAAAAAATTTTAAATAAGAACGACCTTTAATGGTAATGACATGTAATCTTAACGTACCAAACAACGCCTACTCACATCTTACATGTATTGCTGTGTTGCTGTGTTGCACGACAACCAACATATTGTTGCATACTCCTCGTATACTGTAAGAAATCAATACATTTCGATTTTAAGACACATTAAAAAAAAACAATAAACAATCATCATCATTTGTGCTCACACAGCAGGTATTTTGTGTATTTTCTTCAAATCATACTAATACTTAAAAGAAATGCACTTGCTTGGTGATGCCATCCTTTAATTTTTATAGCTGGGATAAATGGGAATTTTTTTAAAAGTAATTTTGGGTTATGAAATTTGAACGTTGGAAACTCTGATTTAGTTGAATAAAGATTTTGAAATATTTAGCATTTCCAATACAAAACTCGAGTAGAAATGTTTGATATTAAAAGTATTTGCGTTTTTCAAAATGTTTATTAGTTTATTTGTGAATAATGATTAAAAAAAAAGTTATTTTTTTTTACGTGGATCCAATATAACTAGCAGATTCCAGCACTTCGAGTGCAAATTCTAGGATATTTTATTTTTTCATTTATTAAAGACCCTAAAGGTACGCTTCACAATTGAACTAATTTTAAATGAAAAAAAACAAACTCAACACATTAATACAAACACATAACAAATTTAATAAACACACACATAGCATTGTATAATTGTATGTATATGTTAGTAGCAACTTTTAATGATCATAACTCCAAAAAATATTCCAGACGATGAAAATCTGTAAATCTGGGTAACAGCGAATAAGAAGTACCTTTCAAATGATAAATTTTTTGTCAAAATCGGGGTAAAACTGTGAAACTTACATCGGTCACAATATTATAGATATAGATCCAATCAAAAATTTGTATACAAAATTAAATTTAACAGAACTATGACTTTTAAGGAATTTTACACTGATGTGGATTTATAAATTATTAGTTGTTTTTTTTTTTATTTTTATTTTACAACAAATGAGGAAATTATACTTGGCCTGGTCCTACTATTTGATTTCTTATACCATGAGTTTAGAGCAAGGTTCTTAGGTCTAACTAATTGGATATAGAAAATAAGCTTAAACCAAATTTGTGTGTCATTATTACAAATTTATTGCCAGCCGATATGAAAAACATTATATCGGATGTTATTTTTATATGGAGACTAGATCGAATAATGTACCGAAAAATTTTGGTAAAGTCACTTATTACTCGAAAAAAAAGCATATACAAACCAAATTTGAGAATAATCTTTGCAATAATTTTGTGTTTTTGCAGATTTAAGTGAAGATTGGAAAATAATGGTTGTAATAAACATATTCGAACCAAACTTGACTGAGGTTTATATAATAATTTGGATCTTAAAGGGGATACATGTATGGGGACTAGATCTGAACATTCACCTATTTTCGCCAATTTCAATAGCGTTCATCATATAGCCGATAAAAGCTTATATTTCATTAAAAGATGTTCAGTTTTGCGACCTACTGTTTGATTACAAAGTTTATATGGACACAGAAAAGATGGACAGACGGACATATATGGCTTAATTGCTTCCAAAATTGATTCCGAGTCGATCGATATAACAAAAGATGGGTAGTTATAAATATCTGCATAAACTCATTATATCCTCACCACATTAGTGATATAGGGTATAATTAAGATCAGATAATCAGGTATAAAGCATTTTCGGGGTCATTGTCTGTAGGATGAGAAATTCCAAGTCAGGGTGAAATTGAATGTTTATACCCGAAAAACTAAGCAAAAAACATCAAGATAAGGAAAAAATATAAACCCTTTGGGGGTTATTTTACTGACCTAGTACTTTCAACCTGACATGAAATTTCTTACCACCCAGAATGGCTGTTGCACTATATAATTACTTTAGTGAACAAACAAGAGTAGCATAGTCCAGCAGAGTCAACAGCTGCGAATTAAAATCATTCCAGAAAAAAAAAAATTAAGTCATTCTAAATGATTCACTTTTTCATTGCGTCTAAAGTTATAACTTCCTTCGAATTAAAAGTAATTATGAATAAAATCTTCAATATAACAAATAGAAATGGATATTATCCAAATCAATATTGGGTATCTATAATATTAATAGGCCAGGCGATTTCTTGTTACCGATGTTTTGCGCTACCGTTTTATCCCGATTTTTACCAAACGTATATGATTTGAAAGATATTTCTTTTTAGCTGTTCACCAGATTTACAGATTTTAAAATTTTTTCCTTTATTTTGAGTAAATTGCATTTAAAGTTGCTACTAACACATACATATAATTATACATATGCTATGTGTGTATTTATTAAATTTGTTAATGTGTTTGTTAATGAGTTTGTTATCTTCATTCACAATAACAATAAACCAAAAAAGTGTTGGTTTGTGAATTGGCTAAGTTGAGAAGTAAAGATGCCTAGAAATTGCACTCGAATTTCGAGTGCTGGAATCTGCTAGTTACAAATTAATTGATTAAGGTTGAAATAAAAAATTTATGTAAAATATAAAAAGAAGTTACTACGAAATTGTGAACAGAGTGCATCACATAAAATGCAAGCTCCTTATCGTGTGCGGTTTTCGAAGTACTTATCGAAACTAACAAAACTCCATTTAGTTTTGCTAGTTTAGCTGCAGTCTGATCTTATGGCCTCATATATGTTTTGGCTAAAACTTAATTTTTTCGAAGAACATGCAATATTTCTCACGGCTATATCTCCGAACCAATTGGAGCTTTATTTTTCTTGCTTCGGCACAATTGGGACTATAGACTAGGAGAGAGAAAGTGTAAAACAAACGAACCCGAAAAAACTGTGTCCTGTGCCTCATTTCTTCTACCTTTTTCACCATTTTATACAATAATTCATAATTGAAAAATGTTTTTTCGCATGTTCCAGCTATATTTTACATCGAAAATTTGAGATTTTCGTTTATCAACTATGTGCAATTTTTTTCACAGATGGCTTTGTTGCAGGTTTATATAAAGCTTGAACTAGCCCTAGCAGACAATACAAATGTCATGTAGCCGCACACTGTCATTAATGTGACAAAAGTGAATAAGAATTGAACAGAAAAAACATTAGTGCTTCAGTATAGAAATTAACAAGTGGCTTAAAATAAATGATTTTTTTTACGTTGGTGGTCATATAGTGCCCAATGTTGGAAAGAAGGAGCGAAAAAATTAGTTAACAGGGGAATTTAATTTCGCATATTCGCAAATATTAGATTAAGTGGATACAAGTGGTGCAGTAATTGCTTTCTTCAACGAAGACGACACTTGCATTTTAAGACGGTAATCTGGGTAAAAGACCCAACAGCATTAATTATGCTAGCTTTAGTCATTCCGTCACAGTCATTCCGTCACGTCAAATGACAGTTAATAACTTCAACACTATCATAGCTAAGTAGCTCTGAATTATAATTTTATATTGCTTATATATCATATGTAAAATATTCATTAGTTTAAAAACTGACTAGCTTCTTAATTGACAAAAGTTCCTAGGTTTTAATACCAGGACAGTGTCATGGTAGCAAAAATGCCATTCCGTCACACAATAAGAAATTAATCAAAAATAAAAGAATAAAATAGTGAAAAAATTGTTTCTGAGTTTTTTTTAAATCTCTTACTGATTAAGAATCATTTTGAAACTGAAGAATGAATTTTCATTTGAAAATGGCTTTGTGAAATAGCCTTAACTTCAATTTTTCAACTCAAACTGTCATTCCGTCACATATGGAATTGCCCAGAAGTTTGTTGGTGGAGTCAAGAGGTGTCTCAATATGAAGATGTAGGCACCGAAGTCGCGGAAGACGATAGAGTCGAAAGACACGCCGAAAAAGATATGCCATTGAATTTGGTATCAAGCTGAGATGATGATGATGATTCAGATCAAGGACCTGAATCACCAACGAAAAAACAAGATCATCAACTTCACAGACTTCACCGATGGATATTGATTGATTCGTGTTTTTTTCCTTTGCTACATTTTTCATACATTGTTCGAATTTTTGATTTAAAAAAAATACGACTGAGAACTTAGTAGTTTTTTTTTTATTGTGATGGAAATAAAGTTAAAAGAAGAGATCTTTGTGTATGAAAATTTTTCGAGATTTTAGCGAATTTGGGGGCACCAGATGCAGTTTTTTCGGGTAAGTTTTGTTTTGCACTTTTCCTCCTAGCCTATAACTACAATTGTGCCAAAGACAGGAAAAAATTCCAATTGGTTACCGGAATATAGCCGAGAGAAAAATTGCATGCTCTTCGGAAAAATGAAGTTTTAGCAATAAAATCCGAACAGCAGCTAAAGTAGCAAAACCCAAATGGAAAAATAAAATCCGATATCAACTTTTTCATATTTTCAGGGCACAAATTAATAACAATGCCTCTTATATTTGGTTTAGTCTTATTTTCTCTAACCAATTATGAGTTGATTGAAGTTGAAATTATACGTCGGTCTAAACTGACTATAAGTTCTTTACTTGTTATAAATAGCATAGAATATAAAAGTATACAAATTAAATTATTGCATTTCCTAGCTGGATATATGCGATTCAATTTCCTCCAGAAAGTTGAATTTTATTTCTAGCAATCAGTTTCGAAATGTGTGGAAATCAGTTCTTAAAAATTTCATAGAGTTAATACATTTCCTTTAACCAAAAAAAAAGAAAATTAAATATGAATTATAGTCCGTAGATTTTTTTATTCACAAGGAAACAAATTTGTGGCAACTCTAATAACTTACTGAATCCCCAGAATTTTTTTATTTCTTTATGCAACACTTAACAAAGACGCATTTGAGCCATACGTTCAACGGAAGATCAATGTTTTCTTTAGTTGCTACATTCAGTTTTAGTTTATTATTTTAGTTTGTTTTTGAAAAAACGCATGTGTAACATCCATCTACTTAGACTTTAATATCCATGATATTTTTTTATATCACTTAGTCGCAACACCCTCTCTGGAGATTTATGTATTTTTTGTTTCACTTTTTTTTTACAAAAATCTTTCTTGTTTAACATCTTTAAATAGATTGAAATCTTTATTTCTTTTTTTCTGTGGTTTGAATAGAAACAACTGTTGTAGTTGCTAGTGGTGCATAGTGCAGACAAAACAGTGCGTGTGTGTGTGTAGGTAGGTGCCATCTGTTTATTATCTCTAGTTCCGGTTTTCATTTAAAATGCATCAAATGCATTTTTAAATCTATTGTTAAGAGAAAAAAATTTATGTCATTGATATGCCATGTCAAATAAAAAAAAATAAAATAAAAAAATAAATGTAAAGCAAAGAAAATAAATCCGCTGGAAATGATTTATGAAATACAATAAGAGATGCTGCCACAAAACAGATTGTTTATTGAAACAGGTGTTATTTTGTATTAGTTTAGTTTATTTTAAATTATGGTTATTAAAACCAGTTATCTATAATAGGTAAATATAACAATTTTTTTTCAATGTTTTCTCATACATATATTTTTGCGAATAAAATATTTTCATTGAAAATAATAAAAACCAGCAAACACAAATTTACGCATTCATTCATAAATAACATTTAATAGCTTTAGTAAGTTGAGTAACACTAGAAATGACAAAAAAAAAACTTAAATACCCTTTTAAGTCGATTGAATCAAAAACAAAATTTTAACTTAACTCTTTTATGGACAGCCTATAAACATCAAAAATATATAATATTACGGTGCACAGTGCTATGTATCATAGACAAAATACAAAAAAAAAATTTCACTCCAAACTTAATAAAAGTTGCACTGATGGATTCGTACTTAAATCCCTCACTTAAACAACAAAGATTGTTTTAGATGTAACTCGTTTTAAGTCACAAGAGTTCGTTGAAGCCAGGTGAATTTTAACGCAATTGCTATAGGTAAATAATTTTTTTTTATTAATTTTAAGAATAATTCCCATAGAATCAGTAAAAAAAAAATAATATATATAATATTCTTTTGTTAATTGAATTAATTGACAATAATTGGAAGATTTTATCAATTACATTAGCTCCTAACATATGAACTTGCCGTTACTTTAATAAATGTTTATTTTTATGTCACGCCAAAACTATTATAAATTCGAAGGAATTGAAAAAAATACGTTAATATGTTTTTTTTTTATTTTTCTTTTGTTACTAGCTCACAATGTTGTTGTTATTAAAGTTTAAGAGAAAGAGTCACCATATTTCGACCATTGTATATTCATATATAATTTTTTTTAATGCTTCACGGAAATAGCCATCAAATTTTTGTCTGATTGTGTCACATAGAAAGGAAAATTTAAAAATTTTAATATATGTTTTAAAATAAATATTAATAATTTATTATCTTCTATTTTTTAAAGTACAATAATAAAAAAAGCATATTTTCGATCCTTATCACATAATGATTGAGTTACAGACAAATCAGGAGAGGCGTAACAGTTGTAAGAGAAAGAACGAAAATGTCTTATTTAACCATTAACATCGATGAAGTCAAATAATAGTTATAAGCTTCCCAAAACGCTATTAGAAAGTGTGATTAGCATAACTAGAAGACTGGTTACAACCATCTAAAAATTGCTAAATTTTAAACTGTGGAGATATTGCATGTAATAATTCTTTATTTGCATAATTTCTCGAAATTTCTCTAGTTATGATCATCACACTTTCTAATAGCGTTTTTGAAAGCTTAAAGGCTTCGCTTTGAGAATATATAATGGTTTCTTATAAAAAATTGCGTTAATTATAAATAAATCCAATTTTGTTTAAAAAGGAATTTTTCCCATTTTAATTATATGGGAAACTAAAATTAAAATAGCGACCTCTTAGAGTTGAGCTGGAACGCCCATCTTTGCTGAGGATTTTTTTTATTAAATAAAAACATTTGAGGGGGTAAGAGCAAAAAAACATTAAAAATTTTGTTTGAAGCACCCTAATAACTATAATAGTAACAAAAAAGATTATTATATATATTTTATTTATAAAATTTATATATGTATTTTATATATTTAATTTATATATTATATATGTTTTATTTATAAAGTTAAAAAACATTTTCAAAACTGCCCGTTTTGTTTACTTTGCCAAATATATTTAAATTCCCTGCTCTGCAAACTCTTTAGAAATGCATCCATTACATTAAAAATACGATTGTATCCGTGCAGCGATAACAAAAAGAAAAAATTACTTTCGATAATGGTTATTGATAACCAAATAATTTTTTTGGTTGCTGCAACAGTTATTCATAACCAAAAGCATGTAAGAGTGTTAAATTCGGCAGTGCCGAATATTTGATACCCTCCACTCTTGTTCTAAGCACATTATTATAACCAAGGTTGTCCACACTAAGAGACAAAAAATGCTAGATTTCAAATTATAATGGCTAGATTTTTTACAATGATGTTTAAAATTAATAAGATAATTAACAATAATTTTAGGTATTTTCTTGCTTTTTTAATTGAAAGAAATTATTAAATGCAATGAGCATAAATCTGTGGTTTTCTGGAATAATCACGTATGTCCATTTTTGTCAGTTTTGAGTTAACGATGCCAAATATATTAATTTTTAACGTTCTTTACATGTGTTAAATTTTTTTTTTTTAAATATTGACCATTTCTGAGTTTTTTCTTTAAATAACGACGTAACTTAAATGTTTATTAAATTAATTTGCGGCACTAACGACGTATGTCAACCTACGTTCGATCGCTGACAAATTATTTTCTCAGAAAACGACACATAGCGACATACGTTGTTATTAATGAAAAAAAAAATGCGAAATAATTTTGGATTAGTTTTCAGTTTATAACCACTTATAAAAACTTGTGTGTTTATTTCTGTTATTTTTTGTCACTATTATTCTTGATACGTTGTTGACGAACAAAAAAATCCATTTTTCAAGCAACAACAACGTATGTCTACATGGGTGGTTGCATTGGTAGTTTTCTTTTTCAAAGAAAACGACGTTTGTCAACATAAGTTGTTTTATCTGCGCACACTTGAAGTGTAATTTACACATAGTTTTTTTCGTCCTTCTCTAGGATCTATTCCTCTGAAGATTTTTGACTCAAAATTTTATATAAAGTATTTATTGCCTATATCTACAGGACTGTTAAATAAAAAGCTCTAAAATCTTTATATCGAGCCCATAACATTTTGATTTTATGACATATGCGGTTATTCTAGAAAACCACAGAAATGTAAACACACACAATTGCATTGCTATTTGTTGGTTTATTAGCGATGCATACACATTATTTTTTGTTGTTGTTGTTGTTTTTTACATGTAAAAAAGCAAACAAAAATGCTTGCGCATCTCTGACACATATCTATATGCAAACGTATAAACATTTCTCACTATTTTTGTTGTTTTATATGAAATTTTATCGGACTGTCTTTACATTTACAAACATCATCCCTTGCCTCTTTGGTCTAGAGTATCCAAATGCAATATCGAACTGGTGCAAATTATGACGAACATTTCAAGCCTCGACCTATTACGGACAGGAGAATGTTTTCAGCAGAGAGACAGACAGAAATACAGACAGACAGATGTATATCTCCATATCGACTTTTCCGGAATTCATTAGAGTGAGTTACAAACGGATTGACAAACTGATATATACCCTCTGCACAGTGGTGTGGAGGTATATACATATAACGAGCAAATTGACAATTTAAACATAAGTATCAATTACTTAAGCAATTAGCGGTTATAAATGTTACCACTTGTAATTTAATGTATCAATGTAATATAAGATTTCTGGATTTCTAAACTTGATCTAAATAACAGATTGCTTCGTTTAAGTTAAGTCGACATCACAAAAGAAAGCTTTTTAAAATTTTAATTAAAACAAGTAAGATTGTTAAGTTCGGCTGTGCCGAATCTTTAGTACCCTCCGCCTGTGTCTCAAACAAATTACCATATTAATACAGTTACTTAACCTTTAAGTTCTTAAATTTATAGTAAATTGTTTTTTTTTTTTACCAGTATTTATTATAATTTCTTATTATTTTTTTTATCAACAAAAAAGCATCATTTCATAGAAAGAATTTACTTCTATCTGAGAGTATGCTTTCCATTGCTGGGTCATGAGCTAACGAGAAAAAAGTGGGGTAAACCTACTGCAATTAAAAAATATCATGCAGTATTATCCATGACAATATGTTGGAAGAACTTGGTTGGTTGAGCAAGAATTTTTGTATTTTTTTTATTAGCAGAATTTATATACATTTTCTCTTGGTGCCGACGATAGAGTAAAGCCATCTTTAAGCCGCATGACACTTGGAGTATAACCAATCATTTACACTAATGAATCAAATGCTACAAACACAACGATCACAACAACAAAAACAATTATAGCTATAACATACAAAACAAAACATAACAAGAATAATACAGAAAAATAATTATTTTTCAAGACTTTTTTACCTTGAAATCTCGGGACTTATTGAACTGATTTTTATGATTTTAAATAGCAACCAGCTCAGGATGTCAATAAATCATTTTCACTAAAAAAAGAGCAACCCATCTGAGCTTTTGAAGGAGTTATTATGATTTCCACAGACGGAAAGACGGACGGCGCTATATCAACTCCGCTTGATATAGCGGGGGTTAGATTTTTTCTACATTACTACAAACGGAATGACAAACTTATATATACCCTCTGCACACTGGTGTAGAGCCCCCAATGTAAACAGCGTAATTCTGTTTATAAATATGGTAGTGATATTAGTAAGGGAAAAAACTTCAGAAATTCATTCACAATAAAACGAATGAGTACAAATAGTTTACTTAAATTGTTTTTAAAGTTCTTGATAATAAATTGTCGTACCTTCTCACATATAACGTATTGCATACATTTAAAGGAGTCTATTACGTAAAAAGCAATTTCAATATTTAAAAGAAACTAAACGTTTATAGATCCCATATGGAATTTAATTTTATCAAATTTTAACCCCCGCAAATTCGGATTACTCAATAATTGGGACTGGATTTCTCAATTCAGTGCGTATTCAATAATCTGGATTTATTTTAGAATTGCCGAGCAATGAATTTTTTTGTTGTGATTTGTAGCATCTCCATTTTTAGGGGGTGCTGGCTGACAAATATGGAGTTGGTAATAAAAAAACAATAAATCGGAAACATCGAAAATCCGTAAAACTCGATAATCCGGTTTGCAAATCAATTATCCGTTTTGCAAATCAATTATCCGGTTTATCAAAAAATTCAAGAATTCATTATCTTAACCTCCGCAGCAGAACTTATACAAACACTTTTTTCAACATTCATTCAGAATTAAAAACAAACAAAATGTTGTTGCAAAATACATTCGTTTGGATATTTTTTTCGAACTACTAAAATGTTTAACGTTTTTAAGTGTTGTTTATGTAAGTATTTTTCTGCCATTGCTGTGTGTTTAATGTTAATTTCTCTAACAACATCCCAGCCACAAAGTGCAATTTAGCATTTGTTTATTTAAATTCAAATTCAAATTCATGCTAATGCAGCCAAGGCAGCAGCATTGTCTAAAGTTAAGCATCATTGTCGTCATTCACAAGAGCAGCCACTACCAACCACGTCATTGTGATGATCATTGGTATTTCTTAAGCATAAATTAATATTGGTTTTGCTATCATCATCATCAACGTCATTATTATCATCTTCAACAGAATGTTTACACTATGAACTGTATAACACTTTTAGTATGGAATTGTGCTAAAGAGGCTTCCATATAAATATTGTATTTAGCAGAGCTTCGAAGGAATTATTTCCTCAAATAAAGTTTTAGTAAACGTAGATATTCTATTGAAGATTTGAAGATTGTACAAAATTAGTTATTTTTTACTTATCTAATATATAAAAACGTTGGTGCGTATGTTGGTACTCTAATAACTGTTGAACCACTAATGCTAGCGACTTCTTATTCATACCATATGTTCCTTTGGTTCTCCGATTTGCATAACTTTTTTTTGTACCCGATAGGTGGCGCTGGGGTCGAGATTTTCCCAAAAAATTTATTTACGGTCCAATTTAGCTTAAATTCGCAACATATATTATGTACATAAAACTGAAGTTGCTGACAAAGTTTTTCACCTGTAGGTGGCGCTGGTGTTAAAATATTGAAGAAAACGTATATTTTTTTTCAGTCATATTCATATTATTAAATGCAATGTATTTAAGGATTTTCGAGGGAGTTCGTGCTTTACTTTTGCCCGACACTCGGTATTAAAATTTAGATGCAATATAAAATCCAGATGTTTTCTTCGGGCCAGCAACGCGGACCGGACTCAGCTAGTTTTTTTTATAAAATAAAAACCTCTAGGAATGTTAAATATTTGTAATTATACAAAAAAATATTTCATCTTCAAACTTTTATAAAAATTATACTGGCTTAAGTCAATAATAACTACCTTAACCATTTTTAATTTCATTATTTTTTATAAAAATAAAAAATCTTATTTTCGTCTTCATCATTTTAATAATTGAGTTTGAAATTATTCAGGCTCAAGATCAAATGTTTTTACTTTAAATAAAGCAAAAACATGGGCACATTTGTTTCAAAAAATTGATCTATATTCTGCATGACAGGTTATACAGCTGTTTCAGGAAGAGTCACCAACCCTCATCAGTAACCAAAAGCAGTAGATAGTTTGTTTGGAAAAAAGTTAAACTCATATAAAGAATTCAAGCAAAAGTTATACTATTTAAGCCTCTTCCAATATAACAAACTAAAATATAGAGCAACTTTGAAACAAATATGTTTGTATACGAGTACACATTGTATACTACAATATACATGTTTGTGACTCTTATACATGTGACTCTTCCTGAAACAGCTGTATAACCTGTCATGCAGAATATAGATCAATTTTTTGAAACAAATTTAAAGTAAAAACATTTGATCTTGAGCCTTAACAATTTAAAACTCAATCGATAGCTATTTTTTTATATATATTTTTCTAACCACTTCAAAAATATGCTTATTTAACTAAGTTTTTCTTTTGTAACTAATCTTTAAAAAAATTCTTTTATTCATAAATGGTGATATAAATTGATTATTTTAAATAAAATGTTAACTTTTGATGACTTATTGATTCCTTATTTGTTCTTTTATTTATTTTTAGTGGATGCATAGAAATCAATGTTAAATTAAATTCTTTAAAGCGAGTTTATTTTTTATTTTTTAAATTGTTGAAAAAATTTTTATGACATCTGGAAAAAACAATCAGCTACGCTCTATATTTCACTTTATAATGAAAATTAGAATTGTATACAGTCACTTGAAGCCAAACCCGGACATCATAGTAATATATTTGTATATGCATACAAGTAGATCCCTAGATGTGCAAATTTTGCAAAAAAGAAGTCTGAAATTATTTAGTTTACCAAAAATTACGGCAATCATGATTTAAATAATTGCAACCCTGCGTTATTTTTTCTACCAATTTTCTGAGAACAATTAAAATATCTAGGGTAAATAAGGAACAGTAATTTTTTTAGTTATTGTGCCCTCCAATAGCAACTTAAATCAAGACCGCAAGCTAGTATTGGAATTGGAACAACAAAACATGTCAAAGGGGGAAAAAGTGCGCGGAAATTTCGAACATAGTTGACAGTAGCCATTATACTGATATATTTGAAAACGATATTTGAAAACGTTTCAAAACCTATAAAATGATGTAAAACGTCCACAACGAAATTTTCTACGAAGTAGAGAACGTTTTTTTTTTTTGTAAAAAGAAGTGAAAGCCTATACCTCTTTAAGTAGCTGAAAATGACTAGAAAAAGTCCATAATTGGTAAGTCCATAATTGGTAAGCGTAATCAAACAATATGATTGAATTTTGCAAAAGGTGATGAACACCAAGATTTTTCTTTCAGGAAAACGTGTTTTTTTTCGACGAAAGAATGTTTAACATATTTGGGTTGGATGGTAAACCCTTTGTTTGGAGAGGACGATATCAGGAATTATGTTTGAGTAACTTGAAACCGACTATAAAGCATGGAGGATCTATGCACTTTTTTGATATGATAATGGAAAACAAGTAAGAAAATTATAGTCGGTCCAGATCGACTATACGATACCCTATATCTCAGGCCCAACTAACTGGATATAGAAAATAAGCATAAAACAAATTGACTGGGATTTTTATTAATTTTTTTGGCTGCAGATATGAAAAAGTTCATATCGGATGCTATATCTATATGGGGACTAGGCCCAAAAATCGACCGATCCAGACCATGTTTGGTAAGGTCTCTTGTATTTTGCAAAAATATATACAAACAAAATTTGAGAAGAATCAGTGCAATATTTTTGTTTTTTGATAGATTTAAGTGAAGATCGGGAAGCAGCTCTATATGGAGCCTATGACTTAGAGTTGCCCCATAGGGATCATTTTTGGACTACTGATTAATGAATGTAATTAACACATACAAACCCAATTTGACTAAGATTTATATGATAATTTGGATCTTATGGCAATTTTAGTCGATTTCATAGGGGTCATTTGTATGGGGGATAGGTCTGAACATGGACCGATTTTCACCAATTTCAATAGCGTTCATCCTATAAAAGCTTATGTACCGAATTTCATCAAAATATATTCATATTTGCGACCTGCAGTTTGATTACAAGCTTTACATGGACACACAGACGGACGGACGGACGGACATCGTTAAATCGAATCAGAAAGTGATTCTGAGTCGATAGGTATAATAAAAGATGGGTCTAAGTCAAATATTTTTGGTAGTTACAAACAGCAGCACAAAGTCATTATACGAGCAAAAAGTGTAAATAAACTAGTTGTTGACGACGGCTGTTACCTTTACCGGAACAATAATCCAAAACACAAAGTGCGATCTTCGCTGTTGTAATAAATGATGTTTTTTTAAGCCCGATAGAACTTAAAATTTTACAATACAATTTTACAATAAAACAAAAAATTAAATTTAAATCAACAAATTTTTTATACGAAAGATAAATGCATGGTATGTATGTTGGTCTCCAAGGCATCAATTATTGCTTGATTATCAGCATAAACCAGTTTACGTAGAACCATAGGAAATAATCGAAAAATGTCAAATCGCACGACCCTGGAGGCCAATTGGCAGGTTTATTTCTCGAAATCAATTTATTGCAAAATTTTGATTTCAATAAGTCGATGGCTGCGGTCGCCGTTTGGCACTTAGCGTCATCCTCTTGAAACCACATCTCGCACGGAACAATGTCATCCATATCTTCGAACAAAAATGGATTGACCGCCTTTGTTTTTGAAGAAATAATGTCTGATGATACCACAAATGTGTAATCTGCATTAAACGGTGCATTTTTCTAGATGTAATGGAGTCTGTAGGGTCTGTTATGTTTTTTGTTATGAAACCCGTTATGCCAAAAATGAACCTTGTCGTTGGACACAATTTTGCAATAAAACATCGGGTTAGCTTACAACTCATCTAGAGCTCAATCTGCTAAACAATGGCACATATGATGGTCTCGTGACTTTTATTCCTGCACCAGCTGGATCTTATACGGTTGTAGGCTAAGATCTTTGCCCAAAATTTTCCACGTTGTGGACGGACAAATCGTGCGACAGACGACGAACCGATAAATTATGATCTTCTTCTACACCTTCATTTACAGCGGCGATATTCACTTCCTTCGACGTGTTGGTGTTACTGCATCGTTAAGATAGTATGTGGTATGAAATCTATCCACAGTTCGACTGATGGCTTGCTCAGATGGCAATTATGTGGGCCATAAAAATCACGAAATCGTCTATAAGTTGCGCGAATCGATGACTGATTTTCTAAGTAAATTTGGATAATTTTCTAGTGGTGTTCAAGCGTGATTCTATTCATAATGATTTGTCACTGTATACTGATCATAAATGTCGAAACCTGACCGCAGAGTGACAGTTCGTTTGACAGCTAAATTCTAGCTAAGCAAAAAAAAAACACACTTTACAACATCCCACATTTCACCCCAGAGCCTGGACATTAATCCTATAGAAAAGTTTTGCGATTATCTCAACAAATAGGTTGTGTATCACAATGTTTCCATCAAAGCTGCATTAAAATAGGTCCCATTACAAGAATGGAAAAAATACTGCCTGGCTTTTGGCAAAAATTAGTCGATTCATCCCCAAGAGACTCAAAATGGTTATTAAGAACGAGGGATTACATGCAAAATAATAATTTATTGAAGATTATTACTAGAATTACAAATCTTTGAAGACGTCCGAGTGTGGTTTGTTCACTTTTTTTGTTTACTTGTTAAAGATATTTCGTTTATTTAAATTATGATCAATGAATTATATTAATTATTTGTTTTCTGTTTTTGGTAGCTTAACCTATATTCAAATAGAGTCGATGTTTGGCTTGGAGTAACTGTACGTAATTTAGGATCACAATTTTAAGTCAAATTTATTTTCTTTCTGAAGAATATTTTCAATATATTTAACTATTTCTATCTTTACAATTAAAAATTTAGAAAGCGAACGTTTTAGATTTTCCTGTGAAATGTAGAACATAAATGTGTATGACAGTTACAAGATTCTACTGCAAATCTTAGAAGAATAGAAATAAAATTATGAAAAAATATTGATACATCTTTTAATTTTCGCTTATAACTTTAACCGAGATTTTTGTTGATTTTAAAAACCAAACAGCTTAAAGTGGTAGCAGTAAGTTTCCGTAAAGAAATAAAAATCTGAACTTAATATTGAAGGAGAATTGTCGTTATTTCCAAAGCGAATATTGGAAATTGTTATAATAATCGGAAATATGCCAACTTTATAACTATTTACCTATGTATATATACGGATTAAGAAAATGTCACAAATTTTTCACTACAATAAAATCGTAGATATTAATTTGCAATCAATTTAATTAAAATTCAAATATTTGTTTAATCATTTCGATTTGTTGTTTGTTAGACGTATTTTGTATTTTTTGTATATTAAAACTCTGTTTATAGTTGCTGTTGTTATTATTTTAGTATTCATTCATTCAAATGTTTGTTCGTTTCATTCTCGTACAACCATTCATTTAGTCGTTTCTTTATTTATTCATTCATTCATTCATTCATGATTTGTTTATATTGTGTTATTTAATGCAGCCAACATTATCTCGTTGTCTTGTGTATATTTTGTAAGTTTAACTCTTAAAAGGCGACATCTGCCAGATATTGGCGCGTTTTAATGCATGGCATTTATTTATTTTTTTTTTTTTAACATTTTTTAGTTAAGATTCCAACAGTTCTTTTTTTTTTTGTAGTTTGTAGTTGTTAAAATGGCAAATATACAACAACTGCTTGAAATGCTATTACTGAGAGGGGAAAGCTTCCTTATAGAAATAGTTGACAAACAAAATATAACTTATCGCCCTAGTTTAGTTAAGTTAACTCTTTATCATAGAATATGAATGCTAATTGTATCAAATAAATTAGCATTGAGAAAGTTGTGACCATTATTTTCAAATATGATTTATATCAGTCGTGCATACAATTAAGGACACAATATAAATTTTTTAATTTATCGAGCTGTTGTAATTCGGCTACTTTGTTCATGGGCCACCTTCTCTGTAGTCGAATGCTTCGTGAAATATATTACCGCGTTACCAACCATTGCCCAGAAATAAATAAATAAATTTTTGTACAATAATTTTCTGAGTACTGAAGCAAGAAGTTAATGTTTTTCAAACACTGAAAAACACTTCATGTAATCACAATCAATTAACTTTTAAAATTTATTTCAATTTGCAAATATAGAAAAATTTATCACTGTGCATGATAAATTTATTCCACAAAGAAAAAATAACGGTAAAATAAGTGTTTTGATTAGTGAATTTTAGATGAACAGAGTTGAATTAGCTAAACAGTGTCAAGTTTTAGCATTTCATGAATATTACCTTTAATAAGGCGATTTAATTATTATTAAAATTTCAAGTTTTTTAAAGAATTTATTTAACTTCAGCACTAAGCTTATTCTTTCACTCCTGGTTGTAGTACCAATTTTGTGCGCCATCTTCGAAAACTAGTTCTACAGTACTACTCTAGGATACGAAACTTTTAATATTTGCTACTCAGTTTTGTGGAACCGGTGCTTAAAGAAAATGACTTAGAATAAATTTAAAAATATTCTGGCTAATTCATAAATTACCGTTCAGGTGTACTTCCCTCTTTTAAAATTTTTATGTTTAAGTTTAAGTAGATGAAACTTGAAAACCGAAGTCTCGAGTTCCGATTTAAAAACACTACATTGAAATTTAAACTTTACGATTTCTGTTACTGCGCGAGTGCTGCTCAGCCAGAAAAAAAAAAACATGAAAGAAAAAGGTAAAAGAAACAATGTTTGTTATCAATGAATTGCTTTTTTCCGTTGAGGATGTGGCAAGATCATTAATTGTGACGACCAACAAGCGATTTGTATTGTTGCTGTATTTGGTTTTTGCAACCAGCCTTGGCTTAAAGTAAACCAACTAACCAACCAACCAACCAGCCAGCCAACAAAATCCAACAGTCAATATTTTTTGCTCCCATACTAAAACAACATACTCGTACTCGTACTTGTACTCGGACATAATCAACCAAACATACATACTCGTACATATTCGTACATACATTCAAACAATCAAGTGGCTGGATATTTCAACGTTGTTTATATTGTACCCTGTTCTCTGTGGCATGCTGGCCTGTTGTTTGTCGTTGCTGTTATTGTTGCACTGTGTCATTATAGGGGCACGAGTATCAGCCAGTTCCTTCAGTTTTTGTTGCTGTTGTTGTTGTTGTTCTTGGTGCTGTTGTTGCATTCTCTGTTTCTGATTACTTTCCTCAGTTGTGGAGTGAATTTGGTTTGCTGTGCAATTTTTATGAATGGATTTCTTGTTTTGTTTATAAAAGTGGTTATGGAATGTTTCCGTTAATATAAACTTCAGCGCAGAGCCAGCCAGAAGATGACGAAAAGAAAAAAAAATTAAAAAAATGTTTAAGAAATGTCAAGCATACCTACACACAGCTTACGGCTAAAATTGTATTTGTTTTGTGTTTCATATATGTAAGATGTTAAAAGAAATCTCAGGAAATAAGGAAATGGAAATTGTATAAATGTTTGTTATTAGGAAAAAAAAAAGAAAAAGCGAAAAAAATAAACAAGATAGACAAACTAATTGTGAGATTTGTTAAGTTTTCTTTGAACAGCATTTAAAGTTTGCAGTAATTAAGTGAAATTATCATATTTAAAGAATATTTTATTTAAGTTTAAGTTTAATCAAATTAATGATTTTCTTTCATGAATTTAATGAAACGTTTCATAAATTTTATACAATTTATGAAAAAAAAAAAAATACTTAAATAAAAATAGCTTGATGGGCATGGAACTTCTCAAATAAAATTAATTTTAATATCATATTTATTGAGTACTATTACAGGGAGAGCTTTGCATTAATTTATTAATGTTAGTAGCCATGCCGAAAATGAGTGGGATCGGATAAGTTGTCGTGGCATCTACCATACAAAGTAATTATTCAGTATCATATAAATCGAGTTCTATGACAGGACAGCTTTACAAATTTGTCTGAGGTCATCTATTACACGGTGCTACAGTGAAAAAAAACTCTGAAAACGACCTAGCGTGGGTTATAGGTCTCGTTGAGTAGATTACAAATTGTATCAAAAAATTTCAAATTAACTTATTCTAAAAAAACCCGTTTTCAGTGATGTCTGTCAACTTATCGACCTGTAACTCAGTCAGTTTTTGTCCGATTCTAATTTTTGTGACGGCTTTGGAAAGAAAACTGATTACGCTTTGAAATTACTTATATTTTTTAATACATTTGCTAATTATGAGTATCATGTTTGTTAAGAATATCTAGAAAAAGGGAAATTTATCAACTTTTTTGATTTTAGTAGCTTTTCATCGCTTATTTTTATATGAAAGCTAACAAAAATTTATACCAATATATAAAGAAAATTTAGTTCCTAACAAAATATTGTTTGTACTTTTTAAATTGGATGAAAGTTATTCAACTTTTCATTAACACCTTTTTAAGTATTTTCTCCCACAGCGCCAAAAAATATGAATAAAAAAAACACAATTAACTAAACAAACAAATTTGGTATTTACTTAATAAGTGAAGTTATTATATTCGGTAGTGCAGAATCAAATATACCCTTTTTTATTGTCCATCTGGGGCCAAACCACCACATTCTTTATCGAAATTATTTTTTTATTTTCCAAAATTAAACACTAAGGGCCATTATTACAACTTGCCAATAGCTAAAGTTAGGATGTTATCTGGCAGATTATTAGTTTCTCGTTATTACAACTATACTTTAAGCTAAAAGTGACCGATAAGCTAAAGGGAAGATATTGTTGCCTTTAACTTTTAACATGAGGTTTTTGTATTTAATATTGCCACATTTTCTGACCTATGAAGACGAAATTCACATCAATTTAGTTTTGGAAATAAATTTATTTATAGATACTTAAATATATGCTTGTATATTTTTAAAAAGTTTTATTACACATTTACAACAATTAAGAAACTTATAATAAAGGTTTTTGGTTTTTATTCTATTATTTTTATTGTTTATTTGCGAACAACTAAAGGAACGTTGCCAGTATGTATTTTAATAAATCAATTCATTTGGTCAAAAGTAATCGGTGTTTCCTTTGGTGCTGCCACAATATCAAAAATATTAATTTTATTTTAATGGGAAGTTGTAATAACGAAAAGAAGTTAAAGGTAACTTTATTGTTCACTTTAGCTAAATTACCTTTAACTAACATTTACTTTAAAGGCAAGTTGTAATAATGGCCCTAAGAATAATTTTACTCCATCTCTGTTAACTAATTATGGCCCTAGTTAAGAGTAAAAGTGAAACGAAATCTGACGTTTATCCGTCGTCTTTAAATAATAAATCAAAATATGCAATTTCGATTGATTTTACTCGAAATCGAATGCGGTGATTTGACCTCTGTCTTTATATTAAAAAGTCTCTCTAAAAGATAATACAGATGAATGGGGTTTATTATGATATAAACGACATTACTCTTTATATTATTACTTGTTATATAAAAAAAAATAACATTTTACCGCCACTGCATCTTAAGTTGGGCTATATGGAACAGTTTGTAAAACGGTTGGATGTAGAAGGCGATGCTTTTTTGTATTTGAAATCTGGTTTCCTACAAATAAGTGAAGGCAAAATTAATGAAGGTACTTAACATTTTTTTCTGAGATGCTGTTATATTAACTCCATCTTATTGTTGTTTTTTAGGTATTTTTATTGGACCGCAAATTAGAAAAATTATACTTGATGAACATTTTTCTAAGAAGCTTATGTCAAAACTTATTGGGAAACAAATAAAGTCCCAACTACGTTGAAGTGGTAAATGAATTGCTTGAATCTTATGCTGAAATGGGATGTCGAATATACATAAAAATTCATTCTCTGCATGCACATTTAAAATTACAAGTGGTTTACCAAAATAAAAGTCAGCCATCGCAAAATTTATACTTTTTAAAAAAGTTTAATAACTTTTGTGAGTACAAACTAATTTTTAAAAGTAATATCTCGTTTTTTTTTATAGAAAATTGTCTTTAAAACACTGTGCAAATAGGTTTTTGTAGAAAAAACATGTGAAAAATTAAAAAAAAAAATTAAAAACTTTTGATAAAAACGTACTTCATTTTTTGGAATATATGCATACATTTTATGAAGGCTTAATTCTTTGCCTTTCCAAAACTGTTTAGAATTTTTAAATCCGTCTAAAAATGTGTGAGTTGTAGGTACTAAAGTACTACGACCTACCCCAAAAACTTTTGAGGGTGTTTCAAAATCTTTGAAAACGGTTTTTGTGTGTCCTACAATCCTCACTAGGTCGCTGTTCAAGTTTTGTAGCTGTGTGTTATTAATGTGGGCAGTCGCACAAAAAAATTAATGGGATGGGGCCAATGGGAGTTTCACCCCCCCCCCTCCCCCCATACAAAGTAAATATTAAATGTCATAAATCTGGACTACTGCAATAGTGACAGCCTTGGGACTTTGCGCGAGCCAATAAGATATTCATGTGATTAGTTGAACAAGAAATGGGTGTGATCGGAGCAGTATTCGAGGCACCAAGTAAATATATATTATATAACTGGAGTACTATAAAAGGGAAAGCCTTGACACTTTATATATGTCCATCCTATATTAATGTAAGTAGTCAGATAAAAAATGGACGGGATAGGATTAGTGAGCGTGGCACCTCCCAAACAAGAAATATGAAGTACTATGAAGACGACAGTGTTGAAACTTTTGCCAAATACATTAATTACCCATGTGAGTAGTCGTGGAAAAAATGTTCGGAGTCGCCAAATCCAAAAACCGCCAAAATCAAAAATCGGTCATATTAGTATGATTACTAAGAGGGCTAGATCTACTCTTGGTTTCGTTAAAAGATGGGTTAAGCAGTTTTCTGATTCATATGTTACTAAACAGCTTTATACGGCTCTTGTTAGGCCTATTTTGGAATATTCATCAATAATATAGAATCCATTTTATCAAGTTCACACCAATGTAATTGAATATGTGTAAAAAAGGAGTGCACACATGGTTTAGGTTGTTAGCTATAACTCAAGAACCATTGATTATATCTCATTTCGTTCTTCCGCAAATAGAGTTGGACTAATTTTATTTTTTTAATAAATTTTTTGACTAACATAACATATTCAGGGCGTGGTTATTATTTATATGTAGAGTAGAAGAGATTTATAGGTATGAGTGATATTTTTAATATTAAATTACACATTTTGTATTCTATTTTATTCTATTTTTAAATTGTTCTATTAATAAAATATATTTATTTAAGAATTAGCTACAATCTTGCTAAAAAATTAAATGAGAAATCTTGAATGGTTCTTGAGTAATAGCTGAAAACTAAGCAAACAGACATCAAGATAAGGGAAATATATAAAAGGTCATAAAAAAGTTTGGCCTGAGAACGCCAAACCCTTTAGAGGTTTTACATACTGGCCTAGTACTTTCACCCTGACTTGGAATTTCTTACGCCCCAGACAATGAACCCGAAAGTGTTCCACGATCTTATCAGCTGAGTTCAATAGTTCTGTAGCTGATTTGCAACCATATTATTTACTTGCTACTACTTGGTTGTTATCATCCAGGGTCCGGACCCTGATGTGTACGCGGCCCCCAAGTTAAGGGGGAGACGCTCGTTATAAAAATATATACAATTTCAGGAATTTTTGGCGAATATGAGAGATAGTTAATTTCGAGTGATCATATAACATTTTTGCGGGAAAAAAGCCATCACTCACATCAGGGCAAAGTTTGATCAGTACTATGGGGTATCTAGGACATTCATTTTCAAAGGAGACATTTTTTTTTTTTTTTTTTGTATGCACTATAATCTCCAGCAAACGGTAAATATTATGACAACTTATTGGATCGATTGAACGACAATATAAAAAGACAACCTTTGGTCAAGAAGTAAGTACTTTTTCATCAAGATAAAGTTTCTTGAATTGTGCTACATATTGCTATATTATCCGCCATATTATCTCGATTTATTCCCCACAATTTTCTATTCCAAACCTAAAGAAATAGCTACTCGTAAAGAGATTTAGCTCCAACGATGAAATAATTGATCACCTTTTGAGGAAATCTTTGTAAGGGATAACAGAATTTAGGAAACGTTGAAATATCTTTATTGGGCTAGAATTAGACTACAATGTATATTTATATATACTAGCAGATTTCAGCCCTCGAAATTCGAGTGCAAATTCTAGGAAATTTTATTTTTTCGTTAAATAAAGACCCTAAAGGTATGCTAATCAATTATAGCCAATTCACAAATCAACAAAACAATCAAACTCATTTTTAATACAAACACATTAACAAATTTAATAAACACACACATAGCATTGTATAATTTTATGTATGTGTTAGTAGCAACTTAAAATGCAATTTACTAAAAATAAAGAAAAAAATTTATAAATCTGTAAATCTGCAAAACGGCTAAAAAGAAATTCCTTTCAAATAATATACGCTTAATCAAAATCGGGATAAAACGGTAGAACAAAACATCGGTCACAAGATATCGCCTAGCCTATTAATATTATAGATATATAAATACAAATTTATATTATATTATATATATGTAGAATATGCCAGGGGATGTGTTATATCGGTTCGCTGGGGTGGTTAAGTGAGTGGCGGGGAGGTTTGCTTCGACAAAAAAATCTATCTTTCAGTCAAGAAGTTACGTCTGTGCCCATAAGTATGAAACTGGTCTAAGTAAAAATTAAAACAAATTTAATTAACAAGACTTTAGTTTGAAATTCACTTTAATTCTCACATACTTTAATCAAGACAAAGACATCCTTTTTGGTTATATAAACATAACTGTTTATTTATTCCATACAATTTATGACTCACCTACTTTCGTTGTAGTGGATAATAAAATTGAAAAGAAAAACTTAAAAAAATTGTTGAGAAAAAACTTGGAAAATAAAATTGTAATGTAAAATATTAAGATATAAACATTTTTGGAAATGAATTGTTATAAAATTAGTTGAATAATTTTAAATCTCAATCATTCTGGCTTTAGAAAAACTAGAGGAACAATTGATAATCTTGCGCTATTACATTCTGATATTATGGAAAATTTTTCCAAAAAAAAAAAGGATTTAATAGCTGTTTTTTTTTCGACATACGAAAAGCGTATGATTGTGTTTGGAAACAGTTAATTTTTAAAAAACTAATCTCAGCTGGAATTCATAGAAACATGGCTGTGTTCATTTCCCATTTTTTACATGAAAGAGGATTTTGTTGCATGGTTGGCAACACACCATCAAATTTCACTGTCTTGAAAATGGCGTCCCCCAGGGATCCGTGTTAAGTGTTACACTTTTTCTTCTAGCAATAGATGGCATCTTCAACAACTGTCATAAAGACGTTAAAGCCTTATTTTACGCTGATGACCATGTTATATACTGTTCTGGTAAAAAAAAGCTCTGCTATAATTAATAAACTCCAAACAACTATCAATTCCATGATAAAAAAAACTGTAGCAATACAATTTTCCAGACGCTATAATAAGATTTAAGACAACACTACACTAAAACTTTACGGTAAAGGCAATCAATTTCTGAGCATACAATTTTAGGATTAATTTTCGACAAAAAACTAACTTTTAATGCACACATTCAAAACATTAAGGCTAAGGCTAATTTTAAACTAAATATCATCAAAATGCTTAAATGCTCTAAATATGGATCTGACCCTAAAATTCTCCTTATAATGTTAGGCTCTCTTGTACTTCCAACTTTAGACTATGAGTCGATAATATATACAACTGCAAACAAAACAATCTTAAAAATATTGGAACCAATCTTAAATTCAGGAATAAGACTACCTATTGGAGCCTTTAAAACCAGCCCAGCTTGCAAATTATAGCCTCATGCCCACCACTATATCTGAGAAGATTCGAATTTTTACTTAAATATACACTTAAAATCTTTTCCTTACGAAGTCACCCCTTGTACGATAAAATCTCTGACAGGTCGAAAATCAAAAAACACCAAATTTATCCCTTTTTATGTAACGGCTTTTCAAGAGTCCAACAAAGTTATATCAAAATCTAAAACAGAACAGAACAGAATTTCCCCTCTTTTAAAACCTTGGTGCTTTTCAAATATTGATGTAGATTTCTCACTTGCATATACAAATAAACACAAGACAACCTCCTTTGAGATAAACCAGAAATTTTTGGAATTAATCAATGTTAAATACTTAAATTATACTCTTTTACTCACCGATGGCTCAGTTATGAACGAAAGAGCTGGGTTTGCAGTGTATGGTGAGATTGTTGCAATATACAAACGTATCCATAATTTTTCTTCTATATATACTAGTGAATTATTGGCTATAGAAACAAGTCTAGAACATCTAACAAACATTCCTATGGTAACATTAATTATATCAGACAGCAAAAGTGCACTAGAAGGACCACAAGATCCATTTAATAGCAATATGATAATTCAACAAATAGGAATATTAATTACTTCTGTACCTAATAACAAAATATATTTTCTATGGGTCCCTAGCCACCTAAATATATGTGGAAATCAGAAAGTTGACCAGCTTGCAAAAAATTCTTTGAAAAATATTATATTTCCTGAATATTCATATCAATATTCATACTATAGGCAAACTATTAAAAAGTTTGGAAAAATAATAATGAAACTAAATTATTCAAAATTCAGAAGAATATATCACTTAAATTTCGAATACTTAACTTACCCAAAACTGATTTTATTAAACTTATTAGACTAAAAATAGGACATTGCTTATTCTCCCACAAAATATATTATTGAAAAGACCCAACCCCCTGTTTGCGACTGTGGACAAACTTTAAAGAGACTTTGATGAATGCAACCTTCTTAACGACAAACGATTAAAATATAACATAAATACTTAATGTTAATATTCTCCTAAAAAAACATGAATTTAAATATAAAAAAATTCTTAATTGAAATAAATATTTACAACTCTATTTAAATCTAAAAAATAATATGTATAAAATATAGATTATATATTCATATATAAAATTAAATGGCCTATACAACCTTATTGTGTTGGGGCCTTTATAATACTAAATAAATAAATTAGTTGAACAAAATTTTTTTTAAGTAAAAAATTTTATTAAAAAAAAATAAATAAAAAATTGATACAAAGCCACGAAAATATTTGTTGTGACATGATATCCCAATTTCTTTTCTTATGAAAATTGATAATTTGTAAATACCACCTTTACGAATTTACAGCGAAAGCGTTTTTAACGTGAGTGTTTACAGACTAAGGGTAAAGCAAAGACAGTTGAAAAAAAGAAAATTATAGTCGGTCTAGACCGACTATACGATACCCTATACCATGGTCCAACTAATTGGATATAGAAAATAACCACAAACCAAATTTGAGTGCCATTGTTATTAATTTTTTTGGCTGCAGATATGAAAAAGTTCATATCGGGTGCTATATTTATATGTGCACTAGGTCGAAAAATGGACCAATCCTGATTATATTTCGTAAAGTCACTTATATTTTGAAAAAATATACACAAACCAAATTTGAGAAAAATCTGTGTAATATTTTTGTTTTTTGATAGAATTAAGTGAAGATCGGGAAGCAGCTCTATATGGGGCCTATGACTAATAATTGTCCTATAGGAATTATTTTTTACTGATTAATAAATACAATAAACACATACAAACCCAATTAGAATAAGGTCTATGTGATAGTTTGGATCTTATGGCAATTTATGTCGATTTCATAGGGGTCATTTGTATGGGGACTAGGTCTGAATATGTACCGATTTTCACCAATTTCAATAGCGTTTATCCTATGGCCAATAGAAGCTTACATACCAAATTTCATCAAAATATTTGCGACCTGTAGTTTGATTACAAGGATTACATGGACACACAGGCGGACTGACGGACCGACATCGCTAAAACGACTCAGACAGTGATTCTGAGCTGATCGGTATAATAAAAGATGGGTCTAGGTCAAATATTTTTGGTAGTTGCAAACAGCAGCACAAAGTCATATCCAAACCACATAGTGGTATAGGGTATAAAAACGCTATTTCGTGTTAATGGTTTGAAATAATAAAATTAAACAACAATTACTTGGCTGAAGGTTACAGAATTTCGAAAAAATTTAATTTTCATGAAAAAGTCAAATAAAACCAGAATTAGAAAAAAGATATAGTGAAAAAAACTAGCTGATCATAATGCCTGGTTTTCATTATTGTCAGCTGTATGAAAATGGGTTTTAATGTCTTGTCATTTACAACCCCTGGCAACAATTGACATCTGAAATGAAATTGCCAGCATGTTGGCAATTTGTTTGTATTTGACAGCTGGATATTTTGTTCGATTATAAGATATAATGAATACGTAATGAATAGAAAATTGCGAGATGTCAGTTGAGGCAATTGTTTGTTGTCAGCTTATATGACATAGTGAAAACCAGGCATAACTTTCGCAATTTTTACTCAATCTTTGAAATACAAGCATTATAATTCATTCATTCATTTATATGTATGTTTATAAATTAATTTAAAGAATCTTATTTGAATTCTTGTGAAACAATAACGACTTTTAAACTTAAATTTTGGTTCACACGCCGTCTTCATTTTAAAGCTAATAACTTACATATTTCAAAACAGAAAAAAAATCTTTCCATACCACCATTTCAAATATGTTATATCTTCATCTAATTTACTTTTACAAATTCCAATCATGTGTAAAAAAATTTAAAAAAAAATTCCCTTTTATATAAAAAACAAAAACAATTCATTATGCATATAACTATTTGTTGTTGTTTGTTTTTTATTTTCTTAGCTGGTTTACTCATTCATTCATAAAAATAAATTTTTTACTATTTCATTCATTAGGTTTTGTATCGTAAAAAAAAATCGAAAGAATGAAAAATAAAAAACAATTGTTTATGTTTCCAAATCATTTGTTTAGACATGAATTTAAATACCGGAACTTTATGTTTAACGCTTTTAAGCATGAGAAACTATTTTTTGTTTTCATTATTGTTAGCTTTGTCCATTAGGGAAAGAACGAACGAACGAGCGAACAAACGAAAGAATGAATAAATAAATAAAGACTGACTGATTCTGAATCTGCCGGAATGGAGTGAAACGGACGGAGTGGTTGGCATAGTTTGGTTGGTGTATCGTAAGGTTATTTGTTTAGGAAAAGTTGTTGCTTTCTGCTGTTGCCAAAGATGGGGGAAAACGAAACAGAAAAGTTGAATTTGTTGTTGATGTTTTTTTCAGCGCTTTTCTAATACATAATACCATTAATGGGTAATTTGTTTGTATGGTACTCGTATTGGTCTTTTGTTTGTTTGTGAAACCTATAAGAATATTGTAAATATCGCCATTAGTTTGTGTTATAGATAAGTTAAATTACAAAAGTATTTTTAGAAAAATGAATCATATTTTACTGTAATTTGTAAACTTTTAATTCAAAGTTTGGTAACAAAATTTTTCAAGTATGTACGAGTATAAAGATAAATTTTTTTATATTGACACATAAATATGTATGCTTTAAAGGGGAATAATATGTGTAGAAATAATTCTACATTTATGTACGGTGTGGCCGACATTTTAATTCCGACAAATGAATGAGTTTTCGAAATACTGAACTAAATTTCTGCATTCAACTTAGGAATTAATTTTACACTTTTTTGTTTTTCATATGAAGTTCCTTGTTTTTTATTTTGAATGAGTTTTTGCTGATGTTTATTACTATTAAAAATACTTGAACAAGACCCACCTTTTATTATACACTTTTTGAATCGATTTAGAGATGTCCGTCCGTCCGTCAGTTTGTGTGTCCATGTAAACCTTGTAATTAAACTACAGGTCGCAAATATGAATAATTTGTATGAAATTTTGTATATTGAAATTGGTGAAAATTGTCGTTTTCAGACCTAGTCCTCAAATGACCCCAATGACTTAAATTGCCATAAGATCCAAATTATCATAAACACCTCGGTCAAATTGGGTTTGTCTGTGCTCCTTACATCCATTAATCAGTAGTCCAACAATAAACCCTGTAGGACAATTCTCAGTCATAATCCCACATAAAGCTGCTTCCTGATCTGCATTTAAATCAATAAAAAACAAGTAAGAAAATTATAGTCGGTCTAGGCCGACTATATGATACCCTATACCATGCGTTTATAGACCCTATCTCTCAGGCCCAACTAACTGGATATAGAAAATAAGCATAAACCAAATTTGAGTGAGATTTTTATTAATTTTTTTGGCTGCAGATATGAAAAAGTTCATATCGGATGCTATATCTATATGGGGACTAGGCCCAAAAATGGACCGATCCTGACTATGTTTGGTAAAGTCTCTTGTATTCTGCAAAAATATATACAAACAAAATTTGAGAAGAATCAGTGCAATATTATTGTTTTTTGATAGATTTAAGTGAAGATCGGGAAGCAGCTCTATATGGGGCCTATGACTAAGAGTTGTCACACATGGATCATTTTTAGACTACTCATTAGTGGATGCAATAAACGCATACAAACCCAATTTGAGTAAGATCTATATGACAATTTGGATCTTATGGCAATTTATGTCGATTTCATAGGGGTCATTTGTATGGGGGCTAGGTCTGAACATGGACCGATTCTCACCAATTTCAATAGCGTTCATCCTATGGCCGATAAAAGCTTATATACCAAATTTCATCAAAATTCATTCATATTTGTGACCTGCAGTTTGATTACAAGGTTTAGATGGACACACAGACGGACGGATATCGTTAAATCAAATCAGTTAGTGATTCTGATTCGATCGGTATAATAAAAGATGGGTCTAGGTCAAATATTTTTGGTAGTTACAAACAGCAGCACAAAGTCATTTTACCCAAACCACATAGTGGTATAGGGTATAAACAGTGTACATATTTTTCTCAAATTAGGTTCGTATATATTTTGTAAAATCTTAAATCTATATTTTAACCAGATTTTCTTCAAATTTCGGTCTATTTTTTGACCTAGTGCCCATATAAGAGTAATCCGATATGATGTTTGGTTTATAGTTACTTTCTGTATACAATTAGTTGGATCTAAAACGCTCGCGCTTAACGCATGGTATAGGGTATCCTATAATCGGTCTAGATCGACCATAATTTTCTTACTCGTTCTAATTTGAAAATATGGTCGCAACATTCATATCCGATATGCACTTATACTTATACAGGCAGCAAATATAATGTAATAATATTCTATGCCCAATAATGATCTCACCGAGTAGGTTGGACCTAAGACTCTCCCTAAAGTTCGCTAGAAATCATCGAATGAAACGTTTAGTTAAATTATTTATTATATTGGGATTTTCATTGCATTTAAACATTTTTGTCACAGAATTTACTTTTAAAGTTTAAAGATTTGTTTTGCTAGAATTCAGACAATCAAAACCCGTCGATGAATTTATGAAAGAAGTGTTAAGGGAATTAATATTAAAAGTTTAATTAATTTTATAAATAAATTAGTTAATTTAATAAAAGTTTCATTGAGTGAATTTTGTAGAAAATATTCTTTCATTGAAGCGGAAATAATTTTAAGAAAAAGAAAAATAAAAAAAATAATGTATGGCAACTCTTACGAAACTGAGAGTTGTGGCAATTAGAAGTATATATGCATAAATATTCCAAATTCCAAAAATAATACTTGTATGTTTGACAGTGTTGTATCTTCTGAGATTAACATGATATAAAAGCTGTTTGGTACAAATCTGATTCTTAAACACACTCCTCGTATGACTGCAAATAAGAGTGTAAGTGAGATTGAGGCAGGCTCAAGCCTGACGTCCGCCCTAAGTAGAAAACTTTCATATAGAAACAATCTAATCAATTATAACATAAATGCCAGAAACCGGTTCGATTAAAAATATAGAGTAGTTATAAATTTTATAAATATATGTTTTCTTCTTCCCTACCACGCGCCATTAAAAACAAAATCGAAATTTGCATACTAATTATAGTATTAATTGCAACTAGCAGATTCCAGACCTCGAAATTCGAGCGCAAACTCTAGGAAATTTTATTTTTTCATTAAATAAAGACCCTAAAATTATGCTAATCAATTATAGCCAATTCACACATAATACAAAAAACAAACTCATTTTTATTACAAACACATTAAGAAATTTAATAAACACACACATAGCATTGTATAATTTTATGTATGTGTTAGTAGCAACTTTAAATGCAATTTACTGAAAATAAAGGAAAAAATTTAAAAATCTGTAAATCTGTAAAACGGCTAAAAAGAAATACCTTTCAAGTAATATACGTTTGGTCAAAATCGGGATAAAACGGTAGAAAAAAACATCAGTCACAAGAAATCGCCTAGCCTATTAATATTATTGATATGTCTGAAAAAGTGAAGTTAAGTCTAACAAACGAAAATATTAATGGTCTATAGTGCCAAATATTTCCTCATAGAGCTTATTAGCCCAAAACATTAGCCGAAATGAGTATGAATAGTAATTATATTGTCACTTTAAAACCTAGATCAATTTAAATTCACTTTCCTTAGATAATTTTACTTACACAATTCTTTGGGTGTATGTTAGTTATATAATATTAAAAAAAAAAAAACCCTGCAGTTTATTAGAAAAATAATTTGCTAAATATCATATCTTAATGAACAGATGGAAATATCGTCATCTCCATCATCGTACTCGTCATCAGCACCACCAGCATCACTAACAGCAACATTATGATCATCATCACTTTACAAGTGTTAACATGTTTTTTTTTAATTCATCTTCTTGAAATGATACATAAAATTTAGTTACATTTAAAAAAAAAAAAGGGAAAAAACTAATGGGTGTTGGAATGAATGATGATGAATTCTTATTAACGAATAAATGAGTATGAGTAGAATTTAACCCCAATGTAGTAGCGGCAGTTTTTCTTCATGCGTTTCACTTAAATAGTTGTTGTGTTTTTTTCTTCGCTGGTGTTGTTTTTTTCATCTTGTTGTTGTAGTAAATGACTGATGCCAAGGTTAAGTGAAAGATCAATTTAATTATAACGGAAGTGATAATAATCTTTAAGAGAAAAAAAAACAATAACAATAACAGCAAAAAAATATGAAATTAAATAATAAAATTTTGATGTTGCAGATAACGATGAAGAAAAATTATTTTTTATTTCTGATAAATTGGGTGATGTTGATGTAATTTGAACGGAATTAAAGCTATAATCATTAATTTTTGTAAGACAGTTTCTTAAGAAAAAGATTTATGTATTAATTCTGTGAATATGTTATGTGTTGATCTCCATCAATAAGATCAGAATGAAGATCATTGAAATAAAGTGAGAGAACAAAATGGTTTGAACTTTAAACTATGACTTGAAAAATGTTGTAAAAAGTTCTAGCTAATAAAGGCCGAAAGCAATGGAGAAGATGTTTTAAACAAACAGTGGTTTGACACAATCAAAAATTTCTAAAACGTATCGAATCATATAAAAAGGAATGGGGAAGTGAGGAAACATCATATCGTGGGCCGCAAGACTCACAGTTAACGCAATGATTTCACCATCCTTTTCTTATCTACAGAACCTCCAAAGTTTGAAGAATTTGTGACAAAGTATATTCGTTCTTCCAGTGCACTACCAGTGCTTATAGATTATAATAAATGTTTCCCAACGGCTTTTCTTAGTGTTTTTACAACTTTTAAGTTCATACATAACTTTTGTACTTATCTGAATTTAGTGTAGCTTTATACTATTCCATTTTTTATTGGTTTTATAGTAGTTTAAATATATTCATACTAATTTAATTAATATAATATCGGTTTAAAATTCTAATTATATATTTATGATATATATTTAATTTTTTTTATCAGCGTTGTATTTAGTCTTCTATTTATGCCCTACACCACTCAGCGGTATGTGCATGAGTTTGTTTGTATTTAAGAGACATGATCCACTAATCGTTTCAAAATCATTTTTTAGGCTAAACAAATGATAAGTGTTAAGCTCTGATTAAGACACAGATAACACTTTGGAAAATTTTCGATGTCATTTTCTGGGGAGTGAGAAATTTCAGGATAAATTCACTACGACAGTATAGAAAAACCTTCAAAGGGTTTGGGCGTTCTCAAACATACGTCACTTTTTTTTTAGTTTTCACATCGATATATGAAGAAAAATTATTTATATAAGCCTTAAGGTGCGTTCAGACTACGCAAATATTTGACCAAATAAACGTAACCCCTAATTTTATGAAAGTTTTATTCAATCTTACATGATATATAAAAGATAAAATTAAGTTATGTTTTATTATATTAGTAATATTTAATATATTTAACTATATTATATATCATATATTGTATAACTTAATGAAAATTATACAAGGAAAATTATACATTATTTAGTGGTTACGCTTATTTGGTCAAATATTTGCGTAGTCTGAACGCACCTTTAGCTACAATTTTGCTGAAGAATAAAATGACTTATAGCTAATAAAAAAAAGCTAAGCAAACTAACATCAAAATAAGGAAAAAATATAAAAGGTTACACAATTTTGGTCTTAGAACGTCAATTACTTAGGAGTTTTTTTTATACTGGCCTACTATCTAGTACCTGATTTGGAATTTCTCAAAGAATGGGGGAGGGTGTAGCTTTGTTTCATTATACATATATAAATCAGTTTGTAAACTATCATAACAAAAATTTATAATTTAGGCAAATCTTTAAGTCGTAAGCCTACTCTGAAATCTGTTTGAAGAATTTGAATTAAAAAGATATTTATTATATTAAATACAGTGTGCAACAAAAGTGCAGGTACCTCAATAGCATCAAAATAATTTATAAAATTAATGAAAAAATAGGTGGTATATACTTTTACTTTCCTTGATATTAACTCGTAGTGTCTGTTTGTTGAAAAAAAATGTTTTTGTGAAACAAATCTTTTATTTTTGGTATAGATATTTTTCTAGACATTTTCAATCAATCAATTATTTAATTACATGATGGTAAAATATTTTAAAAATAAAGGGAGTATAAGAAAACTTCGTTTTTATGGGTTGGTTTTTTATATCGTGCTTCAGCATATACTTATTCTAAAATATAAAAAAAAAATAAACCCATTCATCAAAATAAAAAATATATAATTCGGAGTTCAAGACAAATTTATATTTTTGCATATTAAAAGTCTTGGTACCCATTTATCTATAATATTAATAAGCTAGGCGATTTCTTGTGACTGATGTTTTGTTCTACCGTAGTAGCTGGAATCTTGGCAACCCCATTGTTTTTCAAAAATCTCTTTTGTTATTTATAACACTAAATTTGACAAGAAATAAATACAATTCTGATTGATAAAGTGTTTTAAATGTATTGTTCTATTAATAAAAGTGAGGTGAAGCGATTAGAAAAATGTCTAGACAGGAATTAACAATTGAGGAACGAAAAATAATAATAAATAGCCATTAAATGGAAAAATCTTACTTCGAGATTTCTAATATAATAATAAGAAGAAAATCGACCGTATAAAAAATTATAAACCACTTTTTAAAAAAGAGAAAGGAATTGAAAATAAACCACGAACAGGACATTTCACAAAGTTAACAGATAGAGGGGAAAGAAAAATAGAAGCTATTATTTAAAAAAAAAAAATCCATTTACAAGTGTAGCAAAGACAGCTGCAGCTTTAAAGGATGCTTTTGAAAAGAGTGTTTCTCGCAAGAAGCCTTTCGTAACCGAAAAAAGCGTATAGGGTTTGCCAACGAATACCAAACCAAAACAAATGAGTTTTGTGAAAAAGTTATTTTCTCGGTTGAATCTAAATACAATATCTTTGGCTCGGATGGACGTGTTTTGGTATTGCGAAACTATTGGAAGAACTAAATACGAAGCACACGCGTGGAACAATGCAACATGGAGCTGGTGGTGTCACGGTATGAGGCCGCATGTCAGCAGTAAGAGTTTGTAATTTGGTATTTATCGAAATAATGAACAAAACGCTTTACCTTAATATATTGAAGAATAATCTCAATCAAAGTGATGACAAATTGAAAATTCGTAACGATTATTACTTTCAACAGGACAATGATCCTTAGAACACTGCTGCTGACTTTACGATTTGGTTAGCATTCAGCACATCCCACATGCTTAAAATCCCTCCGCAAAGTCCCGATATGAATCCTGACGAACATCTGTGGAATCATTTAGAAAAATGATTGCGATGTCATTCATAACATTTGTAATAAAAATCAGCTCAAAGATTGCTTCCGACAGAATACTAGAGTACACAGAAAAGCTTATAAGTAAATATCAGTCTATATTTTTAAAATATATTTTCTAATTTTTTCAGCAACTTTTGCTACGCATAAATATGCAGGTGTGATGAATTCTGAATTGTGTTTTTTGTCTTGTTGAATACATTAATATTTTTTTATTATGTTAGATAAAAGATGTTAATACATTAGATATAAATAAATTTTGCTCAATTACTCATACAATATTTTTTGATTATATTTGCAAACTGTTTCATTTCAACTGGGGTACCATGAGTTTTAGTGTACACTATGTATGCATACATATATTTTAATCAAAAAATGGCTTGAAAAGAAAATACGTTAAAAAAATAAGAAACAATGTAATCAGACAAAAAAGTAATTTTGAAGATATTTCGTTTAACTTGTTTTATTTATCAAAAGACTAAATTTCCAAAATAAAATTTCGGATTGCTTTCCGAATTGTTTTTTGAACTTCAGCCATGTTCCTTTGAGGCCCATTTGTATAAATTCTTTTGATCTCTGTGGTCAGGCTGAGTTTGTGCTGATATTTGTAATTACCACACAAGCAAGAGTGTTAAATTCGGTGTGCCGAAACTTTGGTACCCTCCACATCGCGTTTGCGTTAATATGTTGACTTTTTGCACTATTTACAACAACAATTTGATAATTTGATAAACTTAATACTAAATTATTACAACAGTTACACTGAATTTATTTCGGCACAATGATGCCCGATTTACCCCATTTTCAATACCAACCTGCTAGAAATAATTTTACCGACGTAAATGGTTTATTTTATGAATGAGTGTGATTTCAACAGACAGGCTGACAGAGGACATCGCTATATCGACTCTAATTGCTATCAGGATTAAGAATATGTGTGGGGTCGCAAATGAATTTTTCGATGCGTTACAAATGGAATAACAAACTTATATATACCGCTTGTACAGTGGTGTGGATGGTATAAAAATACTGTTCCTAGAATTACTATCTGAATCAATTTCACGATGTCCGTCCATCCGTCTGTGTGTCCACGTAAACCTTTTACGCAAACTAGAGCTAAAAATTGTTGAGGTGCTTGAATGAATTTCGATTCGTAACATCGATTGACTGAAGGACTATCGGTATTTATGTTTGATAAAATCTATGCATGCATGTTCAGACTTAGCCTCAATGTAAATGTCTCTTATGAATAAGTAATCCAAATAATTATATACATGTTGGTCAAATTCAGTATATGTACATGTATACTCATATCTTGTAGAGCACTTTTGAGTCATGGTCCCCATCGTCTTCTTTTTCAATATATTGCATTCAATATTTTATGTACAATAGCCTTTTATATCGTATTTGTAGTATTTCTATAAATTTCTAAATACATTTATATAATACATTTGTATCTTCTGATCAACCACAGTAAAACCGTTTTCTGGAAACTTAGTCTTAGAAATATATGAATTTGTTAGCTTTTTCGGGGCTCCATGGCTGAAAGACTCAAAATAATGTTTTGACTTTCATTTGTTGTCTTTAACTGTAAAGAAAGTCTCGTCATCCATCACACATTTAAACTGAGGAAAAGCGGAGAAGTAATTTTAGAAAAGTGGACGCAATCCGCATTTAATCATTTTTTTTTGTTTCTCAATGACAGCTGCGACAGTTTATTTTAATTTTTTTTTAATGCCCATTGCATTAATTTGAATCTTCTCCTAACTCATGGTAAGATTTATGTTAATTTTCTTTATTTATTCTGAACTTTCGAGTATTGTTACCGATATTTCCTGCCTAAGCCAGGTTTTTTTTTTTCTAATTTAATATTATTCGCCATCAATTTAAATCGAAGGTTGTTTAAATCCCATGTCCTTAAAATGGCGTTCTAAATAATTGATCCAAATGTCTCGATTTTGTATTGAAAAATAATCATTTTCTTTGAAAATTTTAATTTCGTGTGCGATATATTGAGAAATAATATTGAGCGTATGTTTCCACGTAGCATTTCAGATTGTAAAGACCAAAAAACTAGATATCTAAATTCGATATTTTAATTAAAAAAAAAAAAAATGCTATGTACCTTATTTTTTATAATATCTTCCCCTTAATTCTATATCTATTGTTTTTAACTTGTCTTAAAATTTGAATTTTTTCTGCCTCCAACGCCTTAATCTCTTTAACTTCAGACGTCAAACAAAAATAAATGTTATTCAAACTACTTTTTTATTTAAATCAAATATTGTAAAAATGTTAAAATTAGTTGTCAGTTTGCAATAATTTTAAATACTTTTTAAATTTTACAATTCTTAAATGATTTATGGCTTCAAGTTCAAGTCTTGGTCAACTTTATTTATTTATATCTTATTGTTTTATTTCTATCAGCTCAATTTCCAATAACAATTCCCTGGGAATTTTTTCGCTATTCCCTGTTCCCCTATTCTTAATAAAATCTCCCCAGGAATTTTTTCTCTTTTCCCTTTACCCTTATTCTAAAAGAACTTCGAAGATGAGAAACTTTTCCCCGGGAAAAAAGTAGCTATATGAATGTCAATAAAAAGGAGAATAATTTGGGAATAATTCCGCCAAAAAATTGCGAAGGAGTGCTGCAAAAATGTAAGTTTTTAATATTTTTATGAAAAATAGTAATATATATCATTTTAAATTTTATATAATAATATTATTATGGCATTACTGTTGCTTTCAGGTCAAAAGCAACAAACAAAAAACAAATTCATGTTCTTTTGTACACAATGCAAGCCAACCCTGATGTTGCATGCGGGATGTTCAAAGGAAGCAAGGAGGAGCTAAGCCGGATATGGCGCAATTTGGAGTGGAAATTACACTCAGCAGGCAATTCAAGTGGGTTGCTGGCATCACGCAGCTTTCTTCTTGCCATGCTTTGATCCGTCTTGTCCTGCTGCTGCTCTTCTGCTTCAGCTACCATCAGAAACGTTACATGAACATTTTTTGTATTTATTTTTAATTTCCACAAAAATTTTTAAAACATTATATTCTTCTCCCGCCTGTTTAGAATGGGAGGATTTATTCTCGGGAAAAATGAATTCCCCGGAAACTCATTTCCCTGGGAATATTTGGAATTGGCCTGTATATACAATCAAAATTTAAAGAAACAATCATCGAAAATGTTTTTCCGCTTTACTCACTTTATAAAGGGTGATCCATTTCGAGGTTCCCTACTTTTTTAAAGAAAAAAATACAGAAAGTTCAAATTTAATGGGGAATGTTATTATCATTTGAAAGAACAATCTTTGGCATTTATTTTTTGAAGATTATGCCTATCAAATGTTGGCCGCGGCTACGTCTCCGATGGTCCATCCTTTGAGTCTAATTTTCGATGACTCGTTCGAGTATTTCGACTGGTAACTGGCGAAAGACACGGGTGATGTTTTGCTCCAAGGCCTGAATCGAAGCGGGATTGTCCGCATAAGCTTTAGACTTTACATATCCCCACAGGAAAAAGTCTAACGGTGTGATATCGCACGATCTTGGTGGCCAATCGACCGGCGCAAAACGTGAAATTATCTGCTCACCGAAAAGTTCTCTCAATAAATCCATTGATTGATGCGCTGTGTGGGAAGTGGCGCGGTCTTGTTGAAACCAAATGTCACCGAGATGACGAGCTTCAATTTCAGGCATCAAGTAGTCGGTTATCATGCCACGATAACGGTCGCCATTGACGATTACGTTCTCGTGTACACTCTCAGCTACGGCCGCTATATTTTCTTCACTGCGTGCTGGACCTGGTCTATTCGGTCGAATATTATCCAATAGTGAATGCTGGGTCTCAAGATGGGCGATGGTGTTGAGAATAGTATGCTCAGTAGGCCGATTATGTTGGCCATAAGTTGAGCGAAGTGCACGAAACACATTCTTCACAGAACGTGAATTTTCGTAATAAAGTTGAACTTTTTGTAAACGTTGTTCAGGCGTTAGTCTTTCCATGATGAAATGCCAAACAATACTAAACAAAAATAACATGACAGCATGACACGACTCACACGTGATCTGTCAAAAAAAAGCTATTGAAAAAAGTATCTCTACTTGGATCACCCGTTATTAATAGATTTTTCGTAAAAAATATATGTATGTATGGTCGGTCATTACCGTTTGTTTTCTAAAATCTCTAGCATTATAAAAAACAAGGTTTGGCTTATATTCTCTTTGGAGATAAATATTTACTTCTATATTTTATTGAAATATAAAACTAACATTAACTATAAAAATAAGGTGTAGTATTTAGCAAGTTATTCAATTTATTTATTTTTTTTTTTAAATTTTTTTTTTTTTTTAGTTCTAAAAGTGTGAAATATTTTTATAACTAAAAGTTCTTCTAATATATGATAGTCCAGTTGTAAAATATTAAGTACTTGTATCATAAAAAAAAATTGGAAACGTTTGAGGTCTACAAAACTAAACATTTGTTCAGGTACCTATATAATTTCATTTAAAAAAGCAAAAATCATACTAATAACCTGTCAACATTAACATTACGAAATTAAGAAACTTTAGTTTTAATACTGGCCACCACATGAACCATCCATTTATAATCCACGTAAGACAGAAAAAAAGTTTTCTAATTTCGCTAATTTATTTTTATAAGAAATTACATTAATTGTAGATTGAAAGGGTTTTTGGTCTGGAAATACCCACTTCTGTCGATTCAAACATATTATTTTCTTGCTGCGTGTGTTTTCCTTATTCATATACGAGTATTTCTTAGTTATTTCAAAACATGTTTTTATACTATTAACAAAAAAAAAATACTCATTAGAGCGTCAATATAATTTTCACCGATTGAACACTTAACTGGCGCGTACATTTCCGTTCAATTCAGTTCTTTTTTTTTTACTTTTTTTTGCTCATGTCTCATATTGCAAATAAATAATAATAAATAGCAATAACAACATCAAGCAGACAAATGTTAGAGGAAAAAAAATTGAAGCAATTTTTTTATTTTTTTATAATAATTTATAATGGCGCAAAAATTGCGACACTCTATTATTGCTGCTGCTTATGTTGTTATTGTTATTACCAGTGGTGCTAAACACTGTTGCTGTTGCCATTGTTGTTGTTGTTGTTGATTTAGTCTATATGTTGTATTGATTGGTTTTTATAAGACTTCTTGAAAGAAAACAACACTTATTTCAACAACACTAACAACAAAAACACTAAGCATGCGCGCATGCCGTCGCACAGTGGAACATTCGCAATGAAGGAGATGCAAAATATGAAAATTTTGAAGGGAATCAATGGTTAAAATCGAGCAATAAACATAAAAATTATTAAGTTTTCTACTTGCTTTTGTTGAATTCTGGTACAAAAATGTTATTTTCAAACAACTTAGTCGATATATCCCCGACAATGTGCTTGTTGTAGTTATACCCTATACCACTATGTGGTATTGTTCGGTGAAATTGTTCCGTGACTTTTTGAATCAGACACAGTTTTTTTAACGGTGACTTATTGTCGGCATCTCAAAATTCGGTGCCACTGTACGTCATCGTCCGTACATGCTGTAGCATGGAATAGTAGTGTACTTAGTAATACATACATTATTATGCACAGCTATGGCAAGTATATATGTATGTATGTCAGTATAAGTACAAACATACATACTTTATTGGAGAAACTAGTTTTGCAAAATAAAATGTACTACTATACTACAGATATACACTCAACGACAAGTAATAGTTAGCACTTTAAACTTTTCCAAACTTTTTCATATGCCAATGGTGCTGGTAATCGTTTTAAATAACTTTAAAATTAGTTGCATACGAATTCTAGAACTAATACAATTTGCAAATTAATTTTTTTTTTTTAAATTATTTTAAACTCAAAATTATGAAATAAGCCCGGCATTGCGTCTCATAAATCTTTAGATGGATATACAACGTTGGCATCTAGCAGATCTCTGATAGATTCTAAACATGCATATTCTTTTGTAGATCTGTTTTCTAACAGATTTAATGAGAGGGACGATTATTGCTACGTGAGATCTCTTTAAATTTTAAAGTTCCTGTGATAACTTTTTGTTGTCGTTGAGTGTTGAGTATGCAATATTGAATGAAACAAACATAAAAAATCTTTACCATAAAGAAAAAAACGCAATCATTTTTTTATTTTTTATATTGAACGAACATCCGTTGGAAGTTAATTTAACCCATTTTGTTGTAGAGGGTTCATTAGAAAAATTATAAATAACCCAATTTTATATTTATTTTTTTATATTAATTATTTTAATTCAGAAACAGTTCACGGACATAACGTGGTTTTTGTACCAAGGTTTTTGTAACAAAGATTTTCCAAAATACAGAAGATTTTAAATGGACTACCTGATCCAAAAAAAGTGATAGAAACCACTATAAAATCCCTAATGAAGGGATTTCCAGAATGGTCCATAAGTTCATAAGTAGTGACTAGAACTAATAAAATTACCTTTTTTTAAGCTTTAATATAATTTCAATTAAATAAAAAAATAAAAACTCTAGGTTGAATGGTTTCCTTATTATTACACTTTATGTACATACATATGTTACGATTTTTTCGATCTGACACCTTATTTCTTATTTATTTAAATAACCTGTTTAAGGTAAAATTTGAAAATGGACTAGGTTTAGATATAAAAGGAACTTAAAATATAAAATATTTGAACTTTTCCGCTTTGAAAGTAACAAAATAATTTCAGTTTTAGAATTTTTACAAATCTAACAAACACATTATTGAATTCATATTTAAAAAAAAAAAATCTGTTAAATACATAGAGCTAATAATTATACCCTACACCACTATGTGGTCAGGGTATAATGACTTTTTGCTGATGTTTGTAACTACCAAAAATATTTGACCCATTTATTATTATGTCGATCGACTCAGAATCACTTTTAGCGATGTCCGTCCTTCCGTCCGTCCGTATATATGTCCATGTAAAACTTGTAATCAAACTACAATTCGTAAATATACATATATTATATGAATATATTTTGTTAAAATTTACTATATAAGCTTCTATCGGCCATATGATTAACGCTGTTGAAATTGGTGAAAATCGGTTCATACTCAGACCTACAAATGACCCTAGGTAATCGACTTAAATTGACATATTATCCAAATTATCATTGGTCCATAGATAAACCCCATAGAACAATGCTGAGTCATAGCCCCATATCAAGCTGTTTCCCGATCTTCTCTTAAATCTATCAAAAAAAAAAAATGTTGCACATATTTTTCTCTAATTTGGTTTGCATATATTTTTGAAAAAAAAAAACAAGTGACTTTACCAAATATAGTCAGGATCGGTCCATTTTTCGACCTAGCTGCCATATAAATAAGCATCCGATATGAATTGTTTCATATCCCAAGGCAAAAAAAATTAACAAAAATGCCACTCAATTTTGATTTATGGTTATTTCCTATATCTAATTAGTTGGACCTAGGAGATAGGGTCTATAAACGCAAGATATAGGGTATCGTAAAGTCGGTCTAAACCGACTATAATTTTCTTACTTGTTTTTATATGTTATATTAACATCAATAAAACTACCTCTGATTGTTTTTATTCAAATAAACACATGGTTTTTATTATACTCGTACTCGTATTAAGAATGATCTGTATTTGTTTTTCACTCATAATCAATTTTTTTTTCGCGTATTGGAAAAAAGAAACACAAAACATTCAACAATATTGAATTCATCTCTAGTATTATTATTATGATTTGAAGAAAAAAAAAAGCAAAAGAAAAGTAACATAAATATACACAGACATATATATAATTTACGAAATACTGGCATTTGGTGGTTTAAATTTTAAATATCTGGGGGCAAATCGTCGCATTCGATATCGAGTAAAATCAATCGAAATTCCATATTTTGGTTTATTATTTAATAAAGACGGGCAATCGTCAGACCTCGTTTCACTTTTACTATTAACTATGGACCATAACTCGTTAGCTGTGACAGAGTAAATTAATTAATAATTTCCGAAAACTTTCGATAACGAATGCGACGATTCGACCCCTGGTATTTGATCTATAGTAGTATAATTGTTCCTATTTTTTTTAGTTAAAAACAATGCTAATTTAAAACATATTCATAATGTTTAATTTCAGAAAAAAAACATTATTCCAACGTTTGTTTTTTAATAAATTAATGTTTATCTGTAATTACAGTAGAGGTGTCAATTCAAAGTCCAACTAAATTTTGTGGTCTGCAAAATTCCAGTATCATCATATAATTTAAAGCAGATAAAGATTTCTTATACAATATATCCACCTCTGCATTAAAAGATCATTATTCCCTTTTTATAATAACTATATGCGACGCAATTTCAATATCCTCAACTACTGTTTGATATAATCTTCTTCTTTCGGCATCGAAAATATGCTAAATTCATTTCTATTAAAAAGAGATATTGATTTAAAAGAAAATAATCCTCTTAAACATCGTGTACCCATTATTAAGTGATTATACATTTGTATGACATAATAACGTTTTCTTTAGACGCGCAGTATACGTGAATAATATTTATATCGACCGTAGATAAAAAAAAAGCACTGTACAGTTATTTGCAAAAGTATTCATAACGGGTGATTTTTTTGAGGTTAGGATTTTCATGCATTAGTATTTGACAGATCACGTGGGATTTCAGACATGGTGTCAAAGAGAAAGATGCTCAGTATGCTTTGACATTTCATCATGAATAGACTTACTAACGAGCAACGCTTGCAAATCATTGAATTTTATTACCAAAATCAGTGTTCGGTTCGAAATGTGTTTCGCGCTTTACGTCCGATTTATTGTCTACATAATCGACCAAGTGAGCAAACAATTAATGCGATTGTGACCAAGTTTCGCACTCAGTTTACTTTATTGGACATTAAACCAACCACACGAATGCGTACAGTGCGTACAGAAGAGAATATTGCGTCTGTTTCTGAGAGTGTTACTGAAGACCGTGAAATGTCGATTCGTCGCCGTTCGCAGCAATTGGGTTTGTGTTATTCGACCACATGGAAGATTTTACGCAAAGATCTTGGTGTAAAACCGTATAAAATACAGCTCGTGCAAGAACTGAAGCCGAACGATCTGCCACAACGTCTAATTTTCAGTGAATGGGCCCTAGAAAAGTTGGCAGAAAATCCGCTTTTTTATCGACAAATTTTGTTCAGCGATGAGGCTCATTTCTGGTTGAATGGCTTCGTAAATAAGCAAAATTGCCGTATTTGGAGTGAAGAGCAACCAGAAGCCGTTCAAGAACTGCCCATGCATCCCGAAAAATGCACTGTTTGGTGTGGTTTGTACGCTGGTGGAATCATTGGACCGTATTTTTTCAAAGATGCTGTTGGACGCAACGTTACGGTGAATGGCGATCGCTATCGTTCGATGCTAACAAACTTTTTGTTGCCAAAAATGGAAGAACTGAACTTGGTTGACATGTGGTTTCAACAAGATGGCGCTACATGCCACACAGCTCGCGATTCTATGGCCATTTTGAGGGAAAACTTCGGAGAACAATTCATCTCAAGAAATGGACCGGTAAGTTGGCCACCAAGGTCATGCGATTTGACGCCTTTAGACTATTTTTTGTGGGGCTACGTCAAGTCTAAAGTCTACAGAAATAAGCCAGCAACTATTCCAGCTTTGGAAGACAACATTTCCGAAGAAATTCGGGCTATTCCGGACGAAATGCTCGAAAAAGTTGCCCAAAATTGGACTTTCCGAATGGACCACCTAAGACGCAGCCGCGGTCAACATTTAAATGAAATTATCTTCAAAAAGTAAATGTCATGGACCAATCTAACGTTTCAAATAAAGAACCGATGAGATTTTGCAAATTTTATGCGTTTTTTTTTTAAAAAAAAGTTATCAAGCTCTTAAAAAATCACCCGTTATAAGTAAATTTCATTAAATACAGCAGCCAAATACGGCAGCCGAAAATAGTTTCAACTATAAATACAATTTATTTTATATGAAATAAATAAAAGGAAATCATAATTACCAGTCTCCAAAATATTTATATTTATAGCTCAGAATCTTTCTCAGAATGTTTTTTATGTACTATGTAACAAACGTTTTCTAAAAAGCAATGTTCGCGAAATTTGTGTGTGAAAACTGAATAGTAAAATAAAAAAAAAAACAAAATAGGATAATTGCGATATATCTGGACAATCAAGAAAAATCTTTGGCATTGCTTAGTGAAATTGTAGAAAAAAAATAGATCATACAGACTACTAGAATATCCAAAATAATCAATGTGGTGGTAGACCCCACAAAATTCGCGCGAATTTCTAATATTTAAAAATAAAATCCAAAATTATAACTACATAATTACATCTTATGTCCAAGAACTCGAAAAGGAAGATCATGTGACAGCAGTTCATAGAACACTGCATCGTAAATGTTATTCATCAAAAGCTGCTTAACCCAAAAAGCTGCTCAAATAAAAAGAAAAGAGTTAGCTTTGCCAAGCATTATTTGTGCAAGCTAGTAAGCTTTTAACAACTCCGTACTCTTCTCGGATGAGAGCAAATTCAGCATATTCTAGTCGAACGGATGTATTTTATTATTGCGGAAACCCAAAGTAAAACGAGGTAATAAAGGGGCCATGATTTGGGAGTTTATGGCATCCTCCTCCTCTTGTTTAAATGGTGGAGATACGAGTGAGAATACATCAGATGACAATAAAAAAAAATTATGCGAAAACTTACAATAGAAAAGGCTTTGCAAGTTGATAGTCGCATGCAATTTAATATGGTCTTGTCTATATTTTTAGTCGAATATACGTATACTTCTTGATAGACTTTTCGGAGCTCTCAACTTAACCTCCTCCTCTTGTATATCTCTTTACTTACTATTCCTTATATGGCTATTCGAAAGTTTAAAGGGAAAAATACTAAAATGCTAAAAAATTTCTAATCACAAAAAATACATGTGTACTTCTGGTCATAAAATTGGGAATACTTTCGTATTTTTCCTTTATTTTAATTAAAACTTTTAACCACTTCAAAAAATAGCCCCAGAGTCACCCCAAAAACTTTAAACCTAACCCATATCCCATTTTTAGTGGGCCTAATCAAAATACTATAAAAATTATATCAGTTTTTATCGCAACTACTATCAAATATTTCAGGATTTAACTTTTAGATCTAAACAATATATAAAGCACTGGAAAATTTATAAACAAAGAGAAAAATAAAGTCGGTCTAGACCGACTATACGATACCTATACCATGGCTTAGAGACCCTATCTCTTCAGTCCAACTAATTGGATACAGAAAATAAGCATAAACCAATTTTGAGTGGCATTGTTATTAATATTTTTGGCTGCAGATATGAAAAAGTTCATATCGGTTGCTATATTTATATGGGGACTAGGTCGAAAAATGGACCGATCCTGACCATATTTGCTAAAGTCACTTATATTTTGAAAAAATATACAAAAACCAAATTTGAGAAAAATCTATGAAATATTTTTGTTTTTTGATAGATTTAAGTGAAAATCGGGAAGCTGCTTAATACGGGGGCTATGACAAAAAATTGTCGACAAAGGGTAAATAGATGTAATAAACATATACAAACCCAATTTACCGAGATCTATGTGATAATTTGGATCTTATAACAATTTAAGTCGATTTCATAGGGGTCATTTGTATGGAGATTATTCTGAACATGGACCGAATTTCACCAATTTCAATAGCGTTCATCCTATGATAAAATCTCGTATAACAAATTTCATTAAAATATATTCATATTTGCGACCTGTAGTTTGAATACATTGTTTACAGGGACACACAGCCGGACTGACGGACGGACGGACATCGCTAAATCGACTCAGAAAGTGATTCTGAGTCGATCGGTATAATAAAAGATGGGTCTAGGTCAAATATTTTTGGTAGTTACAAACAGCAGCACAAAGTCATTATACCCAAAGTCATTATACTCATATATATACAAAGTCATTATACTCATATATTCGGTATATTCATATGTCGTTCTTTTTTCACTTAAAGGCAATTACAACAGACTTTACTTTTAGAAAAATAAATAGAACAACAAAGATCAGTTTAGAAAAAAATTATTTCATTTTGGTCAAAATAACGAAATTTTAGTTTTTTGTTTAACACATTGCACGTTGGGCACTGCCAAAAAATGGGTTCTTTCATATACAAAGGCCTACAATATTATATCGTAAAGAGTTTTCAAAATAAACAGTGGTCAATCGAAAACTTCCAGTAAGAACCCGGCTTGATCTCCTGGAATCAGTTTCCTGAAAATCGATTGGCAGTCAATGTTTTAAGATAAGTGAACAAAATATTTATATGTCACGTGAAAGATATTTTTATAAGATTTATTTTTTTTTAATTTCTCTTTAATTCATATGTTAAGTATAAGCAGATTTTCTAATATTTGGGATTTCAGAATAGATATTTCAAAACAATTATTTTCATAATTTGGCTCATAATTTTTACACATTATACGAGTATATTGACTTCCGAGTTTTTGTAAATAAATATCGATTACGTCCACAAAAAATTAGGTTTTTTATATACTGGAGCATTAAATAAAAGTTTGATTCAATCAAGGTTATGAACTTTAACTGAATTCCCTAATTCAACATTATTTATTTGTAATGAAGTCTTCAATTGTAATAAAGTCAAGTGTATCTAATATTTTTACAAGTGACTGTGTGTTCTGTAGTATTTTTTATACATATATTTTTGCGTGGGTATTATTTAGAACCAATTTAAGTTATAATATTCATGGTTTTAATCAGATTTTACTTGACTTAGAAATCAAGTGTAAAAGCATACATTATTAGAAAAATGAAAGGGTGTTTCTTTTAGCAGAATATGGCAATTCACTAAAGAAAAAATTGTTTTCTAAAAAAAGGTATCCTGTTTTATTTATTTATTTCATTTTATTTTCTTTTTTTCAAATAAAATATTTTTAGACGCAAAACGAAAACTGTTATGGATACAGAACGTTAACACTACATTTCAGCTGACATGAAAATTGTCGTGCAAGGCCACCTTAATATGTTAAATTAATGTAAGAAAGGACTTCATCATTTGCACATTGTTATGGGGCCAATTGGGGTGCAACAATTGTTTCACAGTTTATTAAACAAAAAATGTCTCTTTAATAAAGACCCTGTATGACCAAGCTTACTGGTACATATGCATTACGTTCATGATTTGTATTAAAAACTTTTACATGCGATTACAATTTTATTTTAAGTCTAAGTCACGTTTCAGCATTTATTCCAATTTTTTTTTAAAAATATGTTATTTTCTACAAAAACACAAAAGAAATGGAAACAATATAAAAATATAGTTTCTATTGAATGACTTTATCATTTAGTAAACGTCACTATTGCAATTTTTATTTTTTTTTTTATTTTTTTTTTTTTTGTCTTTAATACAAATCAAACAATTGTATAATACGAGTAGTATTTTTTTTGTTCGCTGTACAGATCATTAGAGGGGTCAAAGTTTTTTTTTTTTGTTTCTAATTCAATTTTAATTGTAAAAACGTTTTAAATTGCATAAAAAAACAAATTAAGAACAAATTTGTGATATTATGAAATCTAACAATGTAGTTTCAGAAGACCGTCAATGTATTCTAAGAAATAATAAATGAATTTTGTATGCAGTTACGAGCTAAATTTGTAGCTGAACCCACACCTTAACTACTCTTATAACGAATTATTTAGTTTTCATTGAATTTTAAATTGGTTTTTTGAAAATCTAATTGAATGAATGAAATCAATTTTGAATTTCCTTTCCTTAACACTCTGATACAAAATAATTTTTGGATTGTACGTGTCAAGTTAAGATTATGGGTCTAGTTTAGTACATCACAAAACCATGTTAAAGAATTTGGTTGGTAACACCCTAAAGTATAAAAAATAAAAACCAGTCGGGCAAGTTGCCCAATAAAGGTTTTTTGATAATAACATATAATTTCGAAAGTGCTACAAAATTTTTAAATGTTGTTTTGGGATGTGCTAAGCTAGACCTACAACCGCCAGAGTATAATGTTTAATTTTTAACATTTTTGAAAAATTTGTATCTTTACTTATACTTTATATAAAATCGTTGGAACATTTTTTTCTTGCGAATAATCTCTAGTAGCATAAGAGCTATCGGCTCGAACTCACATGTTTTTGTTAATATATTTTGCACCCCGTAGGTGGCGCTGGGGTAGAATTATTTTGAATATTCATATTTACGGTAAGATTTTACTCAAAATGTAAGTGGGCAATTGCATAAAAATGTCAACTTTTATGAAAAAAAATATTTTTTCATTGATATGAAGTAAGTTTAAAAATATATTAAAATATGTTCCAAGTTACATAATGTAATTCCTTATAAGCATTCTGGATAATAAAATAAATATAAAATTTATTTGTTTACTCAATTTTCTTTTAATACATGTTAAAGAAACTTTAGTCATTCCGTCACAGTCATTCCGTCGCGTCAAATGACAGTTAATAAATTCGATACTATTACAGGCCAGTTGCTCTAAATTATAATTTTATATTGCTTATATATCATATGTAAAATATGCATTAATTTAAAATCTGTCTTGCTTCTTAATTTACAAAAGTTCCGAGGTTTTAATACCAGGACAGAGTCATGGTAGCAAAAATGTCATTCCGTCACACAATGAGAAATTACTCAAAAATAAAAGAATAAAATAGTGTAAAAATTGTTTCTGAGTATTTTTTAAATCTCTTAATCATTAACTATCATTTTCAAACTGAAGAATGAATTTGCAATTCAAAATAGCTATGTAGAATAGCCTTAACTTCAATTCTACAACTCAAAATGTCATTCCGTCACATATGGAATTTCCCAAGTATGTATATTTGCTGTTGTCTATGCGCACGGAATACTTTAAAAAGCATGCAAAAATCTATTTATTTACGGACATAAGGAGTGAGTTCGAAAAAATTCTAACACACATTTTTCCTCTTAACTGCTTTCGCAAGCATTTATTTGTTCATTTTTTTGTAGGTTGATTAAAATGAGTGATGAAAAGAATCATAGGTCCACCATTCAACTGTTTCCAATGTTATTAGAAAGTATCGGCAGATAGGAGACCTGTTTCGGGAAGAAAGGTCCATATGATGTTTGTAAGGTATGGCAAGCAATACGAAATATATATGCAAAAAAGACTACTTCCTTTTAAAAGTAAACATAATGTGTACACATATTTTTTGTCCGATTTGGCATCCTGTCACTATGTTAACGAAGCTCTTGAGTGATACAAGAACAACAACGTGGTTTTTGTATCAAGGGAAGCAAATCTGGCTAAACTGTCAGGTAACTTAGACAGTGAAAAGATATGGGAATCTTGTTAAAATAGAGTTGATGATCGCAAACAGGTGTCCCAAAATGTCGAAGACTTTTTGCGGGGATCGACTTCCTGCTCAAAAAAGTAGCAGAAACCACTATAAAATCTCTAATGGAAGGGTTTCCGGAAAAGGTTCATTATTACATATGTAAGTAATGATTAGAACTATAAAATTTATCTATTTTTGTAAACTCTAATATCTTATCTGACAGTCAGGCTGCACTAAAGGCAACAATGGCCTACAGCGTGACGGAGTGCATCGAAGGGCTAAACGAATTAGTCAGATGCAACAACCTAACCCTATGCTGGATTCCGGGACACGAAAGACACGTGGGGAACGAAAGGGCCGATTGCCTAGCTAATCGAGCGGCCCGTCGTTCTTTATCGGTCCGGAACCTTTCTGTGGTGTTCAGTGGGACACATAAAAGAAAAAATGAGGGAGTGGAGAAAATCACAAATTGCCGAACACTGGGACAAAAGTCCAGGTCAACGGCAGGCTAAAAGATTTATAACTCCATCCAGTGTTCAATCGGAAATATTACTTACCCTTGATAAGAAGGACTTAAGGATCTTGACGGGATTCTTTACAGGACACTGCAATCTTAGATATCATCTACGAAAAAAAGGATAATCTTCTATAGACACATGTAGGTTCTGCGAGCAGGAGGTGGAAACGGCAGAACACATTCTCTGTGAATGTCCAAAACTAAGTGGCAAGAGAATCCGTATACTCGGAGGATACACTGTATCCCCCCGGGACATATGGAATCTAAAGCCAAATTGGGTAATTGGCTTTATAAGAAGCCTTAATCTTTAGGACAACCATAGACTGCACAAAAGATCAAACTGGTCGCAGTGCGTAGAGCCTTCTCGATCTAATCTAAGCTCTAATATAATTTCAATTAAATTAAAAATCAAAACTCTGGATACAATGGTTTACATTTATGTATGTTATTACATTTTATGTATGGTAAGATTTTTTCGATCTCACTCTTTAGGCTTACAATATCTATTAAGATCTTTACTAATTAGAAAATATTTACAACTTAATATTAAACTATTATTCAATGTATAACCCGGTTAAAACCTTTAACGAAATTTGGATATTTTTCTTATTATTTTTCAATACAAATGTCAATAGTATTGAAAGTATTTCCATTTTTTTTTTTTTTTTCATTTTTAAATTCATCTTTATTTACAGTTTTTATTTACATATTTACATTTTCCGAGATTTTATCTATAGATATTACAGCGAATGAAATTTATAGTCAAAGATATTGAATATTTAATGTTATATAAAGTACTTCCAGTTTAGTATGCAATAAACCTAAAAGTAACTAGAAAAGTTACTCTAAGTCAATCGCTAATAATCGAAATACCTTTTTTTATAAGATCGTGTCAACAAGATGACAAGAAAAACATTTTATGTGAATACGTTGCACTATGTAGAACTAGAGTGTATTATATTTCTGGAAGTTTACTAATAAGCTCAGACATAAATGGCCACAAGAAATAAACATAATTCAAAATTGTTTGGCATTGTCATGTCTTTGCCACCTATAAATATGAAACAGTTTGTATCGAATGCTCTCTCTATATGGGGTCTTGGTCCTAAAAATAACCAATCATGGCGATATTTAGTAAAGTTACTTACATATAAGTGAAGATTGGGAAGATCGGCTATAATTATAAATGGTCCTACAAGGCATAAATAGCAATCATAACCAAAATTTGATCGAGATCGTTATGATCAATTCGGTTTTATAGGAGTCGCCTTTTGTATGGGGGCCGATCTTCATATAGGATTAGGTAAAAAAATTGGACAGATCATGTCCATATATGGAATAGTGGCTCTCTCTTGATAGTTTTAAGTAAAGATTTGGACACAACTTCATATGGGGACTTTAATTTTGGTCTGATGATTTACGGGTGTAATAAACTCACATAAAGCAAATTCGATCTTATAATCATTTGGATTTCAGGGTAATTTTAAACGTACATAAACGCATGACAGCTAGGTCTAAACATGCGGCGATTTTCACCGCTTTCAATGTGTTCGGCTTGGGGCCCATCAAAGCTTACATACAAATGGTTGAAATAACTAAAATTGGGATAGATTTGATCTCAGTTATATTACAAAGCAATTGAGCAGTTAAAGCAAAATTTATTATATGAATGGTGCATTATATCAGAATGAAGCACCAATTACTAGTTTTTTATTATTTTGTTTGTTTTGCTTTAAAGAAGAAAAATTAGTTTGCACTGATACAATACAAATAAACTAACCCAAAGAATCTATCAATACGTTTGATTGAAAACATAAAGTGAAGTGCCATGTTCAACAGTAACACTTTTGATAAAAAAACAAAGTTTAATAAACGTTTGACTGGTGAAAGAAACAACTGAAGTGGTGGTGAGCATGACCAAAGGGACATTACAACAGCTCAAAAAGTCTCAAATAAGTTCTCACATCGATTCATAGCGTCGCTAATAATACAATACAAAATAAAATTTATCAGCAACAATAACTATATGAACAACATATTGATTTGCAAGCTTCAAGTAGCTATGTAGCATAACTGAATTTTGTTTACAGTACGTGGTAGTGGAAATACTCAAACCAAGTCCCAAAAGAAATACCTGGAGCCAAATCACCGCATTCATTATCGAAATTTTTCGATCGAAATCACTTTTTTATTTCCCAAAATAAAATGCTGAGAATAATTTTTCTTTTTCACTGTTGAAGTACAGTAAGCCCTCGAACTGCGCGGTAGATACGTTCTGAAAAAACAGCGCGCAATCTGAAATCGCGCAGTGTGAACCCTATTTTGTATGAAATAAGGGGGATGCGTTCCAAATCCTAAAATTATCATGAAAAATTTAAATTTAAACTAAGTAGATAATTAAAATAAAGTCTTTATTCAATATTAACATAAAGTTAAACATTAACATAAACAAAAAAAATAAAAATTATAAATTAATTCATAAAAATTAAACAAAAAAATCTTGAAATCAGTTCATTGTACCTAGTATGTAATTAAAATGGTATTACATAGTATTAATATAAAGTTAAACATAAACAAAAAAATAAATAAATATTATAAATACATAATTCATATAAATTAACAAAAAAATCTTTAAATGAGTTCATTTTCATCTTCTGATGAATTTGTACTATTTTCAGGAGAATTTTCCTCCAATGGTTTCGTAAAAAAACTTGTTAATAGTGATTGCTTAATATTTATTGAACTGTAAAGTTCTTTATGCGGCGCTAAAGCTTCCATCAAACGTCTACGGAATTTTAAAGCACGCTCTAAATCAGGGTCTAGGTCAGTATTATTATCTGCAAAATATGTTATAATTTCTTCAGCAGAAAGATCTTCTTGAGCGCATTCTATAGCTTCTGCAATATCTTGTGGTGCTATATCATCAAATCCTTCACCACCAATCGTTTTACCAATTTCCACAATTTCTACCAGTGCTGGCATATCGACAACAGCTTCTCTGATACAGCGCTCTGGCCATATTTTTTTTCCAAACAGCATTCATTGTGGAATTCTTTACCTCATCCCAAGCTAATTTAATATTTTTTACGGCGGCTAAGATGTTGTATTGTTGCCAATATTCACGAACTGAAAGGCTGTCTGGTCCATCAGTAGCTTCAATTAGTTGTAAAAATGTTCTTCTTAGGTAATAACGTTTAAATGCAGCAATGACACCTTGGTCCATTGGTTGAATTAACGATGTCGTGTTCGGAGGGAAGCTATATTACCTTAACATTTGGGTGCAAATCAGCTAAATGCATTGGGACTTGATGCATTGTCAAGAATGAGTAGAATCTTTAAGGCAATGTTTTCACTTTTGCAATAAGTCTCAGCTTCTACGCAAAAGCAATTTAAAAACCAGTCTTTGAAAATTTTAACTGTCATCCAAGCTTTGTTGTACGATTTCAAATGAACTTGCAGGGAACTTTTTGAAATTCCTTTAAAAGCTCGAGGTTTCTCAGATTTATAAAGTAAAAGCGGTTTGCTCTTATAGTCACCAGCGGCATTTCCACAAATGTGATAATCTATCTTTTGCTACCTTGAAACCTGGAGCAGATTTTTCTTCTTTGGATTGCTAGGCATCCATTTCCAAAAAAGGCCGGTCTCATCAGCATTAAAAACTTGGCTTGGTAAATATTTACCACTTCCTATTAGATCTTTTAAAATTTTTGGATATGCAGAAGCCGCTACCGTATCAGCACTGGCCGCTTCCCCTGTTAATTTTATATTGTGTAGGTTTTGCCGTCCTTTAAATCTTTCAAACCATCCCTTACTGGGTCTAAACTGAAGTTCCTCAGAATTAGATGAAGCTTGCTCTTCCTTTTTCAAATGGTTAAAAATTGATAAGGCTTTACTATGAATAAGGCCTGAACTAAGGGCAAATTTTTTTTGATTTTGGTCCTCTATCCAAAAGCTTAACAATTTTTCAGTCCTCTCTATTGCAGTATTTTGAACTTTTTTAGTGGTTTTTGCAGATAATGGTGTAGAACAGACAACTGAGCTTTTAATTTTCTACATATATTATGTCTCCTAGCTAATACAGTTATTTTTTCACCATTTTCTATTGCTTTAAAAATTTTTTTTTCAGCCACGTTCATTTTATAGGATTTAATAAAACTGTGCGTTAATATTAAATCTTTAAAAACAAAACAAAAAATAGCTTTATAATTATATATTTTTCACTTGAATAAAAAACTGGCATTAAGGGGATCCACCAAATTTTAAATTAGGTACATATTTTGCACGAAATATGTAATACGCAAAAAAAACCGCACGGCTGCGAAATTTTTACCGCGAATTGGAATTTTTACTGCGAATTGGAATTTCGATTGATTTTACTCGATGTCAAATGCGGTGATTTGGCCCCTGGTTTGGTTGACAATATATATTTTTTTTTTAAGAAATCGAGACCTTATCAGCTAACGGGCACAAAAAATGACGAAATCTACAAAGATGAGTGACTAAAAACGTCTAATTCTATTTCTAAACTAAATCATTGTTTTGACCAGATCTAGCCAGTTTAATTATATGTACAAACGAGACTGTTGAATGGTACGAAAACAGTTTAATGGATTTTGTCCCCAAAGAACACATTGTACTGGTCCCAACTTAGGACCAGTAGAGGAATACTGGTCTATAATCAAAGAAAATGTTAACAAGAAAGGGTCTAGACCGACTATGCGATACCCTTTACCATGCATTTAGAGAGAGGCTATTAAGTCCAACTAAGTGGATATAGAAAATAGGCATACCCCAAATTAATATTTATATTAATTTTTTACGTGCTGATATGAAAAAGTTGATTTATATGGGGACTAGGTCGAAAAATTGACCGCTCTTGACGATATTTGGTAAAGTCGCTTATTTTTTACAAAAATATATAAAAACTAAATGTGAGGACAATTTGTGCAATATTTTTGATTTTTTCTGAATTTATGTGAGGAATTGTCCTGCAGGGTTTATTTTTGCGCTACTGATTAATGTGTGTAAAAAACACATACAAAACAAATTTGACCTAGATCTACGTAATAATTTGGAACTTCTGGCGATTTAAGTCGATCTCGTAGAAGTAATTTGTATAGCGACTACGTCTGAACATGCGCCAATATTCACCAATTTCAATAGCGTTTGCCCTATGGCCATTAAAAGACTATATTCATATTTGCGACCTCTAGTTTGATTACAAGATTTACATGGACACACTGGCGGACAGACGGACGGAAATAGCTAAATCGACTCAAAGAATGACTTTGAAACGAGCGGTATAGTAAAACATTGGCCTAGGTTAAATATTTTTGGTAGATACAAAACATCAGCACAAACTCATTATACCCTGAGCACACAGTTGTATAGGGTTTAAAAAGACTAGAGTATCTGTATCTGAATGAGTTCATAATAATGTTCGTTGTCTGACTTCGAATAAACTTTTAAATAATATTTATGTATATTTACAATAAAACTTAACGTCTCCCTTGTTTCGCCCTAGCCTGCATTAGTAAATAGTTTTTTGCGTACATTTAAAATATTCTCCATAACAGATGATATTATGGTCCTGCCCAGTTTTGACACGACTACATACAATATTAGTAATGAACTTCCACAAACTTCTAAGACACTCGCTATTATAGTACTTGTGATCTGTAAAGATAAATATTTACCTTTTACGAGAGGAGCCACATCCCCTAATCCCATCGATAGCTCTTATGGTTCCCGAGATCATTCGGTAACGATTTTATATATAAACATAATAAAATAAAAAGTCCGATGTATACGCAGGTTCAAACCTTATTAGAAAAAGTTCATATAGAAACATTTTAATCAATTATAACAAAACGATGTCAGAAATCAGTCTGATTAAGATTACAGTGTACTTATGATTTTTAGAAATTGTATATGCTTTTCTCTTCTCTAATACGCATAATTAAAAAATATATATAATTTATTCTTTTAATTAAAAATAGAATGCCTAAATTTAATTTTATTTTCGAAATGTACTTTCATTACAAAGTTTGCATTGACACAAAGACGGAAGAACGGATTGTTTAAATCCATCAGTATACTTAAATGTTGGTCAATTATTTTTGTAAGTTACAAACATCAGCACAGACTGGTGTAGAATCTAAAAATTTCTTAAAAATCAGTTTTCTTTATCTAAAGTTTTTAGTTGCACAGGGGAAGATTGTGATTGTGGTTTTAATACTTACACCAACTTGATATAATATTCGGACAGCCTTATTATTATGATGTTGAATGTAAGCGGCACCATTATCATTGGCACCTTGTCCTCCTACACCGGCCTGCATTTGTATTGTATGTGACTTATGATTATTGGCCGTTAAATCATGATGTGATTTTATTATATCCAACATTTGTCTTGATCTCCTACGATCTAATTGATTCAATGTGCTCTGTGCTTGTGTTGTTTGTGTATTTTCTCTAGACGATAAAATCTTTAAATCCAATTCTTCATGCTGTTGCATTGCCGAATTACTGGGATCGTTTGTAGAACTTTGCTGGTGTTGGTCCTTAAAATAGTTAGTGGTTTCTATGGCTGCATTTATAGTGGAGTATTCAAGATTTTTATGTTTTAAATCGTTGTTGACACCTGCTGGGTTGCTCGGTGTTAACTCATAGACTTCCAATGGCAGGCGCGTGCTAAAGCACGCATTTATGATGTGTGTTAGTAGCATAAACAAAGTTAAAGTTAACATTTTGTTGGGATTGCAGTTGCCGTAGCTGACGACGTTGTTGTAAATCCACAATTACAACGTTTCTAGTGAAGTGTATAATTGACACTTTCAATATGTTGTTGTTGTTGTTCTTATTGTTGTTATATACGTTGTTATTTTAGTTGTACACCTTGAGCTTTATATATTGTGTTTTTATTTATTTATTTTTTTTATTTTTTCTTTGATCGTTCTAATGTTTATTTTGTATTTTATTTAAGGTAACAACCATAAAAACAGAAAATGTTATTTATCATTTATTTATTTTTATTATTATTTTTTTTACTTCCAAATCGTGTCGAGTTTGTTTTCTATTTTATTTTGTAGATTTAAAAAAACAACTAGAAAATCAGTTGAGACTTTTTCTTTATATTTTTAATTAAAGGAATTCTACGATAACCTCTTAAAGAACTAGCTCTTTATAATTAACGATATTGAGTGATTTAGCAAGTTACAATTTCACGATAATAGAATTTTTACACTGACTTCGTTTTATAACTATTTTTTTTCTTTACTGCATATTATTGTTAACGATATTAGTACACTATTGCTTTAATACTTTGTTTTTTTTTTTAAATTAATTATTTTAGGCGTTTACAAATTAACCTGCTGCTTTCGTTATGGGATTTAGTGATTTTTTCACTTGACGATATTTAAATATAGTAACGTAAATTTTTTTCCCATAAAATTGATAACAATTAAATATATACCTATATATATATATATATATTTTTAACTTAAATTTTCATAAATATTTTCACTTAAATCAGGTTTATTGGTATTTTTTTATTCATAAAAAATATACAAAACTACTTTTGTTGTTGTCGTTAATACAAATGATTCGTTGTTGTTGTTATTGTTATTGACTGATGCTGGTTTTTTTTTTATGGATATGTATGTAATTGTTGTTGTTTTTGTTTTTGTCGCTGTCGTTTAATAACAATATTCATTCATAAAAAAAAATGTTGACAATTTCATTCATTAAACAAACAAAAAACACACAACGTAAAGTAGACATAAATATTTTTCGCAGATTATTTTTTAAACAAAAAACAAGTTGTACGTTTATAAATTATTCACATTATATGCGCTAACTAGGAATGTATTTTGTTAAAACAATTTATAAATATTTACTTTATTGGTTTTGAATAGAATTCTTTCGTTTTTGTAAGAAATTTTTTAGAAAAACACGTCTTGCGTTTTTAGAACACGTTTTCGTTTTTTCGTATTGTATATACTTTTATGTTGAATGGTATTTTACTACCAACTCATATGACGTTACTTTTTAAACTGATCGCATCAACAAAAATGTATTGAAATTTTTACAGAATTTTTTTTTTTACTCATAGATACTCAATACTAACGTTTTCATCGTTTATACATACATATATGTATGTATCTGAAGTCAGTGTATATTGTTATTGAAAAACTTGAATGAAAACCAATACCTTTAAACGCTGACGTTTATAAGTATTGGAAGTATTTATTCTCCTTCTGTCTCTCTCTCTGTATCTCGCTCTTTCGCTCTTGTTCTCATCATCTCGACGTGTGGCTGTGTGTTACAAGTACTCGTGGTCATTGCTGTTGATGATATATCAGGGATAAAATAATATGATTTTAAATGTCGTTTGAAAAAAGTACTCTTTAGGCCATGCAATATGTTAAAATCCTAGTTAGGCCATTTCTAATCGATGTTTCTACAGAAATAATAGCTCGTAGCTTATAACAACATAAAACGGATCTAGATCATTTTCTAAGAGACAATCAAAGTCATATTATGCTTTGCTGTGACAACTCAATGCGCGGATACTGTTTCTATGATACTAAGGCTCAGCAATTCTAATTAAAGCCAATTGAAACATTGTATAATATGTAAAAATTATGAAAACTACCGTCAAGCTACTTCTATTTGCTTTGAAAGGCTTAGAAATAGCCTAGCGATTTCATTAGTATATTGTGTGCTAATTTATCTATATCAGTAAATCAATATACAAGGTTTTTTTAATCAATAATATCTCTTTTCATAATGCTGGCGATTTTAATGCTAAGCACGGTGGTCACGGCTAATTATACCAAAGGGCCGCGTTTTGTTCAACACTATCTTTATAATGGGTATGGAAGTGGTCTCAAGCGAATAACCGATAACGGATAGCCGATAGAATTTAATTCGCAGTAACGAAAAACTTCGCAAAGGGGCTTGTGCATGTAGAATCTTCCCCCAGAAGTGTCGTCCTCATTTGGTGACTTAAAGATTTCCGGCAATATTAATCGTTTAAAATATAAAACGTTTATTAGATCGCACTGCAAAAAGAGCTTCTCGCTAAGAAAGCCAACTTGTTAGTTAAAAAAAAAATTGAACTCAAATCATTCGATGTCGATCGGTTTCTGGATCTAAAAGGAAGAATTCAGAGAGAGTGACAATTGAACAGTATATCGACAGCTATTGTTGTTTGCACTAACGATTAAGTGGTTCACTAACTACACCTTAACGATATTCGACCAATCTTCTTTTCCATTTATTTAAATTGTAATAAGCGAAAACACAAAGAAGAATGGAAAAAAAAACAAATCACTTCGTGTTTCACAGGATGATTTTATGTTTATGTTTAATTTCTTTATTTTTATTAATATTTTTGTTTATTTATTTCAATATAAAATAATGAATTGAATATGCTATTTAAATTTTTTATTTATATAAATAGTTTTTATAATAAAAATAAAATATTTTCATTATTTTATGATTTTTATTTATGTATGACGACATTTCAACCAAAAAATTTAACTTTTTAACGATTGAATAAACAACACAAAAATTGTTGTCGTTTAGATAACAACAACAGCTGATTTTAACAATAGCGAATATCGTTCAAAAATTTTACTGAAACCAAAATCGATAATTTTATTGTTTTCTTTTTCTAACGATTCGATTATCGTTAAAAGAAGTTACTGAATCGCGCTACAGGTATCCTTCAATTAATGAACAATTGAAAGGATATACGAAAAATTAAGGGCGACAAAAGTTAAACTCATTATTGAAAAATGTTAAATACGTAACAGAAACTGTTAAAGTAACAGAATTTTTTATTTCAAAAACGGAACGAACGTTTTAAATATTTATACCTTATACCACTATGTGGTTTGGGTATAATGACTTTGTGCTGCTGTTTGTAACTACCAAAAATATTTGACCTAGACCCATCTTTTATTATATCGATCGAATCAGAATCACTAACTGAATCACTAACTGATTCGATTTAACGATGTCCGTCCGTCCGTCCGTCCGTCTGTGTGTCCATGTAAACCTTGTAATCAAACTGCAGGTCGCAAATATGAATATATTTTGATGAAATTTGGTATATGAGCTTTTATTGGCTACAGGATGAACGCTATTGAAATTGGTGAGAATCGGTCCATGTTCAGACCTAGCCCTATGGAATCTACATAAATTGCCATACGATCCAAATTGTCATATAGATCTTACTCAAATTGGGTTTGTATGCATTTATTACATCCATTAATGAGTAGTCCAAAAATGAACCCTATGGGACAACTCTTAGTCATAGGCCCCATATAGAGCTGCTTCCCGATCTTCACTTAAATCTATCAAAAAACAAAAATATTGCACTGATTCTTCTCAAATTTTGTTTGCATATATTTTTGCAAAATACAAGAGACTTTACCAAACATAGTAAAGATCGGTCCATTTTTGGGCCTAGTCCCCATATAGATATAGCATCCGATATGAACTTTTTCATATCTGCAGCCAAAAAAATTAATAAAGATCCCACTCAGATTTGGTTTATGCTTATTTTCTATGTCCAGTTAGTTGGGCCTATGAGATAAGGTCTCTAAACGCATGGTATAGGGTATCATACAGTCGATCTAGACCTACTATAATTTTTTTACTTGTTTTTACCTTTTTTATTGCCTAACTCTATAATTTTAACATTGATATTGTTAACGTCAATAACATGATTTCTTAGAATTTTTGTAATGGTGCGAGGTAGAGAAGAAGGCATATATTTCTTAAATTCATAACAACTCGTATTCTTAATCAGACATTGTAATAATTGTTATGTTATAATTATTTAGATTGTTTTTATAGGAATTTTTCTACTTAGAGTGGCCGCAATGTTTGAACCTGCGTCTATCTCACATACAATCATAATTGCGCTTTTTTTTTTGTTCATTTTCAGTGGATTGTAAGTGCTCTACGAAAAGCTTTTGAGCAATAAAGTATAACTCGGCATCCTTTATTGAGCAGGACTCCTCTATAAAATTACATAGTTTTTTTTCCCAAACACCCATAAGACATATAAGCTGGTGAACCAGAGAGAAGTATGTTGGGTACGATCCTGTACATTATGTTGCACTACATGCTGATGATCGGTTTAACAATATCGTAAAAATAATATAGACGCAAAACTAACACAAATATAATAGAAATTTATCCATTTCTCGTGGCTAATTGGCTGAAATTAGAAGTGAAGTCTCGATTATAAGCCAAAAGGAGAGATCAGCCAATAAATATTTCTTGTAAGAGATTTTGCCTGGCACTGACTGAAGTTATATTTAAGAATTAAATAATTAGTCTAAGAATTATTGACTGATGGCTCAATAAATAAATACATGAAAAAAAGTTCTAACCTTTTATAGAGAAATCTTCTAAATCAAATTTAAAAAAAATGCTAAATCTATATAAAGCAAGTAAGAGTGCTAAATTCTCCTATGCCCAGTCTTCATACCCTACACATAGGTTTTACGTTTATATTAATATCTGGACTTATTGCACAAAAGTTAAACAAAACATTTGAAACATACTGAATTATTTCAACAAAAGCACAGAATTTTGAAAATTCTTTAGAGGTATTTCCACATTTTAGGTCATATATTGGTACAACGATGCCCGATTTACCCCATTTTATCCAGAGTTTAACAAAGTAAATGGTTTATTTTGTGAATGAGCGTTATTTCAACAAGCAGATGGAAGGTCGGACAGACGTGCATTACTATATCGACTCGAGTTGTTATTAGATTAAATAATATATGTATGTACCTTATGGAACCGCAAATGCATATTTCGATGCGTTACAAATGGAATGAAAACTGATATATGCCCTCTGCACAATGGGGTGGAGGGTATAAAAACCTCACATGTATTCAGAATAAATAAATCAACCCAATTCCCCAAACACTCCGATTCTAAATAATGAGATTATTTACAAAAAAATATATATTTTTTTATTTTTACAAATATTGTTGATCTTTATCATATATTGATTGAGCTAAAGTAAAAAACATTTAACCTTGAGCTTGATTACTTTCTAACTCAATCAATATAGTACGAATTTTTAAAAATTTCTTTAAGTTTATTTTAATTTAAAAAACAAAAGACATCAAACTTAACCAGATACTATTTAGAATAATCTGTTAACAAACTACGATAAAGCGTTGAAAAAAATTTCATAAATATAAATTTGATCAAAGTACCAACCACATGATACAAAAAAGTACGTAGTGTACTAAGTTTATCGCCCTATTTATTTTTTATTTCAGATAATTTTCTCTTTTATGTATAGGTTTACTGCTTTTGTCAAATCACAGATACTTTAAGGTTTATAGAAGTTTGAAGTTGCATTTCAGCGTGTATGTGTTTAAATGTGTTGGTTACTTATGAATGAAGTATTTTGATGTTTACAGCATCTCGTTTTATTTCGCTCTCTGGCTTTATTATTGTTGGTTGTATTTGTGTTCTTCTTTTGTTTTTTGATTCTGTTTGTTGTTGCTTGTAGATTCTTCTTAAATGTATCTGTATCTGTATGGGTTTTATCTGTTTGAATGTCTACTGTTAATGTTGTGGTCACTTGTAAGCTTCCTCTTTATTTAATTGCTGTTGTTGTTAAGCTAAGATTTACCGAGCAGCAGGCAAAATCGGTGTTCTTAACGGATTTGTTTAAAATAAGCTTAACAGGTATGATAAACTCTACATAGAATTAAAATCTATCATTTTGTTTTCACTGAAAGATTCAATAAAATTTCTAAGAGATGGTTTTTTTATTCAACCTGATGCTGTTTAATTTTAATCGAACACAACCCACTCAGTTTTTAAATGACATTAGAAAAGAACAGGTACTAATGGTTACTATTACGTCTAACTTATGGCTGGCGATTGTTGGCTATGCCATACTAATTATGTGTGTGCTCCCTACGTTCTACAATCCATAACGGATTATTACCGATTAACAATTTGCAAAAATTTTGGATGGAAGACCTCATCTTGATTACAAACTAACTCGTATTCGACTAGGCATAATCTCTAAATACCAGCAAAAGTAATTGAGAAATATATACATACATGTAAATGTAAATTTTATTTAACTCGAGTTGTCTGCAGAGCATCTTTTAATTAATTAAAGACATTTGGTGTAGGGAAAATTGTATAACTTTTAAATACCTCGACAGATTTTAGTTTTTTTTTAATAGAAAACTGTTCTCATTACCACGAAAAATTTAAAAGTATTGTGCGTTATAAGATATTATTATACTATTAGTTATAAGGAGCCTAAGTGCTAAAGGGCGCTAAATCGGAGTGAAACTAAAAGCGCTAAAAAGCACTTGTCATATGTTTTAAAAATATATTTATTTTTATTAATTTTATTTGCACATTTGAGCTCATTTAGTATTTAATGAATGAATCATTTCGAAGTGTACATCAATAATAAAAAAAAAATAAAAAACGCAAAGAACTTCCCTTATATCTGTTCATATTAAAGTAAAAACATGTCATTTTCTTCCTCATGGTCTGGTCTC